>OX369308.1:17003288-17603288 GCA_947284805.1 Coleophora flavipennella
TAACAATACAATATTCTGATGACTCCGAAAGGGTTGCAGCCTCAAGGCACCCTCCAGCCGCGTCTCAGATCGCACAAGTAAATTAGAAGGCTTGGGGGACGGGGATACGGAACAAATTAATTAAAAAATGTTTTTATCACCAATACTATTTAAAAAAAAAAACAATAAAGCGAATAACGTAAATAAAAATTTACAGTCAGAAACACGTAATGACAGGAAGTGAAAAAAAAGGAAATATCAAAACAACAACAAATTAAAAGAAGAAAATAGTATAAAAATGTGATGGATAAAAACAAAAAAAATAAATTAGAAATAAAATAAATACTAATAATAATAATGATTGTAAATATTACCATAGCTTTATGAATAAATGAATGAAAATTTTGCAGGTATTATGTAAGGAGATCAAAAGTTAAAGAGGCGCGTTAAAAATTCTTATAAATAACTTTTATCTACTCTCATATCGTAAACTTCAAATTATAAACTTCAAAACGAATTTATATTGTCATACTTTATAAACACAATACAAAAATTAAAAAAAAAACACTTTATAACATTATTTCTCTAACAAAATAATGTAATAAAGTATTTTTTTTCCATTACGATACAAGTTAATCCAAAAAGTTATTATCACCAACGAAGTTCGTCAACAACTTCCAGTGTAGAGTCTCCGACCTTCAGAGGCGTGGGTGCGACACTTTGATGAAAAAACAATTAAGTTAAAGAAACTATTCATTTACTCGCAGTCTTAGGTTTCAAGTCCTTAATATACCAATGAACTAATTATAAGTCCATTAAATAATAAATTAGAGGGAATATTTTACTACATATTATTATGACACATTTAATGAATTTAGGAGCTTATTTCGCGCAAAAATATTTATTGGAGGAACTAATTGTGTAGTTACGTCTCCAAACATATTCTTGATGGAATTCAATGTTTTGACCATGTTATATTTAGCACTGTTTTGATACGCAGTGAACAAACGAGACAACTTCAGAAAGTATTGGGTTGTCTGGAAGAAATCGCTCTCAGCGATAAGACCGCCTAAATTGTACGTCTCTTAGTTTTAATTTAAATTTTGCATGTTATGTATTTATTTTTGATGTACAATAAAGAGTTATTTGAATTTGAATATTGGAATAAGTCATACGATATTTTCAGCGTAAACGTCATGCAGACAAAAAATACTTCCACAGTAGTAACCTTATTAGAATATAATGAACCGCACGGGCCTAGTTTTAGTTATAGTATATGTAGATTTAGAAAGGGAACGCAAGGCATTGTCAGTCCGGGTGAACATGCTGGTCCGCAGGTTCTCTCGATGTACAGCCGCAGATAACGCTGTTAAAAGCATAGGTACCTACTGCACATCACTGTACACGGGGGCCCTGTGGTTCAGATACGCCCAAAAGGCTTACAATGCTCTGCGAATCCAATTTATTAACTTGTTTAGGGCTTTGTTACGGCTGCCGCGCTTCTGCAGCGCCTCGTTGATTTTTGCGGAAGCGCAAACCGATGGATTCGACGACGTCTGGCGCAAAAATTTTGCCTCGCTACTTCGCAGGTTGCGCGACAACCCTAACACAATCTTGCGGGCATTAGCCGATAGATACGACAGTTCACTTGTGTGGACGTTGATCAATCGTACTAAACCTCTCTTAATTACAAGTTACTAGATTTTGCCAGCGGCTATGCTAGCGTAAACATAGTTTCTATGACTGTCTTTGTGGGCTCGCGAGCGTGGAAAAAAGTAGCATATATGTTAATCCAGGTCCAGTAGTTTTTGCGTAAAACAGTAACAAACATCCATACATCTATACATACAAACTTTCGCGTTTATAATATTAGTAGGACTATTAGTTAAGCTTATTTTTATGTTAGGTATAAATGTAAATAAAAAAAGAAAATAATAATGGATGAAGTGGAAGGCAGTTGCTCGAAAAGTCCTAATTACAGTACCTATTAATATTTTACTCATTATTTTATTTTAATTATTAACTCATCAAAACGTGGATTAATGGAACATTTAGTTACGCATTTTTTTTTATTAGGAGACATTGTTAAAGGAGTGACAGAATTGTTTTAAATAAGTTTTAAAGAAACTATCAAAAAATGGCCAGGGTGTTCGTATTGTTACCATTGTTATCAAAGAGTTAACACCCCCCGCAATGGGAAAAACTATATACAAGTAAATACATATATATCAAAGTCCACCATACACAACATTAACATACACAAATATGTACACCAAAAATAATATAAACACCCTATACATACATACACCTACCTATCACTTACTATACACACCTTAACAATTTAACAACGATATACAAAACATAAACAGAAAGACATATGAAAGATCTACACCTAACTTAAACCTAAACTATTTATACATTTATATTGTTTAGGTTTTTGTAGTGATTTGGTGATAATGTCAGGTATCATGTCATTTGTGTGTATTATGTATCTGTGTGTATTATGTATCTGATTTGTAAGTTGTGGTGTGATAGTGAGTCTCGTATGAAATGGTGTTTGATGTCTATGTGTTTGGTGCGTGCATGGTATAAGTCATTGTTGCCAGTTTTAATGAACTTTGATTGTCAATGTGTATGATGATAGTATGAGTGATACCGAAGACTTCTATGATGAGTGATTTGAGATAAGTGACTTCCTTGCAAGCTTCACCCAGTGCCATGTACTCGGCCTTTGTGGTCGAGAGTGCCACTGTGCGTTGCTTGTGGGCTTCCTCTTGGCTTGCCAAACAGTATTTACAGATCCTTCAGATGTACTTGTAGATGTTGCAACACGGTCATCTTCCTTCATTAGTGCTGCAACGACATTCTCCGACGTAATTTTTATATTAGAGCACTCTAGTGCTAAGAGGAGGGGTTCGTACTTTCCCGGAAGAACTGCTAGCATAATGTGCAAAGAAACTCGTCGTCTACTGCAGCTCTAATGCCCTGTAACTCTTGCTGGATAGCCAACATCTTGTTAACGTTTTCCTTCATACTACCATTGAATACTATCGCGAGTAATCTTTTCATATCATAAGGCCCAGTCTTCGTGTAAGACCGCTATCGGCGTAGGCTTTCTTTAAATTATTAAATCTCATGAGCAGTTGTCGCTGACCTTATTAATATGTAAATGACTCCTTACATGCTAGGCAGATCTTTAAACGTGCCTTTCCAGATGGAAAGATTCCCGCCTTGCGACGGGATCTGCGGGATCGACTTGTTGGGTAACAATAACCCACAAATCTTGATCGATTAGCAAGCACTCCACAGTGAACGGCCATGTGCTGAATTTAAGCCCATTCAGCTTGGTAATGGAGACTCCACTGCCCGCCGTAGTCAACGATGACGTTTGTGCTGGATTTTTTTCCGATGGGGATATTTTTGGATTTTCCTCCATAGCACTTTTCCTACAGAAGTATGTATCAAAACAAAACGAAATTACTCACGTTGAATTTACTTGGAGTAACTAATAAATGGAGTATTTAAGTACGCAGTTTTTTTTATTAGGAGACATTGTTGATGTTGAAGGAATGACAGAATAGTTTTTATATAAGTTTTAAAGAAACTATCAAAAATAGCCAGGGTGTTCGTATTGTTACTAAAGAGTTTAACAATACCTATACGAATACTTAACCCGGCGTCTGATTTCACGATAAAGATTTCACAATAGGTATAAAATGTTTAAAGTTATAATTTTGTTTGTTTATTGGTAAGATTAGAGAAGGTAAATATTTTTTTTACATTTCATAGACCTTTCGGGAATACATAACAAACTCCTTGACCCCTGTTGTCATAAACCTTTTTCTTGAGAGACAAGAGTAGAGATACCAGATAACGTTTTTTACACGACGATGCGTTGACGGAACTCCTGCGGCAGTACTCCCCAAATGTGTTAAAGCTACGTGCATGATGAATGTGAATGAGGGCAGCTGCACAAATACATTTCTTATAAGATAAAATCTGTATGTCATTTTATTAGTTCTTTAAATTTGTTAAAATACTTATTTACTGAATAAAATTAATATCCAACAAGAAGTTTTTTAATTGGGGCGTAAACGTTTCATCATTGTTTTGATTTTTGATGACTGCGGGTAGTTGCTCATACAACGATGGACCGATCACGCTCAGGCTTTTCGTTGCGAGAGTGGTTTTTCGCTGTGGTGCGTCAATCAAAGGTACATATATTTTAACGGACGTATTCATTAACAGTTCGTACAAGTACAAAAAGTACAATGGCAAAATGCGTAGTCTTTTGAACTGCTCCTGGCATGTGTCTCTTAAGCGTGTGCCTAATAATGTCTTAATTGCTCTCTTCTACAGGACAAACACGCGATCCGAGTCCGTTGAGTCACCCCTGGGCCGCCAGCAGGCTCGAGTTTCCATACAAACGTAGTTGGGTTTTAATACAAAAACTACATGCTGGATTGAATCCAGACTTTGCAAGTAAGTATATTGAGGAGACACATATCGATGTTTGTAATTAGTTTTCAATGTACTAATATAAAACGGGAAAAAATAAGAGCAGTTTCAAACTTTCAGTAGAAAACTAATTAAAGCCTTCATTTAGTTACGTTAAAATTTACTACGATGAAAACTAATTACAAACATCGATATGTGTCTCCTCAATATACTTGCAAAGTCTGGATTCAATATATTTACAAAGTTTGGATTCAATCCGGCATGTAGTTTTTGTATTAAAGCAAAACTACGTTTGTATGGAAACTCGAGCCTCCTGGAGACTCTTAAGATAATATCGTAGAACATAGACACAAGCGGTCGCAGTTTTCTCAAAGCATACGATGCTCCACTGAGTCTGACGGAAAGTGCCTGCACGTGCTGCTTCCAGTTCAAGTTGGAGTCTAACATAAAACTTAAGAAACAACATTTGTTGGTCAGAATTTCCGGGCTATTAATTTGTATAAGTGTTTGTATTAGCATAGCACTAAACAATACAACATTGGATGTATTGAATATTAGGCCGTTTGACGAGAACCACTCTGTGAGTTGTGAATAGATTACATTTATTTTCTTGTTTATCATAAGTTGTGCGTGGAACACTATATGGGATGATAGATCATCAATAAACAATAAAAATAGGGATAGAAATAGAGAACCTAGCACTAAACAATACAACATTGGATGTATTGAATATTAGGCCGTTTGACGAGAACCACTCTGTGAGTTGTGAATAGATTACATTTATTTTCTTGTTTATCATAAGTTGTGCGTGGAACACTATATGGGATGATAGATCATCAATAAACAATAAAAATAGGGATAGAAATAGAGAAATTAAACGTTAAAAAATCCCGAAACAAAAAATGTTAAATGGACAGGCAAATTTAGTTTTAAATATTTTAATTATTGCTTACTAGCTTTCCGCTGGCGACTCCATTCGCGTGGAATTAGGTTTAACTTAACAAATGGGTTGCCAGATTTAGTAGGTGCCTACACATTAAATTCTTTTTTTACCAAATTTATAGACTTTATTAAAGTGTCCCTAAATAAACTTTAAAATGAATTCCTGTCCCGTATTCAGCTATACAAAAATGACACACGTGTTACTGTGGCTAGTATCATCACTGGATCAGTTTTAATTTGTTCAAAGCGCAGCGCAGTGGATGTAAACCACCCCCCCCCCCTCCTCCTCCTCTATCTGCATCAAAAATCCAGGCGGCTCCCTTCTTAAATTTAATTCTAGCGACCTAACTATAAAACCTGCCAAAAAAAAACTTTAGACGCAACGTCGTGTATTGCGTTTTTATGTCTTGTAAAGATGCCATTAAAGATTAAGTACATAAAAATACATAAATAACGTTGAACTTTTTTATCACTTTTGATGTGAAAAACAAATGGAGACGAAAAGGTAGAAAAATACAATGGGTCAGAAAAAGAGTCTGAACAAAATGTGAAACAGAATATGGAATAATGATGTCAAAAATATATTTTATTTAAAAAAATATATTGACAATACAAATTAAAAAGAAGATAATGCAAAAACAGATTGAAAACGACTACGTCACAACACTTTGCTGCTCTAGCAACGTAAATTTGGTTTTGACCTAAATAAGTAAAAACGGACATTTGCTCACTTGGGGGTGTAATTTTTTGTAAGGTCCCCTCATTCACCAACTACGGAGTGTAAAGTAAAAAAAATATGTTTAGGTATGTTTACAATTGAGCCCTTAATTATTTGACACACCGTAAAAAAATCAACACCACTATCCTCCGTCGCAGATTCTAGTAGAGTTATCGACTATGCTCTATACTTTATTTATCAAGGATTTAGTGTAGTGTACAGACTATAGAGACTGAGACACATGCATATAAGGTATACAAACTTGAGTACTAAAATAGTATAGATACCTTAATAAATAATTATTCAGGAGTGTTTGTTCAGAAGGTGACATTCACATTTTTGAGTTAGCGACGGAAATCACTTTTTTGCCCTAATATCTAAGCGTGGACTTCATGATAGATAACCCATCAAAAAGGCGTATTTTCTACGCAAAATCGGCTTTGAATTGACCAGTTTCTATCAAAACGGGTCATTTTTACTAAAATTAATATACATCATGATAACCCATCAAAAGGGCGTATTTTCTATGCAAAATCGGCTTTAAATTGACCAGTTTCTATCAAAACGGGACATTTTTACTAAAATTAATATACATCGTCTGGACGATTAGGAACGATATTTCTTATTTCCTGAAAATTTTATGTTATAGATAAACGTCCCATTTTTAACAGACACTCCTCAATTGTACAAAATATTTTCGCATGGAAGCAGACTATAGAAACACATGCATGTAAAATGTAAGGTGGTACACATTTCCATACTAAAATAACTGTATAGCTAGTAGCCAAATTACAAAATATTTTCACATGGAAGGAGACAACTCATGGAACCTTTCAGAGACAGCCCATAGAACCTTTCAGAGATCCGTAGTGTAAAGACTATAGTGAGGCATGCATGTAAGGTGTACACATTTCCATAATAAAATAACTGTATAGCTAGTAGAAAAAAAATTCAAAATATTTTCGCATGGAAGGAGACAGCCCATGGAACCTTTCAGAGATCCGTAGTGTAAAGACTACAGAGACGCATATATGTAAGGTGTAAATATTTCCATACTAAAATAACTGTATAGCTAGTAGAAAAAAAACGAGACCTACAGTGCTCGCATATGATGTGTAACATGTGACAAAATACATAAGAAATTAATTAATTATCGGGTCGTACATTCACGGGCCGACCCTTCGAATAGTAGTATGTCATCTTTGCCTTTGCCATCACACTAGGCGGCATGGCTATGACAACCTTAGTTTTCGAGAATTAAAAAACGTTCGCATTTCCTGTTACACATTTCCGTCCCATTTCACGAAATCACTCCCACAAATTGCAGGAAAGCGAGAGCAATGGTACTATCTGACGGTCAACTCTACCACCGCGCGCTCATTCGTCAGATCGAATAGCGCGCGCTTTCGCGACTTCCTGTTACACATTTCCGTCCCATTTAACGAAATCACTGTTACACATTTCCGTCCCATTTCACGAAATCACTCCCACAAATTGCAGGAAAGCGAGAGCAAAGCTCATTCGTCAGATCGAATAGCGCGCGCTTTCGCGACTTCCTGTTACACATTTCCGTCCCATGTTACAAATTTCCGTCCCATTTCACGAAATCACTCCCACAAAATAGCGCGCGCTTTCGCGACTTCCTGTTACACATTTCCGTCCCATGTTACACATTTCCGTTCCATTTCACGAAATCACTCTCACAAATTGCAGGAAAGCGAGAGCAAAGATGTTACACATCAAAAAATACAAAATATTTTCGCATGGAAGGAGACAGCCCATGGAACCTTAGAGATCCGTAGTGTAAAGACTAGGTACAGAGACGCATACATGTAACGTGTACACATTTCCGTACTAAAACAACTGTATAGCTAGTAGAAAAAAAAATATTTTCGCATGGAAGGACACATCCCATGGAACCTTTCTGAGATCCGTAGTGTAAAGACTACAGAGACATGTAAGGTGTACACATTTCCATACTTAAATAAAATATATTAGTTGAAGAATTGTACAAAAGATTTTCGCATGGAAGGAGACAGTCCATGGAACCTCTCTGAAATCAATAATTAATGTACCTGAAAATAAATTTAATTTATCTGGAGTTGCCGGATTTAGTAGGTACCTACCTATTGTCTGAACTAAAAGTTTTCCGTTCAAATGCAGTAGAATATAGAAACAAAGCTGAATGATTCGATACTTAACTGTCATCTTGATAGGCACTTGGAGTGTTTCTTATCCGCCGTCGTCGTATGAATCTTTATTGCCATTATTTTACTATCGCATGCTTTTATTGAAACGTGAAGAATCGTGAAACTAATATTGGCAAGTGTTATCCTTACCTCAGCTGTATTGAAGCTGTAAAAAGTCACTATAAGCACAAGGATAAGTCACAGTTGTTAGTGAAGGAGTGTTTTGGAGTTAGTAAAAAAAATATGGAACATGTTTACGTGGTTTTTATCACTGAGAGGAGCGCACGGCAATGCCGGCGTGCGGGCGGAGAGCTTATGGCGAACGGGAGGCGGCGGTGTGCCCAAGCCGCCCAACGATTTGTTTCGTTTTCGTCCCACGAAGTTTCGGACCGCTTATATAATTCTCTTTTATCCCATTATTGCTTTTGCTGTTTTTGGAACGTTTACTGTTATCAAAAAAATTTTAATAATTTATTTATCCTTTCTTTGTGCTGCATTCACCCTATGCACTTGATTTTTGTATATTATGATTAAATTGACGATTTGTAAATTTGGATGCGACAAAAAGAAACAGGTGGTGACATAATGCCACCCCTGTATTAACAGTATTAAGTCAAGGATCATAAAATCCAGAGATTTGAAGTATGAGATTATTCAAAATTTGTCAACCTAAGTAAAAAAAAATAGCAACGCCTCTCCTTACATTTTATAACTTGGTAATTTTGATGAGGAAAATTATCAAGTTTAAAAACTACAGTAAAAGGTATTAAAATGTGATTTCGATCACAGGTTAAACTCAAAACGGTTAAATTTTATCTGGAAAGGCGACGACGGACGCATTTCAGGAGTTGAATCAGGAGACGAAACTGAAATTTTTTCCGAAGAAACAAAGTAAATTCTCGAAAAAAAATAAGGCATTTCATACAAATCGATCTAGCCGATATATTCGTCAGAATACAATTTTTTTTTCAAATTGACCACAGATTCCTTAGGGAAAACTATTCAATTTCCTCTTCTCATTCGTAATATTGTTAAATTTCAATTCTGAAAGCATAACAATAATAATGTTTACGAAAAAAAATTGCGTTTCTGATTTTCTTTCCTTTCCTGATTAGTTAATAATGCCTAAAAATATAGTTTCCCGTATAAATTTCAATAAAATAATTATGTTCCAAACTTATTGCGTTTACGACTTTAATGTGTTAAAACTACTTGAAACCGAAAAAAATCCAGAAATATTCGATTGAATTGCAAAACACCTGACTGAAAGTAAAGCTATAGTAAAGAACAATCAAAATAGAATCAAAGAATGTTTGACGAAATGAACAATCAATTCATTCATGTGAAACGTAACATTTCAGATGAATTATTGTTGTTTTGGTCCGGTTTTTTTTTTTGGAACGTGAAACGAAAAAATTGGACGAGTACGGAACAAATCAGCCCAACACGCGGCTGTCTCTTCGCGCTTCGATTGTATGTAATGGTCGCGCTCCGACCGACTGTTTGTAATGGTCGCGCTCTGACTGTATGTAATGGTCACGCTCCGAAACTCATATTTTCGGACATTGCGTCGTCGTCACCGTGTGTCCCTTCGGATGTGAACTTGACCGTTCTATTTGTTCCGTTTGTTAATCAGATAAAGGAGTTCGAGATAAATTAGTTCATTGATCGAAATATTTCGCTAGATATATGATTGATAATGATAATTATTATTATGAATCTGATAACTGATAAGCCGCATAATATTTATCAAAATAGCAACCTTTTAGCTCAATCAATCAATTCCTGCTTTTTATTGCAAAACTAAACGTAGGGAAAGGTTGCTATGTTTAGAACTACTTATACTTTGGAAGTTTAGGCCATACTCCACACACGTTGGTTTCATTTATAAGTATAAGTATGAGTTTGGGAAGAGACCCGTGCCCCAGCTGTGGAAATGTTTATGGATTATTAACGAATATAAAATATCATAAATATTGTAGAGAAGTCATAAAATAAGGGTTAATTTGTAAAAGGAGTGATATGCCCAATAGCTGAACAAATAAGCCATAAGTATGAACGGTAGTACCCAATAAATGAGCTAGGTTTATTTTTCGGTGTTTTGAGGTAATATCACAAAAGATGAACCAAAAAGTTCTTGCTTCGTTCAGCATTGGCTCGGCGACTAAAAGATGAACAACAATTGCTCTTAATGTTTTCTTAGTTCAACTTTTAGGTACATATTATGTGCATTTAATAGTAATAATGACTAAAACATGAACGCTGATCATCTGTTAGACCTTGTGCAAATTATTGGATCCATCACTTAAACTGTAAAATTCTATGAAATTATCAATTATCGTAAATTTAACGTGTATTTTTGTATTAAAAAAACTTTACTTATCTGAAATTAGAAACTAATGAGGATATAGCTATTATTTTTTTACTTTTTGTTCCTTTAACAACTGTAACACTCGCCTTAATAAACTCTTAATTTGTTTAAGCGAGGATCTTGTTGACGTAATTGACAGATATTTTTGATGTTTTAACGTTTGCAGGAAAACACACCGTAATTACGAAGTACTTGGATTTCTAAGACACCGGCTAGGTGCAAATCGATAGTACCTTCCTTACTAATTTTAAACAAAAGACATCGACGCAAGCGACATATTTTTTAAATTAATATATGACCTCGTAGCGCAAGTAAGACTTATAATTTTGTTAATCATTATTTGTTTCACTCCAAATTAATCAAGATTAGTACTACAATCACACCAAATTTACGCTTGTACAGTCGAGTTCATTAATATATGAGCATAACCAAGGCTTCAAATATAAATGTACATGGAAGGGTACTTATATAGGGTATTTACAATAGACATAAAAAGGTTGTTATCAACATTCATGACTGGCCACTTATCAATTTTTGAAATGATAAGCTATTCTATTCTTGAAGTTAAGTCAGAATATCCTATTGTCAATCACATAGAATTCGTGATTCGTATGCGTTGCATTGAATTGATAAACACCAATCTTAAGGTATTTTTGAGTTTACTAGGAATAAAATACATATAATAAAACTGTAACGGGGCCGTGTCTGTACATGAAATATTTTTGGAAAATAATAACTGTGGTGGACATTACTAACGATATAGAGGCCAATACAACAACTTTTGGAATTTTTGTCTGTCTGTCTGTATGTTCGCGCATCACGCAAAAACTACCAAGCCGATTTTGATGAAATTTTGTATGGTGGTTTCTTATAGCACGGGTTAACATATATGATACTTTTAATCCCGGAAAATCAAGAGTACCCGTGGGAAAATTCAAAACCTCCACGCGGACAAAGTCGCAGGCACAGCTAGTACCTACTAAGAAGACATTCGTTTTATTTTAATGCCTAAATTTATATTAAATTTAACTTGTTTTAACCGCCTCCATGGCGTAATGGTTAGTCCATTCGCTTCACACCAGGAGGTCGCAAGTTCGATTCCCGGTGGCGTCAAAACTCTCCCAGTGCAAACATTCACTTGAAATAATTGATGGATGCTCACCGCCTCCGTGGCGTAATGTTTAGTCCATTCGCATCACACCAGGAGGTCGCAGGTTCGATTCCCGGTGGGGTCAACTTTTAAGACTCAGTTTGGTTGGTGGTAGGGCATTTTCATAGCCCGCCTGGCTAGCTACCACCATCTTATCTAAGTTTTGCCGCCATACATCAGTGTTGCAGTCAAACGCACTGCGTGCATCACCTGATGGTAAGTGGTGAATTGATGATGCAGTCGAGGATGGTACACGCAAACTCAAATAATGCATATTCACTCTTGCCTTGAAGATCCCGAAATTATAGGAATCGGGAAACACTGACGCAGGCAAGGAGATAAGATAGCCAGTTCTTCATTGCGTTAGGGAATCTTCGTAAGCCCGCTTCTATCTTCGGCATCATCGTCACTTACCATCAGGTGAGATGATGCCATGGGCTTACCAATTGTTATTATTATTATTTTTAATCTAAAAATACGGTTTATTTACGTAACATATTTGATGCATTATTAAGTCTTCGTCTCATAATTTCCATGATTCACTGATAAAGTTTTCAAAAAGTTGGTTTGGCACCGAATTGTCTAACTACACGGATTCAGAGCTTGTCGTGTTTTTTTAAATCATTATTTGGTAAGCCTAATTGATGATAATGCACTTCATCAGTTTTATTTTGACAAGAAGGTTGCGAGAACCAGATGATTTATTTATTTATTTACATATTTATGAACTTTTACTTGTTCACATAAAATTGAAATTCGTTAGTACATATATTTTTGTGCCACTAAATGTTTACTAATATTTGAAAAAACCCTTTCGTAGATATTTACATACTCTCACTTGCTTAAATAATTTTGAAAAATATTAGTACAGATATTTATTAGTTTTCAGTTGTTTAGATATTACTAAAAGGCTTGCTCAGATTAATATGACAGGTGATATGTGTATATATATTTGATTGATGAATCTGCTCAGATATATAAGTACCCTGCCATTATTATAGGCTTAGTAATAGAAAAGTATATGATATAAGTACTAAAGTACAGTATGGACACTCCCTGGCGCTCTCTAGATTCGACACTCCCGTCACGCAGATTGGTTACAGTTTGGTTCTCGAACTAAAAGGATGAGCTACGACCGCGCCCCCCCTATCGCTGTAATTTAGTTTGGGAATTATTAAATCCCAATTATGTAAACTGTTCATTTAACTGATGTTTTCTAATCACATAGTGATAAAGGCAGTAAAAAAAACCTGTAACAGATATCCTTTGGATAAAAAGCAACACAAAAAGCTAGTTCATTATTTCGTATTTGGTACTTCAGTTGCTTATATGTAAGTATATCATTTCTTGTTTGTTTGCATGAAGTATCCGGGGTGTGGTAATAGGGTCCTGTTACCTAGTACAAAACGTAAAAATTCAATATTTCTGTCGAATATACAGATTTAGGTATTCACCTTTACGTGCTACTACCCAGGTTATAAATCATCAATGATCACAAAGGAATCGCGTGGTACATGAAATGGAGAAAAGGAATTACTATCACAAAAATGTTTCTACACTTTGAACATTCTTCGGACCATTAAACTCCTCCGTATCTGATGTTATGTCATATGTCTTACTAGCTTTTGCCCGCGGTGCCAGATGGATGACTATGTTTGAATGTGTGTGGGGATGAATCCCTTGGGAACTATGTCTGGCAATGCTAATTAGTCTACGTCAAAAAATAAAAGTGCACTTAAAAAAATAAAGTACCTAGATTTTTCAGTTATTACAGAACGTCATATGGAAAGCTTACTTTAGTAATGGTATTCCTCCTTTTAAATAGACAGATGGACATGGCGAAACTAAAAGAACATTATCCTAGTTTGACTATAGAATCCTAAAAACAATAATATTACAGTACATAATTAAATCCTAATAATCTTAAGGGGAGGCCTATTGTCCACAGTGGACGTCCTTCGGCTGATATGAGAAAGCGGTATAATTAGTACCGGACGGTGCAATTTGATACAGACTATATTAGATGTACCAGTCCTTTCGTGTTCGGTAATCACCCCTTTTCGAGGTGCTCGACTCGTGAGATTTGCCACCCAGATGGACCTGACAATTTAGTAGGTACTGTAGCATAAATTGGTTAAAATAAAGAAAATAAGTAGGTGAAACCGTTTGCTACATGAAATACGTAAGATTTGGAATGTTGGCCAAAAAGTTGAAATATGGGATTATAGAAAAAATGGTCAATGAGTTAAGTAAAAATATATAATTAATGATGTGATAGAAAACAGCGAACGTATAAAATTTTGATTATCATCACTGGTTAATTGTCAATATTCGCAATACAAGTGATAAGTGATGTGGGACGACCCTCAATAAAAACTGTGAGGGATCCTGCCATTTAATTAAACATCAGATGGAAATAATGTGGTGAACAATCAAAAATTTCGATAATTATAATTTCCTGAATATAACACCAGAGATGATGACAATGATGACAATATCTCCTCAATAACAAATACCAACACACCTGTCTCTCAAAACTATTCAAAATCCAAAATAAATTCGGTAAAGAGAATGAAACCCCGAACTGAGAAGGCGGAAAGGCAAAGAGAAAGAAGTGCTACAGTACCTACTACCAGCTATGTACCTACATAGCCACAGTAGCAGGCGCTCACCTCATCGACACTGGTGCCCCGGGTCACCAACGCAACGTCTGTCGTAAATAACCGCTGAAGAGAACGGTGATACCACCCTTCGCCCAATTCTCCTTCGAGATGTCTTCTATTCACAGCTTCTGAAGATTTATTGTACGCCATAGTGCACTCACCCTAAACTTTTAGACAACAGTCCTAGGATCACCCGGAATTTTAGTTACAGGACACCCCACACACAGGAGTTTTCGTGCTGTTAAAATCGATAGGAATCTAAAAGGTGTTATGGGACGTTTTACCGCCAGTAAACAGTGTGGTAGCGATTCCCGATGTTCCATTGTCGCCTCATTTCCAGCAGAAGCATGCCAGTTAAAAATGTGTCCGAGCTGCAGCTCCAAGCTTTATCGAAAACCGCACTTTGCTCAACTCTAAGTCTTAGGATGTTATCACTCAAGATCGCGGACATTTCAGATGCGTTGTAATCAGTTCTCACAGCCTACTCGCAGTTTATACGTAGCTGGTCTAGGAGCCAACCGGTTCAATGCTTCAGATCGCGGGCTCGATTGTCGGCGGATCATACTTTGTACTATTTGGTTTGGATTGTGGTATGGATTTTTTAAGCCCGCTTTGTGATGAGTAATAAAAATAACATTCTACTGGTAAAACAAATTTTAAAATCGGTCCAGTAGTTTGTTGCGGATCGTTTTAGACCTAAAGATGTAGAATATTTTCGTAGTACCAAAGAGTAAAAAACATTATTTAAAAAGTAGTAGCACATCATTTGCACACATATTAAAACCATAAAGGCCGCGTACGCCGATAAAGCTGCCAAGAAACGCTTTTCAACCGACTTCCAAAAAGGAAGAGGTTCTTAGCACTTCATTTGCACACATCTCAAACCATTTAGGCCGCGTACGCCGATAAAGCTGCCAAGAAACGCTTTTCAACCGACTTCCAAAAAGGAAGAGGTTCTAAATTCAACTGTGTTATTTGTATGTTTGTTATACGCGATATCTTAGCAGATTGTAAACCCATTCTCATGATTCTTCTTTCATTCGGCAGGGTATGCTCCCCAGTTGGTCCCATATAAATTTTATCAAAATCGGTGTAGTACTTTATAGTGGGAGGCCTACCTACGCCACGTTTTCCGGTGCGCGATCGCCACTCGAGAACTTTACTACCCCAAAGGCCATCTGATCTATGAGCTATGTGCCCCGCCCATTGCTACTTAAGTTAAGCAATTATGAAAGCTATGTCGGTCGGTTACTTTGGTTCTCCTACGGATCTCCTCGTTTCGTGATCGAATCATCACTTAGAGAAACTCCGAGCATCTCCGAGCATAGCACGCTCCATTGACCTTTGGGTGACCTTGAGCTTTCTTATGAGGCCCATAGTAAGCGACCATGTTTCAGTCCCGTATGTCATCACTGGCAACACACACTGGTTGAGAACCTTGGTCTTAAAACACTGCGGTATCTGGGACGTGAAGATATTGTGAAGCTTCCCGAACGCTGCCCAGCCGAGTTGGATTCTACGATGGATCTCTTTCTCGACGTTGCACCTACCTAACTGGACTGCTTGTCCCAGGTACAGATATTCGGCAACAACTTCAACTGTAGAGCCTCCAACCTTCAGAGGAGTAGGTATGTCACGGACGTTTGACATAATTTTCGTCTTGTCCATGTTCATTCCTACTTGTTGAGAAGCTCTACTGAAGCCATCGAGCATTGTGCCTAAGTCGTCCATAATCTCAGTCATTACCACGATATCGTCAGCGAATCGAAGGAGGGTGATGTACTCGCCGTTGATGTTGATGCCGAGTCCACCCCAATCCAAAAACTTAAAAACCTCTTCCAGGGCGGCGGTAAACAATTTCGGAGATATAACGTCTCCCTGTCTCACCCCTCTCTGCAGCCGGATAGGTTCCGAGTTTTGATCCTGGAGGCGAACCGACATGGTGGCGATTTCATACAAACACTTTAGTACCTCGATATATCAATAGTCAATTTGGCTATGCTGGAGAGAATGTAATACAGTCCAAGTTTCGACCGAATCAAAGGCTTTCTCATAGTCCACGAACACCAAACATAATGGCTGATTGTACTCTTAGGTCTTCTGTATAATCTGCCGTAGCGTATGTATGTGATCTATTTTCCAAAACCGGCTTGTTTGAGAGGCTGTGGAAGTCGTCAAACCTGCGTCCGAGACGATTCGTAATGACTCTCGAAAACATCTTGTAGACATGGCTCAGAAGTGACATGGGTCTGTAGTTCTTCAGCAGAGCCTTTTCCACAACCGGCTCGTTCGGGAAGCTGGAAGTCATCAAACCTGCGTCCGAGACGATCCGTAATGACTCTCGAAAACATCTTGAAGACATTGAGATAAGTCTGTAGTTCTTTAGCAGGGTATTGTCGCCCTTTTTAAAGAAAACACGAGGACACTTCTGTGCCATGCCTTAGGCGTTTTTCCCTCGAGTATAACGGAATTAAATAATTTCTGAAGAGCTTTAAGTACCACCTGCTTTCAGAACTTCAGCCGTAATTTCATCATTACCCGGTACTTTAATGTGCGCCTTACCACCCGGTGATCGCTTCATGTTTTGACTGAATTGATCACAGACATCACTGAATACTTGCTTCCTTGTCGACAAGATCAATCAATCTCATTCCATTGGGATGCAGCCAACTCCACTTCCGCTGTTTAGGCTTTTTGAAGGAGTTCATCATAAAGAGGCCCGCCCTCTCCATAAAGTTGGTCAACAGCTGGCCACGTGCATTTCTCTCCATATCCAAATTGTCCCACTCTTCGTTTGCCCAGTTTAACGTTAATTTCCCCCATAACAACGGTGTATTGGGTCGGGGAGCTATAATGTAAAAGAACTTTAGTTCTAGAGATATCCTCATAAAGGATCTCAACTTCGTAGTCGGAGTGTTCCGCGGTCGGTGCATATACCTGTATGACCTTCAGCGAATACCATTTGGTGATTCTGATTATAAGGTACGCGACCCTCTTCGAAACACTCTCGATCTAGACCACATTGTTTATGAGGGATTTGTGTACTAAAAACCCGGGGGCGCTCGTTTCGCGAGGCTCTTCGACATTGTCATCATATAACCGAAATAACCTATTATCGCTCGCTCAACCCAGATTTTCATGATTTCGCCAATATCCGCCCGACCATTTTAAATGTACAAGGGATACAATACTATTGTGGGGAGGCCTTTGTCCAGCAGTGGATGTCTTTCGGCTGATATTGTTAATAAGCGTCAAGTAAAAACTAAATAAGGCCATCCCATTTTTCCCGGGCACAAGGTGTACTAAGAGACTCTGAGGATGGGCAGCAGCGTCGTTCCCGCGTATTGTGCCAACACATGGCACACTGCGACCGCCAACTCACCTTTAAGGCGTGGTGTATATGGCCCAACTCCCCATTTTGTTATTGTGTTTATTGTACAATAGTGGAAGTATTTTGGCTGTCAAGTATCGTCATCATCACATGCCAAAGCAGGTTGATCAGTAAAGGTCTCTAATTAAACAACACATTCTTAAATGACAGTTTTTCTATTACCCAAAAAAAGGGTAATGATTTTTCGCGTGTATGTACCAAATGTACCAGGTTTTTTTTTATTCACAATTGGTAAGCCCTTGGCATCATCTCACCTGACGGTAAGTGACGATGATGCCGAAGATGGAAGCGGGCTTACCAAGATTCCCCAAAGCAATGGGGATCTGGCTATCTTATCCTCATGCCGGAACACATCAATGCTGTTAACATTGATGTTTGGCCGGCAAGACTTAGATAAAATGGTGGTAACTAGCCAGGTGGGCTATGAAAATGCCCTACCACTAGTGATGAGCAAAGCAAGACCAAGACCAAGACTTGGACAGTCTTGGTCTTGCTTGTTCAGTCTTGGTCTTGGTCTTGCTCAAATTCGTCTAGTCTTGGTCTTGGTCTTGCTCACTCGGTCTTGGTCTTGGTCTTGCTGAAATACGTTTAGTCTTGGTTTTGGTCTTGGTCTTGCAATAAGGTCTTAACAAACATTTTTCAACATTCCGTTTTTCATCGACAAACATTTCTAAATATAAAATATTTTTTTAAATTGTTTTTTTTATCAGTGGTAAAGTTTCTTTGTTTTTTTATGTATAACGTTAAAATGTAGAAAACAAACTGACAATTCGACACGCCAACTATATTGTTCCGAGAAAAGTATATGTTAACGCTGTTACAAATATTTTATCTCATATAAACACTGTTAGTAAGAATTTTCGATTGAGTCTTGCGTATTTGGTCTTGTCTTGCATAATCGGTCTTGGTATTGGTCTTGTTCTTGTTTATTCTGTCTTGGTCTTGGTCTTGCTAGACTAAGGATAGTATTGGTCTTGGTCTTGGTCTTGCTTTTTTGCAAGACCAAGACCAAGACTGCAAGACCAAGACCAATTTTACTCATCACTACCTACCACCAACCAAACCGAGTCTTACAAAGTTGACCCCGCCGGGAATCGAACCCGCGTCATCCTGATGTGAAGCGAATGGACTTACCATTACGCCACGGAGGCGGTTAACTCAAGAAATTTAAAATTAAGAAAAGTTTAAATTATGAAAAAAAATGGGAACCCATTTGCCACATGTGGTAATTTTCAAAATCAATTTTGGACAAGGAGAATGTGACTTTGAAGAGCGAAGCGCAAATAGATCGAATAAGTAGCAAGAAATGCTACACTATGTATTTGTGTATCTATGTCTGTTTCTTTGGCTGAGCGTGCAGCCTAAACGGCTTGATGTATTGGAGTGCGGGGTCGTTAGATTAGTCTTGATCCCTTGACAGAGAATCTGCATTGGATATTTTTTTACCCCACTGCCTAAAAAGAGAGGTGATGTTTTTTGAAGTCAGTTGCTTAGGTTTATTAAGAACACAAATAGGTAAGTTACACAATTTTTATTTGCAGGTATATAATTATTATTTATTTAATAAGTAGTTAATACTGTGGTCATTTGTTCACTTTTAATCAAATGCTTCATGTCTATTAGCCAAAGAATCTAACATAAGCAAATCTACTGATTATTGTAAATGGTCCTCTAAATTACATTAGGTAGGAAGGTACCTATTATAGAACAAAAGCTTGATGAAATAGTAAAATTTAAGGCCACATAATCGGAAACCTACGGTTTAACGTTAAATAACATAATATAATTTAAGTGAAATAGTAAAATTTAAGGCCACATAATCGGAAACCTACGGTTTAACGTTAAATAACATAATATAATTTAAGTATCACTTTTATCATATTGTGTATAGACCCTTTAATGTGTAGAAGTCCTAACAAACGTTCACAGTTCAAAAGAAAACTACTTTCACAGTGTTCACCACACAATATACTTATCTCTCGATAATTTTGAGGACATGGCATCTTGTACATTAGGTACGAGAACCCACTTAAACTTATGTTTATTACATTTTACGAAAGTTAACTTGAGCCCAAATAAAATGGAAAAAAAAACATAAAAATGACGTGCCTTCATCTGTCATTAATGTATTTTTGTTGCATATTGTAATGATCACATTTTTTTTTATTTATATCCTAATTGGATTTTTTTCCCTGCGTCTTCTGAATCAATATTCTAAAATTTTTCTACGGCTATTTCTGCGGCTTAAGTTGATTATCTTATTATTATTATAACAGCTCATATACGTCCCCACCGAGGGGCTCGAGCCTACCCTGAATCAGGGCGTCATTTGATTATCTACCTGGACCACAATACAATATACTTATCTCTCGATAATTTATACATCTGATATGACATCTTATACGTTAGGTACGAGAGCCCACTTAAACTTATATACATATTTATTACATTTCACGAAAGGTTAACTTGAGCCCAAATAAAATGCAAAAAAAGTCAAACTAATCGAGGTGATTTTTTATTACTTTTTTGTAACTAAACTTTGTGATTCCCAGTGGCGTTGGTACATCTAGGTATCTAAAATAAATCAGGTACGCCAATAATTTTATGGTCCAAACAATTTAGTGCCTAAACATTTAGTATTGCAGTTTTATCAACTTACAACGCAATTAAAGAATAATGAATCTCGTTTTCTTTCAAAAATAATTTGTGTAGTTTAATGTTTTATACAGTTGACCCTTTTTATTTTCTAATATTGGTTGGTAACTGCGTAAATTTTCTACGTCTTCAAAAATAAAAAAATCTCGAAAAAGTCTATGGGATAAACTGTTAATGAAACCTGCGCCGTGTGAATTCAGGTAAGTACTATAGATGTAGCAGCCATTTTGTAGAATAAGACGTTTTACAGAATGGCGCGCCGCTTTGTAAAACTACTTATTAACCCGTGGAGCGTAATTGGATTTTTTCCGCTAAAGTGCCTTGAGCGTGTTGAGTCATGGTTGACGTCGTTCAGACTCGGCTAGGACCTATTTTTTTAAGTTTTTTGTAAATATATAACTAAGTTATATACTATTGTTATATACCGTTGTAAAGATTAATTAATTGCCTAGGTATTAAAGTAAAAAATATTTAGAAATAACTCACCTGATGAAGACATTTTGTGGTTTTCATAATCATTTTCAAAAAAAATCTTGATTTTTGCACTTTTAGTCGCTGAATGCACCCACTTACACAACCTTATTACACATTTTCGCAAAAACTAAAAGTATCATAGCATAATACACTTTCATAAGTGTATATAAACTAAATATTTCACTTCGAATCACAATAGTTTTACTACAAAATTAGGATAAGTTTCCAACGACAAAAAACGGAGTTCATCACTTTGCCGTTTTGCACAGTACTTCGTACTTTTCACAAATTATTTTTGCAAATATTTGAAAAACTAATCACTTCCACATAAAGTACATTTTTTCCGAGTATTTTGATATGAGATTTATATAACAAAACATACTATTTACGTCTGAAATTAATTTTTCATTTGTTCAAAAAAATAAAATTCGCCATTTTGCCGTTACCAAAACTTGGTCTCAGTTTTAACTAATTATTTTGCAATTATTTCAAAAACTAATCATTTTAACATAATCTTCATTCTTTTCCCAGTAATTTGATATGAGATTTATATAGCAACACGAACCGTTTACGTCTGAAACTCATTTTCACACTTTACTATTCTCACAATACAAACGACACGGCAAAACAATATGGCTGACTATGGCCGCCCGGCTTGGAAATAATTTATTTTTGAATGATATTCGAATGGCTGAACGATAAAAAGAGGATAAAACAGGTCACAACATGATAGAGTTTGTGTATAAAAAGATTCGTTCCTATACGGTCGGTAAGACGGCAACCAATCACATAAGAGTTTATTTTGTCTACCGGTAGTCCAAAACACGCTCCACGGAGACATTTTTTCTGGCCTACCGGTAGTCCAAAACACGCTCAAGGAGAAGACTCCGAATAAAAGCGACTCTGACGCGGGGCTCCTTTTCACGGTAGAACAAGACATGCTGACTAACCTAACCCAACCGTCTGTCCGTCCGATACGGTTTTAATCGGAGTTTTTTACTCAGTAGTTTACAAAGCGACGCGGCGTATTGTAAAACGGCTAATTCTATAATATGGCTGCGACGATACTTCCCGATGTACACTTTTGAATATGTACCTTTACCAATCACTATAGTCAAGCAATCTCAATTCTCACCCATGAAGCGTGACATTAAATTTTACAAAATTTTGCCTGTTTATTAAGACAGACCTTGTGTTATTATAAAATATAAGGTCTAACAAAATTAGCTGAAACTATTTTAACTGGTGCTTCTACCCATAAAACTGAACAACTTTCCCCATTGAACCCAAAGTAAAATCACAAATAAATACGAGTAACTAGCCTATGGGGCTTCGCTCGTGTGAACATAGTTTCTATGACAAAGTTTTTGAACTTCCCATACTAAGTTGGCTGATCAGCTGATCGAGTTAGTATGGGAGAGCCAAATTTTTTTTGCTATTTGACTATGTGTTCCATGGGGAAAGTTGTTCAGTTTCATGGGTCACCAGTTAAAATACTTTTAGCTAATTTTGTTACACCTTATATAGGGTGACTTTTAATTAGTTCTTGATAGCAAAGGATATGAATGTACTCGTGATTACAAACAACTTTCCCAAAGAAACTATATGTCAAATATGAAATCAACTTTTTGGTGCTTCATACATATTTGCCGATTTAATAACTTGTAATGTATCGAGGTCAAAAATTTTTTTTTCGGATTTGACACATAGTTTCTTTGGGAAATTTTTTTGTAATCATGAATACATGCATATCTTTGGTTATCAAGAACTAATTAAAAGTCACCCAATATATACTATTTCGCAGTGCAGGAGGCGCTCTCATCCACTCCACTACTATGAGCAGGAGGCGCGGGGCGAGCGCCAGGCGGCGTGGAAACCAGCTGCGGAGTCGGAGTCGGAGTCGCCCTCTCCACCCGCGCCTATGTGTGCTCGGGGCTGTCGATGAATAACAAATACACAAATAAATAAAATAACAAAAATCTCGGTAAAGTTCTAGATAATTCTGTTGGTGGTGGTCGGGTCTTGTCTGTGTTACAACATGAGTTTCTTTTTAAGCGCAGCCGATTTATAGTTATACAAAGTTGCCACAACGCGGTGTGTCTGTGGATAATTTTATTTATCCTTCCTGTTTGTCTTCTTGTCTTATTCAAGCCAATGAACGTTTTTGCACGGATATGCATTTTTAAATTAGTCTTATTCACAATTAGTTTAGCCCTTACAAACTTAAACTTCGAGTTTCCTTACGTGACAAAACTAGAAATCAACCAAGGTAACCGACATAGCTCACAGAATTGCTAAACTTAAGTGGCAGAGGCGGCAGTGGGTGGGTCGAACGATAGCGTCGGTCGCTCAACCGGTAACGACTCGGTCCTCCTAACCAGAGGTACCAGGTTCAAATGCGGACGGCCAATGTACCAATGAGTTTTTCGAAACTTACACACCCTGCACACACCTGCGAAGAAACTCGAAGGTTGTGTGTGAAGTCTACCAACCCGCACTGGACCCGCGTGGTAGACTAAGGCCCGATCGTTCTAATTCAGGGTAGGCTCGAGCCCCTTGGTGGGGACGTATGAGAGCTGATATGATATGATGATGGGTGAGGCACACATAGCTCGTAGTTGACCGTTGGTGCAGTAAAGCTCTCGCGTGGCAACCATGCATCGAAAGACTTTGCTTAAGCAGGCCGACGATCTATTGAAAGTTGCGGTATGCCCCTGTATGCGGGCGGCGCAGGACCCGTCGTAATGGAAATCCTTGGAGGAGGCCTTTCGAGACCATAGAACCATAGCCTTAGCTCGCTTGAACGTTAAATTGATCTCAAAATCTATACGCTAAGCTTTAATTAATTAGCTTGCAATGTTTGCATGACAATAGATCCTTTTGGTATTTTGAAGTTGACCTGATGATGAACTACGAAGGTGGAATCAAGGTCTCAGGATCGTCTATTGTTTTTAATTAAATCATAAGAAATCCTGTACCTCTCAGCCCGGCTTTTTAAAATTTGGAAAGACACTTAGGAATTCAAAGTATCAAAAATTCGAAAGTCCTGCACTCAAATTTTTAATTAAAAAAAAAGGACCAGGCGTTATGTTAAACTATTCTGATCTGTCCCTCACACAACACCTATTTCGATTTCGTATTTGTCAAGAACAATGGAGCTCAACTCATCAGAAGCACGGTTATTAACTGGATGGGTTTGACTGTTAATGGCATTTATGTCGTCCGTTATGCGGTTGATGCCGGTTGCGACCACTGGCATAAGCCGTGTCAGTTTCTGCACGGCTTGAGTGGGGTCCAGCCTACCTGGCTCTGCACCAACCCGGACTAGGACTCCGTGTGCGGGATATGGCATGACCTTCCCGAGTTTCAGAAGGGACCCGTGCCCCAGGAGTGGGAAACGTTTTGAGTTGTCAAAGAAAAAAAAACAGCCCCATCTATCCACAATGTTGCTAAAGTGAATAATAACATGGGAGTACTGGTAATGAAGGAAGTTCACCTGATCGGGTGTAGATGGCGTGCTTCGGCTGTGCGACGCCAGCCCCTTGCGACCACTAGCGCCGCGCCGCTTCGCCTTCCCGCTCATAGGTGGCGGCATAATCTTGTCGTCCTTCTAAAATATAAACTTTGCTGATTTGCGTTTTTTGCTTTTAACCAGCCCCATGATTCTAAATGCTTCGAATAGGGGATCGGACTGCATCAAAAATAAATTCTAAAATATGATTTCCTAAATTAAAGTTTCAAAAACCTTTACTTGTTTTGTTTTTCCATCAAGTCTTCAATTTTTAATTGATCAAATCAATGACGCTAAAAATCTAAGACGTCACTGGTGGGTATTTCAAACATGTTTTTAGAACTAAAGTTGGGTTCTGACGGATCATAAAATAATAATAAAAGTAACTCAAATGACTTGCAGTCCGCTCCCCTATTGTACACACGGTATCGGTGAAAAAGTCGAACGGGTTTCCATTATCGAATCCGTTCTACTGTTTCACAGATCCCGTGCAAAAGTTTTCGGATGGAGCGAATTATTATCCTTTTATCTCGTACAGGTTGTAATCAAATCGTTTGTTCAGACCTGACCGTGAGACACTCGTATAGAATTTGGTACAGCCGTTTTGGAGCCAATATCAATTCAATTAAATTCAATATATTTATTCAAAATAGCTGAAAATTACACTCTTTCTGATAGTCATAAAATAATCATAACAATATCATTTCGTGAAGAATCAAGAAATAAACAATAATTAGTTAATGACGTCAAAATTCAATCCTTGATATAAACCAGATTATGTCATTAGAACATGAAAACAATATGATACGAAAAGTTAGACATAAAAATCATTGAATGCCTTTAAAAAGAGTTGGTCAGTTCACACGGACAGCACCCCCGGTCACGAGTATAACGCGAGAGTCAGCCATCGCTCCCATCAACCATATTAGAGGGAAAGGAACGACCCGGCTCCCGATGCGCCACCATCTATATGAATGCTTATTTGAGCTGGCGAAACGGACATCACTGAAAATATTATGTGCCCTGCACAGTACACTTAGGACACATATGGCAATACTACAGAACGGAGAGTCTAAATGGTCCTGCAATTAAATAAAAATACCTGTATATTATCAGCAGAGCCCCAGTTCTTGTGGAGTTGGTCCCCATCATCAGAGCGGCGGTCAGCGTCTCGGTCTCTCTTGGGCATGTATGCCGAAGACCTTGTGGCACCCACTCCGAGGAAGTTACTGAACGCCTCGGTGGTCTTCTTCACGCGAACGTTCAATGAACCGATTCTAAGAAAGCTTTCTTTCTCTGAAAATATAATATTGAGACAAATGTACGTAGGTATTAAAACATTTACCGAGGACACTTAGAACTATGTTGCAATGTACAGGTTCCCCGTGTTCATTGGTGAAAGTTTATTATATGAGTAGAAGCCTAGATAAGTGTATTCAAGATGGATCCACAACAGGGCAAAATTTGTCAGCATTTAATATTTTGAACGCATTCTAATTCCTCATTTTTAGGGTGTATTTCAATGTATTAGTTACATAATCTCATTTCTTTTCTATATTGACTTGTTCGATAATGTTTGACAAGTAGGTACGTGTATCCCACTGATCTTGAAATACCATTTGGTATTTTTTTTTAAATTTGAGACTAAAGCCCAGCTCAAAAAAACTAAAGCTTTCACAACATACATTTTAAGTAAGATATACCAGCCTATATAAATTATAACGATACCTACCATTTTTCAACTTTTTAAGAACAGTATTGAGTTTTGGGTTGAGCGACATATTGGTCGAAATTAAGAAAAAGTCCTGCAATAAGGTAGAAATTACTTGAATTTATGTACTAACGAGCTGTAAATTTTCCATAATTATGAACTGTCCTTAATTATGAACCATTTTTTTCTAGGTAGGTAATTGTATTTTGTCATTTAATTTCGTACCAAAAGCGAAAACTTCTAACAGCGGGGTTTGCCACTTAGGAGGTTGAGTTTTTGACCTATTATGTATATTGGTCGTCAATTATTGTTAGGTAGAATCAGAGAACAAAAAAGAAATATATATTTTTTTATTTTATTTTTAAACAAACGTATGTAATTTTGACTACGCTACGTTTTCCGGTGCGCGGTCGCCACTCGAAAACTTTACTACCCCAAAGGCCATCTGTTCTACGACACTTTAAGTCAAAATGTTCTAAGTGTTTTAGTACCAATAAATCGTGGTAAAATAAAAAATAAATGAATATTCTGGTACAAATCACACATGGTCATCTGGCCCCAAAGTAGGATGCCCTGTGTTATGGGTACCAGAGACTGATATACATACTTATATACGTTTAAATACATACATTATATAGATATATTTAACACCCAGACACAGAGCAAACAAATCTGCTCATCACACAAATCGAACCCACAACCCCCGGATCAGTAGTCAAGGGCACTAACCACTGAGCCATCACATAAATTGGTAAATATAACCAAAATAGGTCAAAAATAAGTCGAATCGACGTTGAAAAAGTGACCTAAGGGAGTTCCAGTTGGTAACATTTACTTGCTCGCGCGACGTCGTCGCCCGCCGTGCCAAAATTCCCCATTACCGTAATTTGGACAAAGTAGAAATAATCACCTATCGATACGCCAAAAACGTTTGCTGGGTTATGAAATAGGTAAAATATAAGAAAATTTCGGATATGAACTTTTCAATCAAAACAATGAAACACATTATCATTAGGTCACTCACCTACTTATGCCGATTTAGTTTATAAATTTATTGTTTTTTTTCCTTGTTTTGAATTATGGACTTTAAGACATTACTTAAGGTTTTTTATTAGTGACCAGATGTATTTCTTGTTTTAATCCATAATAAATAATTAATTCGCACCATCGAACAAAAAAAGACGTTTTCGTAGTCTATTTTTTTGAATTATGTATACCAAAACTTATGCGGGGTATTTCCTCCCATATATAACATGAATAAGGAAGAAACTTTTGAGATAACTTCATCATCATATCAGCCGAAGGACGTCCACTGCTGGACATAGGCCTCCCCCAAGGATTTCCACGACTTCCGGTTCTGCGCTACCCGCATCCAGCGGCTTCACCCGACCTTCAGTCATCGGTCCACCGAGT
Source organism: Coleophora flavipennella (assembly GCA_947284805.1). Lineage (NCBI taxonomy): Eukaryota > Metazoa > Arthropoda > Insecta > Lepidoptera > Coleophoridae > Coleophora > Coleophora flavipennella. The sequence continues at coordinate 17,030,914 of OX369308.1, forward strand.
GGGAGGTCTGCCTATTCTTCGTTTTCCGGTGCGCGGTCGCCACTCGAGAATTTTACTGCCCCAACAGTCATCCGTTCTACGAGCTATGTGCCCCGCCCACTTTAGCAATTCTGAGAGCTATGTCGGTTACTTTGTTTCTCCTACGGATCTCCTCGTTTCTGATTCGATCACGCAGAGAAACTCCGAGCATAGCACGCTCAATTTCCCTTTGAGTGACCTTGAGCCTTCTTATGATGATTATATTTTGCCAAAAAACGGCGAACTATTGAGGTGAAAAAAATCCGTCATCATGGGTTTAAAGCCACCGTGCTCTCAAAAAATCTAAACAATAGGCGTATATTCACCCCCATTTAACTCGCCACCTGTGACGTCAATTTAACTTACCTACATTATCTGTGACGCCAGTCCCACACATTGAGTTTTTCGGCCTATTTTTTATTTCAGTGAATATACATTCTACTTTTATTCAGTTTGATATTAAAACGACAAGTTTCTTTTTAAAATAAAACGTAGTTACAAAACACGCCGTATTTTTTTAACTTTCCAAATGCCGGTGCCATTACTATAAAATTTAAAAAAATGTAATCTTAGTAATGGCACCGCATTTGAAACGTTAAAAAAATACGGCGTTTTTTTAATAAACTTTCCTAAAGGAAAAAAGAATATAAAAATTTGACTTTTTTAACAAATAAGTCTTTTGCGCTCCATGCACCGCTTCATTCGTTCGTTTATTATTTTGCGCTCCCGGCACCGCTTCATTCGTTCGTATGGTGTTTACCACTCATGTATTTCGACTTACTTCTTGACGAGTATAAGCAGACATTGTATTTTATTTTTTTAAATTTTATTATTTTACGCCGTATGTCTATACTGTTGCTCTTTATTTTTATACACGTATCGATACAGCTCAGCAAAACCTTAACGATTTATACTTAAAAGAAATTCATTGAATTTACGATTTTAAAGTTATCGTCATTTGAAAACACGGGACGCAACAATTTTTTTTTCAAAATGGCGTCAACCTTCCGCCACCTGCAGATGCGTCACAGTTCTTTGTACCAAATTCTTTGATACTTTGGCTGTCCAATGATACCATTAAGGTTAGTACAGTGTTAATAGTAACGGAGCTACACCACAAAACTTCATACCCATTTTACCGTTTTCATTTAATCTTAGGATTTCATGACGCCCTGTACAGAAGCAAATTTAAAGACATTTTCACGTCAAAAAAAAATTTCAATGTCTGTGACGCACCGGATGAACGCCGAATCTCCCCTGCGTAGATATGGACTCGCGGGTTGGACTGACGATAGGAGCGCAGCTCAAAATATGTTGTGGTTATGCACGGTCTCACAGACATACACGTCACAGGTGGCGGGTTAATTTGTAATAGTCTAATGTTGTTATAAACTATTTTTTATACTTATTTTCTTCTTTAATTTCATTGTCATTTTTATAGGTTAGAACTTAACCATTTAAAAAAATATAGGGGGACCTAGGGGTGTCAAATAGGGAATGAAAATTTCAAATGGACAAAACAGTTTTAAGAGCTTGTTTTAAGAGTAGAAGGAAGTTAAATTCCAAGTAGGTAGTGAAAAGAAACATCTGACAGAAGAACCCATAACAGTGTTTAACTACATACAGACAACAAAGTTTTCACCCAGTTAACGTGAATTTAAACACCAATTACCACGCGGACAAAGTCACGGGAACCAGTTAGTTTTTTTTTTATAAAAGGAAGGTATAATTCAAAGAGGTAAATAGAAAAAACCAACAGACGAACCCACAAAAGAAAAGTATACACTGAACGCTATACTACACTAAGTGCACTCGACGCCAAGATAGAGTTAATACTGAAAGAGCCAGCCCGACGAACAAAATCTGTTACAACAAATCTGAAAATAAAGTGAAGTGTGCAGTTGTGACGCAAACACATGTAGGTGCGTTTCCCGATTTTCTTACTTGAATGAATGTTTATCGAATGTGAAGTAACTCTTAATGAAGGCGGAGCTGTCACAGTTCTCCGCAAATCAAACATGTCCTCTTCTGGAACGCAATCAATTTAATCTTAATATATAAAATATTTATTCTTAATACGATAAAAAAGTTGTGCTGCCAAGATTAAAGTTAGTTGTTTGGACAGAAAAACTTTCATATCTCCATTTCCGGCATATCCCTTGTTTTGAGAACTCTAATTCACAAAATTTTGGCAAAGTAATCGTTTAAAAAATAAAGATGTGTAAATGTAACTATTCAACACATAAAAATATATATACTTACTGCGGAATGATCCAGGAGATAGAGATGTGTCCATGTGTACTAAGTATTGCCTCGGTTTTTTCCCAGACCAATCGCGAACATTGGGATCAGCATCTAAAATGGGCATTTAATTAATGAACAAGTAATTGAAACAAAAAATACCCCTGGGAAAAGATACGAGTAAATAAAACTAACAATATTGCCCATTTTTTAACTGACCTTAAGTTTTTTGGGGAAAGTCAACTTTGTTTTTTTTTTGCCATAGACTTCTTGGCGAGTCAACCTAACAAACTACTAAAGATATTATACTTCAAAATAGATAGGTACATTATTTAATTCAGAAACCTTATGTTTCTTATATACAGGGTGAAATTTTGCTACCGCACCTGGAGGGAAAGTACTTCTCTAGTACTCTAAATACTAGAGATAGCAAAATTTACTCAAATAAAATATTTCAATATTTATAAAAAGATACAAAGCAGTATCTAAGATTTTTGAAAATACGCTCGCCACACCCGGGAATCTAACCCGCTAAAATCCGAAAAAATAACAGCCTGTACTTTTATGGCATCAATCGATAGGAGCGATCATGAGGATCAAATGTCTAACAAACATGGTAAATTAAATGAAAATAAAACCACGAAATCTACATTTATTTAAGTAGAAATATTATTTAAGATATTATATACTTTAAAAAATAGATACATTATTCTAAAATCTAAATGTTTCTTATATAAAGAAAAGATAAAAGGCGTCAAAAATCAATGAATAACTCACCATAAACTTCTATTAACAGACGATACACATTTTCATGTCGAAACTGCATAGCTATATGAAGTGGAGTGTATCCCTGAAAAAAAGTGACATAAGCTTACTGAAAATGAAGTAACAGGATATACTGGCTAGCTAAAAAAAATAATGTATGTTTTTTAAAAGCCTTTTTTTGGGAGAAGGGATTATTATTTTTTATTAAAGACAGATTTTTTGGGATAAGTTGTAAGTGTGATATGGGTATTATATCATACTTACAAATTATCTCAAAAACAAATCCATGTTATTTATACATCACCCCAGTTTAGTACTATGTATTACTTTCAATATCTGTAATTAACTTCAACAATATACATTTGAGTAGCTTCGGAAATAGGTTGTTTAAATTTTAAGTATTTTAGCGCTAAACAAAGCAAAATATTATGGCCAGCCGAAATTTTATAAAAGGGTTCCTACCAATAAACAAAAGCCAAAAAAAAAAGGAAAAAAAATATTTAAGTAACTGAAATAATGTTCTGCATCATTTCCTAAACATCAACCACTTCCGTAGCGTAACGGTATAGTACATTAGCTTCACATCAAGAAGTCGCGGGTTCGATACCCGCCGGAGTCTAACTTTGTAAGACTCGGTTTGATTGGTGAAAGGGTATTTTCTAAGCTCGCCTGGCTAGCTACCACCATATTATCTTAGTCTTGCCGCCAAACGTCAATGCTAACAACATTGATGAGTTCCGGCTTAAAGATAAGATAGCCAGTTCCCGATTTCGTTGGGGGATCTTGTTAGCCCGTTTCCATCTTCAGCATCATCGTTATTTTACTATCAGGTGAGATAATGCCGCCAAGGGCTTACCAACTATGAATTTAAAAAAATATAGGCAGTAACCTTCGTTTTTGTCTGAACTGAATTGGTGTTAATCTAAGCTAGAGGTAAGCATTCGGCGGCAATTGCATGCGGGAGAGGGTATCGCCCCTCACTGGTACCGGTTGAAACATGTATTCATATTGAATAGACTCTATCGGCGATAGATATTAAACTCTCTGGATATTACAAAACATCTATATATGGTATGGATATATACCTAATGTGCAACAGCTGCTAGGTTAAGATGATAATATTTTCCCCTTGAGCCATAGCGCAAAAAAACTATTGCGAACATTTTTGTTTGTTTAAATTTTAGAAAGAATCATCTTAACTGCGTGGAGCTACCTCCCATCCAAACAATACGAAGCTGGCAAGATATATAGATTATAAAACGTCCTATAATATTATTAGTAAAAAGTGGCTAAGCACAAACGCCGCACAAAGTATGTTTCCGTAGTCTTTTCAAAGAATCATCATCATCATCATCATCATATCAGCCACAAATCGTCCACTGCTGGACAAAGGCCTCCCCCAAGGATTTCCACGACGAACGGTCCTGCGCTGCCCGCATCCATCGGCTTCCCGCGACCTTCACCAGGTCATCGGTCCACCGCGTGGGAGGCCTGCCTACGCTACGTTTTCCGGTGCGCGGTCGCCACTCGAGAACTTTACTGCCCCATCGGCCATCTGTTCTACGAGCTATGTGCCCTGCCCACTGCCACTTCAGTTTAGCGATTCTGTGAGCTATGTCGGTTACTTTAGTTCTCCTGCGGATCTCCTCGTTTCTGATTCGATCACGCAGAGAAACTCCGAGCATAGCACGCTCCATTGCCCTTTGGGTGACCTTGAGCCTTCTTATGAGGCCCATAGTAAGCGACCATGTCTCAGTTCCGTAAGTCATCACTGGCAACACACACTGGTCAAAGACCTTAGTCTTGAGACACTGCGGTATTTGGGACGTGAAGATATTGCGAAGCTTCCCGAACGCTGCCCAGCCGAGTTGGATTCGTCGATTGATCTCTTTCTTGAAGTTGGACCTACCTAACTGGACTGTTTGTCCCAGGTATACATATTCGTCAACAACTTCCAGTGTAGAGTCTCCAACCTTTAGAGGAGTGGGTGCGACACGGACATTTAACATTATTTTCGTCTTGTCCATGTTCATTTTAAGACCCACTTGTTGAGAGACCTTACTGAGGCCATCGAGCATTGTGCTTAGGTCTTCCATAGTCTCAGCCATGACCACGATATCATCAGCGAATCGGAGGTGGGATATGTACTCGCCGTTGATATTGATGCCGAGTCCACCCCAGTCCAGAAGCTTAAAAACATCTTCCAGGGCGGCGGTGAACAGTTTCGGAGATATAACGTCTCCCTGTCTCACCCCTCGCTGCAACTGGATAGGTTTCGAGTTCTGGTCTTGGAGGCGAACCGACATGGTGGCGTTTTCATACAGACACTTCAACACCTCGATGTATCGATGGTCAATTTGGCACCGCTGGAGAGACTGTAGCACAGCCCAGGTTTCGACTGAATCAAAGGCCTTCTCATAGTCCACAAACGCCAAGCATAGGGGCTGATTGTACTCTTCGGTCTTCTGTATAATCTGCCGCAGCGTATGTATGTGGTCTATGGTACTAAAGCCTTTTCGGAAACCGGCTTGTTCGGGAGGCTGGAAGTCGTCAAACCTGCGTGCGAGACGATTCGTAATGACTCTCGAAAACAGCTTGTAGACATGGCTCAGAAGTGAGATGGGTCTGTAGTTCTTCAGCAGGGTGTTGTCGCCCTTTTTGAAGAAAAGCACGACCACACTTCTGTGCCATGCCTTAGGCGTTTGTCCCTCGAGTATAACGGAATTAAATAACTTCTGAAGAGCTTTTAGTACCGGTGATCCACCTGCTTTCAGAAGTTCAGCCGTAATTCCATCATCACCCGGTGCCTTGTTGTTCTTGAGCTGTTTGAGAGCCATTCTAATCTCGTACAGGCTGACGTCCGGGATATCTTCGGTATAGTGTCGGGTTAGTCTGGCTCTTGGGTCTTCAGCCAGATCACTGACAGGCAAACGTGTGGTCGTGTACAATTGTCCATAGAACTTCTCAACTTCTTCCAGCAACTCAGTCTTAGACGATATGGTTCTGCCGTCCTCAGTCTTCAGCTTGGTCAGTTGGCTTTGTCCAACAGACAGATCTCTCGCGAACACTTTTGAGCCTTTATTGTGCTCAATCGCCTCTTTAATACAATTTGTATTATATTGGCGTAAATCGCGAGTTAGGGACTTAGAGATCTGCCTGTTTAGTTGCCGATACTGAGTAGCGTCTTCAGAGGACTGCAAAACCAGTCTGCGTCTTTGTTCCATGAGGTTGCTGGTGAAGTCGGAGATTTTTTTGGTTCTGTTTGAACGGCGAGTTTTAAAAAAAACTTAGACCCGACCGTTTGAACAATTTCCACGAACCTGTCATTATAATCGTCCACATTCTCGCAGTCTTCTAGGCATTCGAAACGATTGTGCAGCTCGAGCTGAAAGCTCTCGGGGTTTTGGAGCTGGATGGGCGCTGGTCGGAGCGTAGACTTCATCAGTCGACATCTTTCTAGCTTGGTCTTTAGATTCAATGTGCCTCTGACCATCCGGTGATCACTTCCTGTTTTGACTGAATTGATCACGGAGACATCATTGAATATTTGCCTCCTTGTCGACAAGATGAAGTCTATCTCGTTTTTTGTTACGCCATTGGGATGCAACCATGTCCACTTCCGCTGTTTTGACTTTTTAAAGAAGGAGTTCATCATAAAGAGGCTCTCCTTCTCCATAAAGTCGGCCAGCATCTGGCCACGTGCATTTCTTACTCCATATCCAAATTGCCCCACTCTCAGCTCACCATCGCTTCGTTTGCCCAGTTTCGCGTTAAAGTCCCCCATAACAACGGTATAATGGGTCCTGGTGCTATGTAAGGCTGTAGAGATGTCCTCGTACATACTCTCTACCTCGTCGTCGGAGTGTTCCGTAGTCGGCGCGTATACCTGTATGACCTTCATCGAATACCGTTTGGTGATTCTGAGTATAAGGTATGCTACCCTTGTCGAAACGCTCACGATTTGGACCACATTGTTAATGAGGGACTTGTGGACGAGAAACCCGACACCACCCTGGGACTGTTGGTCGCCCTCCCGGAAATAGAGCAGGTTTCCGGATTTAAGGATCATGGTGTCCTCTCCCTCTCTTCGGACTTCACATAAACCTACGATATCCCACCGTAACCTGCTCAATACTTCTTCGAGTTCTGCAAGTTTCTCGTCAGTCCGCAGTGTGCGCGTGTTGTAGGTTGCCAGGGCCAAAGGTCGTTGGGTTTGGTAGCCTGGCATCTGCCGGGGATTCTTCGCACCCCCTACCCCGCCGTTACCATGACTGCTACCGGAGCCAGGAATAGCGGAGCTGCCGGGGACTAGGGGCCGTTTTCTAGGTGTGAGATTCATTGGGGGGTTTTGCCGTAATCGCCACGCTTGGCAGGCGGGTTGGCGATCGCAGTTTGATTGCAGGTGTGTTGCAATGCACGGAAAGACGCTGCTGCCCATCCTCCGGTTTTAAGTCCCTTAGTCGCCTCTTACGACACCCATTGGAAGAGATGGGATGGTCCTATTCTTAGCCGGGAACCATACGGAAAGATGCAAAGAATTATTTTTGCAACACTTTGTATAAATGAATAATACTTTATTTCATTTAAAAAATGTACTTCATAGTAGCGAAACAAATAAAGGATTTGCTGTGAGGCATAATAATTTACCGACTTCAATTCGGACTCCCTTAACGCGAGTAGGACTCACAATTCGTCGGTTTTATTATTTTTCACACCAAGTCATAAAAATTGCATCTCTTACCTATCTATACTAAGCATTTGAAATAGGGTACTTGTGTTACAGAAGACAGTTTCCATTTTGATAAACCCTAAGTTATATGATATAGTGCGGAGTAAATTAATATTTTTTTAAATACATTTTTGTCCTTCTCAGTGTTCAATTCTTAACGATATCGAAACTATGATCATTAATGATTGAATGGGTTTTCTGCTTATGGTCAAACGTGTGATTCATCAAAATACTCTTTTTGTCAAAGGTGCATTGGTCAAATTCTGTTTGCCAAAAGTGCAATGCGTCAAAATACCCTTTTTTGTCTCAGGTGCCTTTGGTCCAAATGTGTTTGGCAAAAGTGCGATTCGATAAAATACCATTTTTGTTAAAAAAATGGTTTGGTCAAAATAAAACACGGAACTCCGTTTGCTTATATTCATATATTAAAAAAATGCTTTTTATGCCAACTCTCCACCATATTTTTTGTACGACCACGTTCAGAACTACAGTAGAAACTGTTCTTTGTAACGATATTTATCCACTCCTTATAAAAATACTCAACAAAATCGTCTATTCCTGGTACGTGCTCTTCAAGTTCCTGAATAGACAACAATGCATCTGGGATGGCTGATGCAGGCAACAAGGCCATATACTGGGGTGTTCCAGAAGTAAAGAGACAAAATAATTTTGACGATATTTAATTAGTAATAATCTGATATAATAATACTAAAAATACTAAATAACCCTCGTTGAAAACAATTCTTCTTCAGTTCGTTTCATTTTAAATAATTGCAAAGTAATTTTAAAAGTCACCTTATTTGACACATATAAAAAAAATCCGTGGCACAGTATAATAAAGAGTACTAGTCCGTGGTTACCATGACAACCATTACTTTTTAATTGAAAACTTTGCGTGGCCAGTTTGATTTTGAATAAAGTCTCTTTACTTCTGGGACACCCTTTAGGCTGTCAATCTACTTATTTTCTTTCCTTCTCTACTGTCAGAAAAATGTTGCTTGATTGAGTTTCTCCATATAGCGTATTGAAAATAAAAATAACATCCAATTACTTTGTGCATCAGGATATATTTCTTCAATAACATTGATAGTCGCTAATTCGTAATCGCAACGGTATTGTTCTATTTTCAATACAAATTTGTCTTTAAGAATTTTCAATAAACTGTGATATGTTTTCTGACATTTGTTCGGGAGTAGGGTATACACTATTGGGATTATATTAGTGCATTAATCTGTGCTATTGAGGTCAATGTGAAGCGTATATAGCTGCTTAAATGGTTTCGGCACTTTAAATGTCCACTACCGAATATTTTTTTAGATTTACTTATATAATTTTTCCCTAACTTTGTAGCAAATATCAGTATTTTATCAGTATTACCCTCTTCAGTATTTTATCAGTATCAACTTCTTCAGCAATTAGAAAATGCGACGATAGGATGTTCGGAATCACAAGTTCTAAAATTCAAAAATTATCACATCTTAAATTCAAACTTGTGTTCCTGGTACATTCTAAGCCTTCAAATGAGATCATCGTAGTTAATGTTTTTTACTTTATAAGAATGCTCTTACTTCGCCCTTTTAAATTTTCAAATTGCTTCTCGAAAATTTGCTGTATAGGTTCAAAATTTTCTTGCACACTAATTTTTATATGTGTCAATTACCTTGTCTATTTCATTCTGTACAAAATTTGGGAGACAACTGTGTTTATTATCACTTAATATATTTTCACGTTTCTCACACAATGTAATCGAAGCATTACACGGACTTTGGTTAGCACATCTTCAAATTGAATTGTCGTTATCATATGTCATATTTAAAATGATATTTGTAGCCACCTGTTATAAGGTTTATCTCTTTTACTTTGTATGAACTCCAATTGAATCGGCTTACTCGAAGACGCCATGATATTGTAAATAACTTTTTCAATGCAGTTGCTCGAAAAGTGGTACTTTGTATGCTAGTTTACAGTGCGCAAAATTGATTTTACCGCACACGTGCTTTTACTTTCCACTTTTTTTTAATTTGTAGGTCTGAGAAACAAGGCATTTCTAGCAAATAAAAAATATAATAACCAAAGATACAGAATCTTCTTTAAGACTATTGAAGAAGAATAAAAAAAAACATACAGTCGAATTGAGAACCTCCTCCTTTTTGAAGTCGGTTGAAAGAGACAGGTTGTTCCTCCGTGAGGTTAGTACATAACGCTAGCTGATTAGATTCTCTTTGGTATCTTTGTAAAGAAAGGAGAAAAAATATGAACTAAGCAATTAGGTTACACCAAGGAATGGGTCATCTTTTCCAAGAAGGTTTTAATGCATATAAATATTTTATCCCAAGCCTTATTACGTGTGCCTATCTAAATGTAATATGGCGCAATTTTCGTAAAGCTTAATTGAGTTGTTATAATTGTAAATAAGAATAAAATTATGAATAGTTAATATATGTGTAATAAAAAATATACTTAATTGTATGTATAGGAAAAAACGAAGTGACGTTACTCCCCGGACATTTAAAATGAGCTACAAGTTGCGTAAAATGAACTTTGATTGCCGAAACCTTGATAGGGATGTATTTTGTTTTTCTGTCACGGTAGTTTTTTAATTTACCTGTTTTCTCACAACTGTATTGAAAAATGTCGTATGATACATGGGTGTAAAAGGAAATGACAAACTCGTGACGATGGTAAACCCTCGCCTGCGGCTTGGACTCACAAATATCACTCGCGTTTGTTATTTACCTTTTTACCACCCGTGTATCATAAATAACTATTTCAATACAGTTGCTCGAAAAGTGCTTCTTTATATACCAGTAAAGTGTGCACAAAATTGTTTTAATATTTAATTATTTAAATTGTTTTTTTGCTGTTGAGGCGAAGATGACGTCATACACATTTTACCTGGACGTCCCAACAGGGGTTTTGAATAACAAAAGAAACGCGCGTGTCACGCTGTAAAACATGTTTAAAAAAGAAAGAGACGTCACTCCTTTTGGCTTTCCTACTGGACTTTGTTTTGCTTGTGAACTGATTTTCTTGGGAATTTTGTGAAACGGACACGATGGCGAACCCCAACGTCTCTTACTCTCATAGCGAGTACGCATACATGCATCTAATTTATGGTGAAACCAGGCGAGTTTCGACTCGCGGGAACGTAACTTACAATGCGAGGTTGGCTCCAAGATTGTATGCGGAACGGTATCCTAATCGTACGCCGACAAACTACGAAATAATTTTGCGCGTTGTTAATGCATATCGCGAGGGTTGAGTACCAGGAACGAGAGCCCCAGGCACAGGAAGACTCCGCACTGTAGATGATGATGTTGTTTTAGATGAAGTCCGCCAGGAGCCAGGTACTTTAGTGCCAATCATTGAACAGCGCACTTGGGTCCTAAAATCGGTCGGCACATCGAATTTTAAAGAGGTACAGGTACCATCCCTACCACATACAACGTGTCCAAACGCTTCTAACAAGTGACTACCAACGGCGCGTTGTATTTTGTCGCCAAATGATCGCTAAATGGGGAGAAAATCCAAACTTTTTTAATGATGTCTTGTGGAGCACCGAATCTGCATGTAAACGAGATGGATACCTTAATCTTCATAGCTGGCATCTAACCAACCGTCATGAAAAAGGAGAAGATCGCTTTCAATATCAATTTAAAATTAACCTGTGGACAGGAATATTAAATGGCCAGATAATAGGACCATTCGAGTTACCAGCTGTCCTGGCTCATCCTTTAATCCAGAAAATATTGCTTCCCATACATTGAATGGATATACTGACTCCGCTACTTGGAACCAAACCTCCACGCGAAGTCGCTGGCACCAGCTAAGTATGAAAACTATATCTAACTACGTGGGCGGGAAAAAGCTAGTATTTATTTATTTACTAGCTATCGTCGTGCTCCCCTTTTTCTACTGCTATTATTATAGCTTCTACGTGAATCTGCTACATCCTAAACACGGTAGGTGTTCTGAATCAGTGGACTGTATTTGGGATCAGTTCTAGAATTGATGATCGCAGTTGTAGTTAAACACAAGTGATCAGTTGAAACCATCAAAACACTCTCATTTATTCAGAAAATAGACCCTACTCTTTTGATGTTGCCGTCTTCTTTCTTTGCCGCCATCTCGCTCTTATAGGCGTTCTCTCTTTTCCTTGCTCGCGTCCGTAGGATATATATTGTGTAGGTGCGTATGCGAAATTTCGTTTTCGTATTTTTACCTAAAAGGCGAGTGTTATTAAACTTATGTAAATGACTACAGGGTGTAACAAAATTAGTGTAGGACCCGTTAAATGGAGCTTTTTCTCATCATACTGAACAATGTTCCCCAAAGAAAACAAAGTCAATTTTCAAAAACAAATTTCGACACTCCATACAAAAATTTACAAAATTGGTCAGTCATTTGTTCGATGTGTACGAAGAGTTTTTTTTGCGAATTGACTATGGGTTCCTTGGGAAAAGTTGCTCAGTATAATGAGCCGGAACAATTTTATTTGTAGTGTGTTTGGGTATGAAGTACCAAAGCTAATGATTTGAATATGATGTACGTTGTAGGTCTATACATGGACAATTTAGAAAATAACGCTGTAGGCCGCTACATCACTACATTAAAAAAATATTAAAAATTAAATTTTCAGTATTTTTGACTATGTATTTGTAAGAAAAGTTTAGTCGATAATTTAGGTGATGATGAGTTTCAAAATGCAGTACAATCTACCAAAAAAACATTTAAATAGAACCGACCGATATTGAGGAAAAAATAAAAAAGTGAAAAATGAAAAACAACACATGAAAACTGTTAACTTTAGACAGCACATATATATATATATATATATATATATATATATATATATATATACATATATGTGCCTAAAGTTGACAGTTTTCATGTGTTCTGAGGGGAAATAAAAAAAAGATTTTTAAATCCACAGTTAGTAAGGCCTTGACATTATCTCACCTGATGGTCAGTGACCATTATGCCAAAAATGGAAGCGGGCTTCCCAAGATTCCCCGGCGCAATGGGGAAACTGCCTATCTTATCTTCAAGCCGGAACACATCAAACATTCAAAGTGGTCGTTATAAATCACTGAAGTACCATTAGCAAATTTTGCAAATTCTCAATTTTGACCAAAAGCAACTTAGGCAAAAATGTTTGACGAATCTCGAATTTAGAAACCGCACTTTTGACCAAAGGCACCTTTGACAAAAAGGGTATTTATTTTGACGAATCACACGTTTGACTATAGGCAGAAAACCCGATTGAATATAGGCGATGTTAATGTTTTTTTTACATTCCTTAAAGGAAAATGGAAAACAAAGTTAGTGGATTATTTCTCCTAAACTAAGAAAACCCCACTTGGTCGTAATAGGCGATGTTAATGTTTTTTTTGCATTCCTTAAAGGAAAATGGAAAACAAAGTTAGTGGATTATTTCTCCTAAACTAAGAAAACCCCACTTGGTCGTAATAATTTTCCTTTTAAATTAACTATATTTCCAATATTCTAAAGATTTTATGAAAAAGCTGTTTAGCTGGTAGGGGGCTGGAAGAGGGAGGGGGCATAATTCTTAAACAAAACAACACATTTTTAAAAACTGGCCAAGCGCGAGTCCGAATCGATCACGAAGTTTTCCGTGCCATGGTATACGATTGAGCACTACGTTCTTTTTACGAAGATTGTGAAGCTGCTACTTTTTATACGAACAGTGTTAGCGATTCTCTTCTCTTGTATGTTAACTGATTTGGTACACGATTGAGCACTGTTCTTTTTACGAAGGTTGTGAAGCTGCGACTTTTTATACGAACGGTGTTAGCGATTCTCTCCTCTTGTATGTTAACTGCTTTGGTATACGATTGAGCACTATGTTCTTTTTACGAAGGTTGTGAAGCTGCGACTTTTTATACGAACGGTGTTAGCGATTCTCTCCTCCTGTATGTTAACTGATTTGGTACACGATTGAGCACTATGTTCTTTTTACGAAGGTTGTGAAGCTGCGACTTTTTATACGAACGGTGTTAGCGATTCTCTCCTCTTGTATGTTAACTGATTTGACCAATTTTGGATAGGGTGTCAATGAGAACAAAAACTAGGTTTATATAGGTTTTTTTGCTTTCAATAAAAGTTCAATTTTATTTGTCGTTTAGTATTTTCATACAAAACGGATTTTGGCCATTATTAACGAAACATATGAACCCAGCTTTTGTTCTGACTGACAACCTATCGAAAATTGGTCAAAATCGGTTAACTTTTAAGAATTGATAATCGCTTTCGCCATTTGTATGAAAAGTTTAATTTTCGCCTTGGGTTCTCACTTCCCTTAAATACTTTCCATGATTTAAAAAAAAACACTTTTCTTATATGTGGGCCGCCTCACTTCATTATTTCGATTTTATTTTTATTCTTTGTTGTTATAGCGGCAATAGAAATACACAAAACCGGACGGGCGGACGGACAGCAAAGGCTTGGTAATAGGGTCCCGTAAAATCACCCCCAATTAAAATGTAGGGGAAGCTAACCTAAAATATGTTTATAAAAAAAATTATTACAGAACTTTATAGGGTCACACAGACAAACGGACAGAGAGACAGACATGGTTGAACTATAAGGGTTCCTAGTATGACTACGGAACCCTAAAAAAGGGTCATTAAAATTTTAAGTGGTACGCAGATAAATTTAACACCACTTTGCTGGAATCCACAAGTAGCAGTTCAGCAATAAAATGTGCTCCGACTTACCCCATTCTGCTTCCGTCGTCGCCGCGACGCGACGAGACGAGACGAAACGCCACATGAAAAAAGAGCGTAATGACACTTTAACGATACCGTAAAACCAGATGAAGTGGCCCGGAATAAGTAAATTTGATTGAGCATTAAAGATTCTAGGTAACAGTAAAGTGTGCAATTACGAAACTGTAGATGTAAACACATCATTAAGCGACGTCCCTTAAACGCCAATTGTAGGTAGGTAATTCTCAATACCGCAGTGATATTTTGTATCGAATTATGTATTTCTCAATGTGTACATGGAATGCATGGAAGCCACCAAATAAGGCGATCAAATTGCGCACCCAGTTTTCACGTTTAAAGCGCGTTCTGTAGACCGATTCATGCAGGCATTTTTAAATGCTTTTAATATGCCTTAAACAGTTAATATCTTTCATATCCCATACTTTAAAAGTAGGCTATAGTTTACCTAAGAAGCTGGTTGAAAGTTATGATTTCGACCCTAAGGACGAAGAGTAATAAAAATTATAGTCAATAATCGATATATTGGGCGATGGCAAAAACTTAATACACATAGTATTAATAACACTATAGTATTAATTGGTAAGCGCATTACTTAAGAACGGCTTTGCGGCTCGCGCACCGCGCACCCTCGATGTCCACGGGGCGAATCCGTGGGCAAAAGATTACTTTTGTACAAATAATAAGAATCATTTTGTTTTTGGCGAGGTAAAATTTCAAGTAAAAAAGTAGATTAATCCGCCAATAAGCCGCGGCAAAAAATAGTTAAAAATTTTGCGCTTAAAAAAAGGCAGGAAAGTGAGATTAGTGCAAATAGTATCCTGTGTTTGAATAATTAACTTTTCATTTGAATTACTTTTATCAACTGTCAGAAATTTATTAAAGGTCTTCTATAAGAGATTAAAAATAACATAAAACAGGTATATTTAAAAAACAGTGAACACCCTATACTCCTGATCGCATCTACGTGGCCACTGGTGTCTCGGGAAGATTTCCGTTGCATAATGGCATATAGCGATTGCTGATACACTACAGACACTGTTGGCGTGGCCACCGTCAGATGTAGCTGATAGGAGACAGCGGGAATCTGAGGTAGCAGACAGCGGGAATCTGAGGTAGCAGACCGCATTTAATCAGGAGTACCGTCTTATGCCAGGCCCATCTACGGGGGATACGCTCATAGCGACGGGTGCTTTAGCCTAGACTGTTCTCCTTTTTGCACTGATATCAATACTCCTGCAGAAGAATTTCTGGTCAGTGCGCCACCGAAACGGAACGGAACGGAAAAGAAAACAACTCACGGAGCGTTCACTAATGACCTGGCGCGCAACTCCGGCCAGCATTTTCACCAAATTCTCGTCGCCGCGTTTGCAAGCCCAGTGCATCGCCGTCTGAAACCAAAACAAACACATCCATCCATCACAGTGGTTCTGCTACTCTAGGCCTCTTATACTCTGGTCCTAGCGGAACTGCTGGTTTAATTACTGGCAGGGAAGCATCTCCGGCACTTGCCTGGATAGCAAGTAGAGCTAAGCTAATACTGCTCCGGCCGATCCAGCCGCGTAGGAGTAAGTCTGGACAGGTGCGATAAGCGCCGGGAAGTGAGCGTGCCTACAGCTCCGGTACCACACCGGATATGTGGGAGCCAGCGTCTCTGGCGTCTCGAGCGTCTCGAGCGGGGATGGAACCGCCAGCAGCTAAAGCCGCGGGAGGTGAGCGCGCCTTCAGCTCCGGGACCTACCTGGACAGTAGGTAGTGGTTCTCTTCCACGAGGCACTCGCCTTGCAGAGTACCAGGACAAGCGTCTTGGCTTGTCCTACCGCAACTGAACCTTGCCTTTGCCTTAAGGTGCTGGCAGAAATAGCGGCCCTCACTATATGACCTAGATGTCGGTGAGTGGGGACGCTATATCATAAACTTGGTAGTTTAGCGTATCTGGTAGATATACGAGAGGGGAATGTACTTTGGTCCTGGTAACAAGTCGCGGGTGCGATTTCCGGCCGAGTCTAACTTTGTAAGACTGTTTGGTTGGTTGAATCAAATAGAGCCACAACCATCTTATCTAAGTCTTGCCGCCAAACATCAATCTAAACAGCTTTTGATGTGTTCCGCTAATGACCGACTCGCACATGACAGTTACTCGGATGCGAGCCACTGACCGACTCGCGCATGACAGTAACGAGCGTGACACGGTAACTCGCCTCGCCAGCTCGCAAAGTTGTAACCGTAAAAGTTAGAGCATGATGAAATCGAGGCCCAGGACTGGAAAGGAAGATATAATTCCACGTGAAGCGGACAGGTAAAAAATGTTGATGTTTCAGATTTTAGTAATATTTGATTAAGTTATACCTTTATATGTATGTCCTCGACCTGAGTCATCAAACAGTTTTAAAACAAAATTTCATTTTGATAAAAAGTAGCTCAAATTATAAGCAGTCAACTAGTACCTTGGAACCGAACCTCCACGCGAAGTCGCTGGCACCAGCTAAGTATGAAAAGGGGAGGGGGGAAAGCTAGTATTTATTTATTTACTACCTATGTTCGTCATCCTCTTCTACTAAGTACTATTATTATAATGATAAAAACTACCTTGGAATCGAACCTCCAACGCGAAGTATGAAAACTATATCTACCTACCTTCGTTAGCGGGGGAGGGGGGGGGGGAGCTAGTATTTATTTATTTACTACATATCGTCGTCATCCTCTTCTACTAAGTACTATTATTATTATGATAAAAACTACCTTGGAATCGAACCTCCAACGCGAAGTATGAAAACTATATCTACCTACCTTCGTTAGCGGGGGAGGGGGGGGGGGGGGAAGCTAGTATTTATTCATTTACTACCTATCGTCGTCATCCTCTTCTACTAAGTACTATTATTATAATGATAAAAACTACCTTGGAATCGAACCTCCAACGCGAAGTATGAAAACTATATCTACCTACCTTCGTTAGCGGGAGGGGGGAAGCTAGTATTTATTTACTTACTACCTATCGTCGTCATCCTCTTCTACTAAGTACTATTATTATAATGATAAAAACTACCTTGGAATCGAACCTCCAACGCGAAGTATGAAAACTATATCTACCTACCTTCGTCAGCGGGGGGGGGGGGAAGCTAGTATTTATTTATTTACTACCTATCGTCGTCATCCTCTTCTACTAAGTACTATTATTATAATGATATAAACTACCTTGGAATCGAACCTCCAACGCGAAGTATGAAAACTATATCTACCTACCTTCGTCAGCGGGGGGGGGGGGGGGGGAAGCTAGTATTTATTTATTTACTACCTATCGTCGTCATCCTCTTCTACTAAGTACTATTATTATAATGATATAAAATACCTTGGAATCGAACCTCCAACGCGAAGTATGAAAACTATATCTACCTACCTTCGTTAGCGGGGGGGGGGGGGGGGGAAGCTAGTATTTATTTACTTGCTATCGTCATCTTCCTCTTCTAATACTATTATTATAATGATAAAAATGCGATCTTCTACGTGTATGTGCAGTATCCTAAGCAGGGTAGGATATAATATGTAGGTATATTGTGTGTGGGTGCGTATGCAAAATTCCGTTTTCATATTTTTACCCAAAAGGCGAGTGCTATGTACATGACTACAGGGTGTAACAAATTGGTGTAGGACCCGTTAAATGGGGTAAGTAGAAGCACTCATCATACTGAACAACATTCCCCGAAGAACACAAAGTCGATTCTCAAACACAAATTTCGACGCTCCATACAAAAATGTACAAAAGTCGATTTGTACGAAGAGTTTTTTTGCGAATAGACTATGCGTTTCATTGGTGAAAGTTGTTCAGTATGATGAGCCCTAGTTACCGGCGCCTACACCAATTTCATTATTTTAGTATAGGCCGCAATTAAAACATAGCAAGAAGGAACAATTTCGTTATTAGTTTGTTTGAGTATGAAGTAACAAAGCTAATAATGTTGTAGCTCTATAGATGGGCAATTTAGAAAATAAAACTGTAGGTGCCGCTACATCATTACATTAAAAAAATATCGAAATAAATTCAGTATTTTGACTATCTTTTTTATGAAAAGTTTATTCGATAATCTAGGTGATGATGAGTTTCAAAATTTAGTACAGTCTACCAAAATATCATCTAAATTGCACCGACCGATATTGAGGAAAAAATAAAAAAGTAGAAAATTAAAAACAACACATGTGCTGCCTAAAGTTGACAGTTTTCATGTATGAGGGGAATCACAAAATAATAAAACCGGCCAAGTGCGAGTCGGACTCGCGCAAAGTAGGGTTCCGTAGTCTTTTCAAAAAATAAATGTTTATTTTAAAAAACAAAATAATATTTGCAGTTGGTAAAAGAACATATTGTATGAAAAATCTGTGAACTTTTTACGAATCGAACTGCACATCTTAAGATGTTAGACTATTTCTCCTAAACTAAGAAAGCCTTCTTAGCAGTGATAGTTTTCCTTTTAAATTTATTATTTAGACTAATTTAAAAGATTTTTTTCAAATTTCCAAAAACAGCGGTTTAGTTGTTAAAGGGGTTGGGACTCTCAACAGGGTGTTGGGAGACTCAACTCCAACAAAATTTAGCACTTTCAAGCCTATTTTTTCGAAAACGGAACCCTAAATTATAAAATTCACAACTATTTTTTAAGCTCTAACCAAAAATACCCCACACGACTGGGTTTTACGAGAAAAAAAAACCTCCCCACTTTACTTGTATGGGAGGTATCCTTAAAAAGTTTTTTTCCCAAATTTTTTTTTTGCATTTCTCTCCGCGTTATTGTTATATACATATAAAGTTAGACTCCGCTGGGAATCGAACCCGCGACCTCCTGATGTGAAGCTAATGGGCTTAACCATTACGCCACGGTGGCGGTTTAAATTTGATACAAACGCGCCACGCCAACATTTGATAGAAAGGCGCCACGTGAACATTTAATAGAAAGGCGCCACGTGAACATTTAATAGAAAGACACCACGTGAACATTTGATAGAAAGACACCACGTGAACATTTGATAGAAAGGCGCCACGTGAACATTTAATAGAAAGACGCCACGTGAACATTTGATAGAAAGGCGCCACGTGAACATTTAATAGAAAGACGCCACGTGAACATTTGATAGAAAGGCGCCACGTGAACATTTAATAGAAAGACGCCACGTGAACTTTTAATAGAAAGGCAAACATAGTAAAGAACCTAGGCTACAGCCTTTGTACATACCATACTTTTTGTAAGCTGAAAAGAGGAAAAAGATATGGCCATGTATCTACAGTCTACAGTACTGTATCTACAAACTCTACGAGTTTGCCAGGCTGCGAAGAGGCGTCGACGCGTGCATGTTTTGCTAGGCTCAAAATATTTTTATTTTATATTATATTTATATTATTACGTTGATAACCACTACTTTCGTGTAATGGGTACTTACGTGTTCTGTGCACGATTGTCAATCGACACTAAAGTATAACAAGGGCAGAGACATGCTATAGATATATAAGGGGAGACAAGAGGTAGGTAGGTATGTAAAATTTTCTGTTTAGGTACTTACTTACTACTATTTATTATTTATGCAGATAATCCGTCTATACTATTATTAATATTTTATTGAACACCTACGTGGCGTAATGGTTAAGGCCATTAGCTTCACATCAAGAGATCGTAGATTAGAATCCCGGTGGAGTCTAACTGAGGCTAACTTTGTAATGTGGATTAGGGCATTATCTAATCCCGCCTGGCTAGCTAGCTACCACCATCTTGTCTAAGTCTTGCCGCCAAACATCAATGATAACAATATTGATGTGTTCCG
Organism: Coleophora flavipennella; assembly: GCA_947284805.1. NCBI lineage: Eukaryota > Metazoa > Arthropoda > Insecta > Lepidoptera > Coleophoridae > Coleophora > Coleophora flavipennella. The sequence continues at coordinate 17,051,221 of OX369308.1, forward strand.
GCTTGAAGATAAGTTAGCCAGTTCCCCATTGCGTTAGGGAATCTTGGTAAGCCCGCTTCCATCTTCGGCATCATCGTCACTTATTATCAGGTGCGTTAATGCCAAGGGCTTACCGATTGTAAATAAATTAAAAAATAGATACCTAATCCCATAATAAGTATAAGTATAGGTACAGAGTATCAAGATTATTACACTTATACATTACATTTATATATAATATATACATTATATTATTAATAATATAATGTATATATTATATACATTATATACATTATATTATTTTTATTATGTCTAATAATGTTTCTAAGTAGTGATGTAGGTAGGTACTCGATGTTTGTAATAATAAGTTTTCAAAGTACTACTAAAGTAAAAAAATAAGAGCAGTTTCAAACTTTCAGTACAAAACTAATTTTAGCCTTCGTTTAGTTAAGTTAAAATTTACTACGATGAAAACTAATTACAAACATCGATATGTGTCTTCTCAATATATTTACAAAGTTTGGATTCAATCCGGCATGTAGTTTTTATATTAAAGCGGAACTATGTTTGTATGGAATCTCGAGCCTCCTGGAGACTGTTAACTTAATCTCTCAAAATATTAATGCAGCTATATCTCAGCGGTCCTCCTTCAATAGTCTTGATCATACGGCAATTAAAATTGTAAAGGATGCCTTGGATAACAATGGATGCAAACGTGGTGATCCCAGCGATGGCGCAACACGTCCGTTCAGCTCGATCCTCCGTCAAAAAGTGTCCGTCCCGAGACTGACGGCTAGCTAATATGGCTTCTCAACACAGTGTTGCTACCTCAATCACAAACAGCCTACCGTTAATAGGTCATCTTTGCTACCACAAATGATCGCCCACGACTACAAGCGATTGTCACGCCACCATCGGTTTCACCCAGGTACTAATACCTGACGTTTGATCCAAATTAAGTGTAACGATCTATGTAAACGTATCTCGAGCTGGTATTGGTCACGTTTTCAATGATGCTCCGACATTTATATATATACTTTGACACTGGTTTGATCTGGGCTCTGGGCTTGAATTGATGTTTGTTAAGGTAATTACTTGTTGCAATGTGTATGCACATAGGTAAGTACCTAGGTAGGTATTTTAATCTTCTACTTACTTGTTTTAAGCAATGTGTAATGTAATAGGTAAGTACCTAGGTAGGTTACCATCAGGTGAGGTGCAGCCAAACGCACTCAAATTTTCTTTTTAAAAGCCAATATCATAATCATTATTGTTTTCGGGTCGGTCACGGGATCTGAATGGCGTCGCGTTGCCATCGAAATATTATGTAGGTACCACCGCACTCACTGCGCGCCGTGCAGGTCAGCAGTAGGATGGTTAGGTTGGTATCACGGATTCATCCGAATGCGAATCCTTTATACAATAAAATTATATACGAGCAATCTTAAAACGACTAAAATTAAAGTGTCGCGTAAGTATTTGGCAATGCAACACTTATAAATATGTACTTCCATACTATATCAATAATAAATCATAATTGATTTATTTTCAATTTTGTGACAACCCTTCCGTTATTCCGTATGTCAGCGCTAGTACCTACGCCGCGCCGGTGGCGGCATCGTGCGACACCAAAGGGTTGCGATACTGAAGGCAATATCGTAATACTTGTTAATACTGTGGTACTGTGCTAGATTAAAAGGTGGCACTAAGATACTTGCTAAAATATATATAGATTTTAGTGGGTTACAACCCACCTATTATTGACAAACAATCAGTTTAAAATATTACAAATGTACCAAAAGTTCGGACCACATTATGTATCAAAATATTAAACAGCCCAGTCCGAAAACTCGATTCCGTCACGAAAAGAGTTTAGTAGGTCGAGGAACAAATTACTTGATTGCCAGCCTTTTATTTTCATATATGTAAAACACTTTGATGGACAATATAATGCCGAAATTATAGCTGTTTATAATCGGAACGTATTAGGATGATTTGCATCTAGATTAAAGATTATATTTTGGAGAAGGTTAGGTGTTATTAGCATAGTTATAGGAATTAGCTCGCTATCATCTTGGTCATTTTAATTTTTAAGTTTATGATAAGTAAGGCATAATTTTTGAGGAACCGGTGCGGCTGCGGTGTTTGGATGAAGCTAAATATTATATTTGTAGATGTAAAATGGCTATAACTCGGGTTTTGCTGTTTTTTTCATACGTATACGTACGTATATGTACCATTAATGTGCAAAATTCAGTTAACTTGTAAATTATCTAGTTAATCTGCCGACAGTATGTTGTCGTTTTTTCCTATAGATTTAAGAGATTTTCCTTACATAAATTTTTTTTATAAGGGGATGTTACTCGTAGCAGTACATTTCCGAATTCCATAAGTCAGGAGTGGTCATGAATACAAAAGTTTTTTTACAAGGTCTTTGTATCCTTTGTACAATATCAGTGTAATTATAAGAGATAAACTAAATAAACATGGCATATACGATTAATAATAAGGTCTTTACCTATGAAATTGCCGATATAGTTTTGGAAGTTCAATGCCAATTTTTATTGAAAATATAAAGTTATGGTTTTTTATTATTGACCTTATGGTGACACTACTTATGTTCTTTTATTAGTAACTAGTGGCATGTCTTTCATGTTCCAATCCCCTGTGCTATGTACCATTGAATGGAACAAATGCGTTTTTTTGGTAGTCAGATGGGGCAACTTTTTTGACTAGTTCATCATCATATTAGCCTACGGATGTCCACTGCTGAACATAGGTTTCCCCTAAGAATTTCCATGACGAACGGTTCTGTGCTGCCCGCAACCAGCGGTTTCCCGCGACCTTCGCCAGGTGATCGGTCCACCGAGTGGGAGGCCTACCTGCGCTACTTATTTCGGTGCGGGGTCGCCTCTCGAGAACTTTACTGCCCCAACGGCCATTTGTTCTACGGGCTACGTGCCCCGCCCACACTGCTAATTAAGTTTAGCAATTCTGAGAGCTATGTCGGTTACTTTGGTTCTCTTTATTTTTTCTTATTCGGAAGGAAGGGGAGAGATGCTCATGCATACCAAGCCCGCATGTGGGACTCACAGCAGAAGGCTAAACCTAACCACTAAAACTCCCCCCATGGATTTAGGTCAATCAAGACCTGTAAAACCTTCGTCGGAGCGATTCATACCCTTAGGAAAGGGTGTGGGTGCGTAAGTAGAGAGGGGTTGCACCAAACGCGCTGTGGATATAGCCAGCGCGTCCAATTTAGGGGCCCCTCTCATGGGAATGTGCCATACGGGGATGGCACAAGAACTGAGGGGTGGGTGGAGGCGGTAGTGACCGTAAAAGGCTGCCCGAAACTGGTAAGTTCCGCAGACCGACGATGGCTACCCGACGATGTATGGCGTGCGAATTGCCTCGAATTGAATGTACTCGCTAGCCGTCTTCCTGAGCAGACGTGTGCCAACTTTTTCTCATATTTTTTAAAATTTAAATAAAACCTGTCTGGGAATTAAATACCCTATTTCTAGGTAATTTAGCGTCGCTTTTCGATCATCTGCGATTAGCGTACTTGTGATTTAAATATTGCGATCCTTCTTGGACTGTGTACTTGTGTAGTGCCTGTGTAGTGCGATTGTGCGCGGTCCGCCTTCACCCCCGCGAGACAAAGAGCGTTTCATAATTTGCCTCTCGCTTGCTCTCGCTTCGCCATGTCGGAGATGTCGGACTCATCCGAGCTTGACCACGATGCTCGCGATCGCAACTCCACTATCAACAAAACCGGTGGTGAAAAAGTAGGTCAAGATAGACCTATGAATGCCTCGACCCGGCGCCCAAAAAGGCATAGGGAAGAACTTACTGAAGATGTCCTGAGAACGTATATTAATGATCTCAAAACTTCTTTTTTAACGTCGCTTACCAATCAAGATGACAAATTTCAGTCTTTACATGTGGCTGTGCAGGAGATCAAAGAACAAAACGTCGGTGTCCAGACGGAACTAAGCTCAATAACAGCATCCATCTCAGATATCCGCAACGAGCTTAACACAGTGCGCATCCAATATAATGAAGTCATAATATCAATGTCTTGCATCAAAGAAAAGCAGGCCAAGATGCACACAGATTTCACCGAGATGGCTGAAAATATAGAATTTACTTCAAAACAACAACAAGACCTGATTGTCCGGTTGGACAGAGTCGAATGTGCAGCGAAAATTCCGGAGCAAATTGAAACCGATTTGATGAGTCTAAGAGCGACCGTTAACAACCTCAAATACGAACTTCAGCAGCAGCAGCAATGGGAAAGAATTTTAAACTTGGAGATTTCCGGCGTTCCCGAATCGAATAATGAGGACTTATTTGAAATTATTCTACGTATTGCCAGGCGCAATGATGTGCATTTACAACACGAGGACATAGCTCACGTAACCAGAATTCAGCCACGTGTAAAACAGCCCGGTCGACCAAAGTCAATCGTCGTAAAACTCAAGAAACGTCTTCATAAGGATAACATACTCGCGGGTGCCCGCAAATCTCCATTGTCCACTCTAGACATTTCTATGCCCGGCGAGGCTAAGCGCATATTTGTCAGCGAACACCTGACGGTTGATAACAAACTTCTCTATAAGCAGTGTCGCGAGATGGCCAAAACGAAATCGTATCAGTATGTATGGATAAAAAACTGTCGCATTTTTGTCAGGAAAACCGATACCTCTCCTGTAGTACAGATCAAACACGAATCAGATCTACAAAAGTTACGTTAATTTGCCTACATATCTTGCTAACATTATGTTATATTATTGATACAATTATACATTTATATTCTACCCTCATTAGGAAATATCACTGTTATTTAAGAATGTTGCGTAAGCGTTTACTACCGGTAAATAATTCGATGCCAAAGTTACTTTCGAATAATATATATTATTCACATTTAATTTGTATTGAGCCATCAGACAGAACAGAATATCGCTTTTACGGCCATTTTAACTTTTGCCGTTCTTCTGCCTTTTTCATAGAAAAATACATAGCCCATGTGTTACATGTTAGTTACAAAAATACTAGATCTCTGTTAATTTCACAATACTCTGTGCGAATTACATACGGACACATTTATAATAAACCAGAACAAATACTCGTTACCTCGCTCGACCTTTTGACCTGTCATAACCCATACCTACTCCCTATAATAAGTCACTACTTTTATTTATTTATGCCTAAAAATGATTCCATCTAGTAGTATCAGTGTTTATTTTCAGAATGTGCGGGGATTACGGACGAAGACACATCAATGTTATAACAACATTTTGTCCAACAATTACGACATAATTGTACTAGTAGAAACGTGGTTATGTGAAAGTGTCTTCGATCGTGAGCTCTGTGATAACAGATATGATGTATTTAGGTGCGATAGGGACTTTACTGCCACAGGTAAGCGTACCGGGGGCGGTGTGTTGGTGTGCGTGCGCCGCGATCTTCATGCCTTTTGTAACACTGTAGCATCTACCTACTCACCCACAGAAATGCTATGGATAACTATACCTGCAGCTAGCTTGCACTCTAATAATAAACTTGATTTATTCGCAGCCTACCTACGTGGCGAAGGTGCAAATCAACAAACAGACTTAGCAAACTTATTAGGCTTACTTCATTTAACATTTCCTGTTAATTCTTGCCCAGATTTTAGCGGAGACAACTACATAATCTTAGGTGATTTTAACTTACCATTTATACAGTGGGACGACGGTAATCCAACTCTTGTATCAAGAGGATCTTCTGCGCTAACCAGAGAACTAGCGAATGATCTAATAGAACTTTTATCATTGTACGGATTCTCGCAATATAATAATCAAAAAAATTGTAGTGATAACATTCTTGATTTAGTTTTTAGCACTTTTAACATAGACATAAAACTATGTACACACCCTATAAGCAAGGTAGATGTTTTTCATCCACCATTACACATTGATGCCTCTGAACTAACACTTTCTCCTTTTATAAATACTCCGATCAAAAAATTCCAATTTCATAAAGGAGATTATGTTAATATTAACAAATATCTCACTAGCATTGACTGGTCGGCAGAATTCTCAGAAACAGATACGAACACTGCTGTAGATTTCTTCTACGAACGCTTATATGCCAGCATACACTTGTACGTTCCTATAACTACTATTAGAAATACAAAACACCCTTATCCAATTTGGTATAGTAACGCATTACGAAAAATCATCCGTGAGAAAGAAAGAGCACATAAAAACTGGAAACGATTTCACAATTTTAGAGACTACTCTGAATTTTCATTACTTAGAACTCGCTTTCACCGAGTGCACAGAGCATGCTACAATAAATACTTGTTTCACGTTCAGCAATCTCTAGCAAAAAACCCTAAAAGATTCTGGTCGTTCGTAAAGTCACGAAGAGGAGGCAGTAATTACCCAAGTGAATTGACTTACAATAACGCACGTTTATCCAATGGTAATGATATAGCAGATGGCTTCAACAGATTTTTCCAGGATATGTTTTCATCACCAGTCTCGAATTACCCTAACATTGATTTGCCACCTCCCCAAGTAGGACCTGTAGGAGATGTACACACTCTACAATTTAATGTACACACAATCCTAAAACATCTCAAGGGTCTTGATGCAAACAAAGGTGCTGGCGGTGACAATATTCCTCCTATATTTATTTTGAGATGTTCTGAATCGTTGGCACTGCCTCTAACTATCTTGTTTAACAAATCGTTAAGTGAGGGTATATTTCCTGATGTGTGGAAGGAAGCACGCATCGTGCCTGTGCATAAGAAAGGATTGAAGAACAAGGTCGAGAACTACAGACCTATCTCAATTTTAAATGTTTTTAGTAAAACTTTCGAAAAGGTTGTATACAATGAAATTTATCCCTTTATAGCCGGTTGCATTCCACTTGAACAACATGGATTCTTGCGTGGTCGTTCAACTAATACTAACCTCACCTTATTTTCTAAATTTATTCGTGAACATATGGAAAAAGGACAACAGATTGACGTGGTCTACACGGACTTTGAAAAAGCATTTGACCGTGTAGACCATGTAATTTTGTTAGGCAAACTGCAAAAATTAGGTATCCACGGAGATCTGCTTCGTTGGGTAAAATCATATCTCTCCAATAGAGCCCAAGCTGTTGTAGTAGGTGGATGCCGATCTAATCTGGTACGCATTCCTTCCGGTGTGCCCCAGGGATCCCACCTTGGACCCCTCTTTTATAACGCTTATTTATATGATATTTACGCTTTCCTATCTTACTCCAAGTTTTTAATGTATGCTGATGATACTAAAATATTTCTTAACATCAAAACTCCTGCTGATACTTTCATGCTTCAGCATGACCTAAATCAACTCGCCGAATACTATAGACTCAATCGCATATCTGTTAACATTAGTAAATGTCAAATTATCACTTTTGTACGCAATCAGCAACCAATTCTTAATAACTATAACATTAACGGAATGTCTCTTAACCGAGTGAACCTAATACGTGATCTTGGTGTATACTTCGATAGTAAATTCATGCTGAATCATCATATTAATACCACAACTAATAAAGCATTCAAATGTTTGGGCTTTATTTTGAGAATCTGCTCACAATTTCGTAACCGTGAGTGCATTAAAAATATATATTTTGCTTATGTCCGAAGCGTTTTGGAATTTGGTTCATGTGTGTGGTCCCCCTGTTACGACAAATATGTGATCCAGATTGAAAAGATCCAAAAGCGCTTCACGAGATATCTTAACTTTAAAACCTTCTCATCACCTTCATCCTATAATGATTCCTGTAATTATCACAAAATTTTGTCATTAAGCAAAAGACGGACTCTGCTTGATATGTCATTTCTATATGACATTATCAACTCAAATGTAGACTGTCCAGATTTAGTTTTTTCCGTGGGCTTGAATGTACCTCAGAAGCGCACACGTCACACCTGCATGCGAACTCTTCACACTCCCTTACGAAGAACGAACTATGGTCGTAGCGAAACAATTACTCGTTTAACTCACACATATAACACTCATTTTAGTCATATTGATCTCTTTAATTACTCAAAATCTGCATTTAAACAACATGTAACTCGGAGCTTAACCGGCAACAACGAACTATTGCAATAAACTGGTTTGTTTGATACTTACACCGTAATACACCATTGATATAGTAAAACGCTTACGTTCTCTGACAACAGTCATTACATTATCTTAATTTTCTCATTAAAAATTAACTAAATTGGTTACCTGAATGTTAGTAATGTATCAAACTATTTGATTCATGTACGGGTTTGCTTGTTGCCACATTTACGCCACAGCAGTGATTCATGTGGTAACAGTCAAGCCTCTGGCCAGTCTGAGATCATGGCCGGATTGTTGTTGTTGGCGCTGCCGCGTACTGCACACCTTTTGCACAACTGGCAATAATATAGTGCCTTTTATAAACGCGTGTCTTCGAGCATCACCGCACAGCAATAGCGCGGCTGCCCCATCAGCACCATGAGTGCGTAAACCATTACTATTGTTAAATTATAGTTTAAGTTGGCAATGATCTGTTTAATTTATACTCTGGGGTAATCTGTTATTTGCTTTACTTTTACCACACTGTATCGTATTACAACTTTTTTATTGTAAGCTGTTGATTACCTATAATAAATAAATAAAAAAAAAAAATAAATAAAAAAATAAATAAAATTACGAACGCCTGTAGAGTATACTCTTACGCCAGCGACGCCTGCACTCGCAGATCCGTCGCCGGGGGACACCACCGAAGCACGCGACACGACGGTCTTGATCGTCCGAAACAGGCCGGCCGCGGCCGTGTATGGCCACGTTGGCTTCCCGACGATGGAGGCGTGCACGGTGACCGAGTTACGCTCGCTTCATATTCGACCTTGTGTGTTGCCAGTGATGACATACGGAACTGAGACATGGTGGCTAAATTTGGGCCTCATAAGAATGCTCAAGCTCACCCAAAGGGCAATGAGCGTGTTATGCTCGGAGTTTCTCTGCGTGATCGAATCAGACTAGTTAATTTTCTTGAATTTTCCTGAAAGTGACGAAATCTTATGCGGGTATTCCCAAATACGAAATTACTAACGAAGAAACTGCTGCGATAACTCTAGAGCTTTAAAATTAATTATGTGTATTTTTTGCCTCAATAATATGTATTTTTTGCCGCGATTTTTTCAAGTGAAAAAGTCCGACTTCATGGAGTTAAAGCCACCGTGCTCTCAAAATATCTAAACAATAGGCATATTTTTACCACCACCAGGTAGGGGTAGGGAAACCGTCTGTCCGGCTGCGGAACTCCTTAAGCAGTCAATCCGTCCCGCTGCGGTGCGCCGCATGAAGTCTGCTATGGGTGCAGGTGGAGGTAGCTACTATTGCAGTTTATGCTGGTCCCAGATGCCCATTGATAAAAAACTCGGGCAAAGTTTATATATATTCATTTAAATTACCGTTACTTAAACAATCAAATTTAAAAACTGATAAATAGTCTCAAAAAGAACAAATAGTTCATCCAAACAAAAAATACTCAAACTTCTCGTCTCAAAATAAAAAAAATCCTTTGGATTTATCGTCACAATAGCAATAAGGAAAAATTTCATTCGTACTTTGCTAGAGTGTGAAGTAACAAAGCTAATAATTTTAATATGATGTACCTACGTTGTAGGTCTATAGTTGGGCAATTTAGAAAAAAAAACTGTAGGTGCCGCTACATCACTCACTACATTTAAAAGATATCGAAATTTAAATTTCAGTATCGATTTGTATGAAAAGTTTAGTCCATAATTTAGGTGATGATGAGTTTCATAATTTAGTACAGTCTACCAAAAAATCATCTAAATTGCACCGACCGATATTGAGGAAAAAATGAAAAACAACATATGAAAATTGACAACTTCAAACAGCACATATAAATAAAATATGTGCTGCCTAAAGTTTTTCATGTATGAGGTGAATCACAAAATAATAAAACCAGCCAAGTGCGAGTCGGACTCCGTAGTCTACAAAAAATAAATGTTTATTTTAAAAAAACAAAACAATATTTGCAGTTAGTAATCGAACTGCACATCTTAAGTTGGTCGACTATTTCTCCTAAACTAAGAAAGCCTTCTTAGCCGTGATAGTTTTCCTTTTAAATTTGTTGTAAAGACTACTTTCATGAATTTTTTCAAATTTTCAAATAAAGCGGTTTAGTTGTTAGGGAGTGGGGACACTCGACTCTAAACAAATTTGACACTTTCAAGCCTATTTTTCGAAAACGGAACCCTAAATTATAAAATGGTCTTTGAAGACTCACAACTATTTTTCAAGCTCTAGCCAACGATACCCCACACAACTTGGTTTTTCGAGAAAAAAAAACGGCCCCACTTTACTTGTATGTACCCTTAAAGTTATTTTTTCAAGTTATTTTTTCCAAAAAATTTTTTACAGTTCTCTCCGCGTGATTATTATGTACATATATCTTTGCCAAATTTTAGCTCTTAACTACTAATAGTCTAGGAGCTAGGCCGCGGACAGACGGACAGACAGACATGACGAACCTATAAGGGTTCATTGTTGTACTACGGAACCCTAAAAAAACACGTTTTTTTAAATCCACAGTAAGGTGTTGAAATCATCTCACCTGATGGTAAGTGACATGATGCCGAAGATGGAAGCGGGCTTACCGAGATTCCCCGGCGCAATGGGATTTTTTCAGGTGAAAAAGCCCGACTTCATGGAGTTAAATCCACCGTGCTCTCAAAATATCTACAGAATAGGCATATTTTTACCACCATTTAATTTCTAATAGTCTAATGCTATTTTGAGAATAAATTTTGTTTTAATAACTATTGTTCTTAATATTAATTTTCATCTTTAAACTTTTTTATACAATCGGCAATTTCATAGTAAAGAACTAATATTATTAAGTTATGTAAAGTTGTTATGTAAGGTTTTAGGGTTCCATAACCAAAGGTAACGGGACCATGCTACTAAGTCGACGTTGTCCGTCCGTCTGAACCTTATAAAACTGTATGTTTTGAACCGTAATAGGTTCACAGTATTTATTATGGCAGATTTTCTAATCAATAAATAAAAATCTTTTGGTTTTCGTTCTATTTGTTATCCTGGACCTTGTCTAAAAAAAAACACCCGCGATCCGCTTGCGGCTCGCGCAACGCGCACCCACGATATCCACGGAGGCGAAGCCGCGGACAACAGCTAGTACGTAACAAATAAAAATAACAAATGCTAAAATATTAAGGGGGGTTCCCTATACAAGAAACGTGTTTTTTATTTTATTTTGTAAAAACAATAATACATACAAGTCAAAGTAAATAAAGCGTCATAACTGGTGTGAATTTAGTGCAAAACCTAAAGGAAAACAATAATAACAACCAGCACTTAGAATTCCGAGCTGAATACAATAAAAATGTATTTTATTATTCAGCTCGGAATCCAAAGTGCGACTACGACTAACACTTCTGTCGCTCTCGTTGATGGCTTTTGATTGAAATGAATAGGTATCATTGTTGTACTCGTGTGGGATGAGGCGGCGCGGTACGGAACCCTCGGCGCGCAAGTTCAACTCCCACTTTCAGTTCTTAGGTAAAGTTAATTTTATCATTCCGGATTATAAAAGCTGTTGTGGATAAAACGGACTAGGTGTATTTATAAAAAAATATATAGAAAGAACTAAATAAAATGCGGTTAATGTAATTAATAGAAATTCGTTGAATAAAGTTTACTACGCTTACTAATACTTTTGTAAAACATGTGACCTCACGCCGATACAAGATGAACTAAAGAGAAGTAAACTTTTTAGGAAATACATATTAGTTATTATTCATTTATTCATATCAGCTCATATACGTCCCCACCGAGGGGCTCGAGCCTACCCTGAATTAGGGCGATCAGGCCTTAGTCCAGTGCGGGTTGGTCGACTTCACACACAATCTGAGAGTTTCTTCGCAGGCGTGTGCAGGTTTCCTCACGATGTTTTCCTTTACCGTAAGAGCGTCGGATAAACGTACATATGAAATCTAAATTCGAAATCACATTCATACGTGACAGGTTTGAACCACGACCTACCGGACAGGAGGCGGCGGCCGTAGCCATTACATAGCCGTAGATTATGAAAAAATATAAATTATTACAGGAAGGTAGTCATTTTGGTAAAGTAAGACATTGCGTGCCTAAGCGGATACAGTCAGCGTTAAATTGTTGGAAATATATTACTTTATCCCGGGGTACAGCAATCGGCGTATGTACAAGGTGAAGGCGTGATCACCGCTGATTCAGTGGGGCAGTTAGTGGCGGGCGGGCCCCGTTCGACGTCGCCCGGAGAAATATCGGCCCCGGGGGAAACGCTGTTAATTTGCCAGCCACATAGGGTACTGGCACGATTTCCCACCTCTCTATCTACCGGTACGTACGAGTACCGTCGCAACGTTAATATCTGCTGTGCCATTTTCGAGGAAACATGAGGTCCTATTATATTATTATTAATCATTTATTTTTAGGCAACTTAGTACTAAAGTACAGGCCCATAGATATATAAAAACTTATAAAAATAACATGACATAGATACTATAAATAAAATACATTATTAGGCATGTTAGTATCTACCTTAATCTATGTTAGTAATTTTTGGTGACACTCGTGAACTGGCATGGTGAAAATGAAAATGAAATGGCCGATTCAGTTTTTAAAGTCCAATGCCAATTTCTATGTATAAATGTTATGTTTTTTCTTGTTAATTATTGACCACACTACTCGTACTTAAGGTATTTTATGAGTTCTTGTTCCCATTCCCGGAGCTACGTACCATTGAATGAAACAAAGGCGCTTTCGTAGCGGTCAAATTGGGACTTTTTTTTGACTAATCAATTTTTCTTAGTGACGAAATATTGTGAGGGGTATTCCCGAATATAACATAAATAACGAAGAAATTGCTGCAAATAATCTAGAGCTTTAAATACAAAAAAATGGCGAAAAAGCCCGTCTTAATGAGTTTAAAGCGACTGGCACCATGCTCTCAAAATATCTAAACAATAGGTAACATTTACCTCCATTTCATTTCCAATAGTCTAATGTTGTTTTGACTACGAATTTCGTTTTAATAACTCGTTTTTTAGGGTTTCATACCCAAAGGGTAAAACCGGGACCCTATTACAGAGACTTCACTGTCCGTTTGTCTGTCCGTCTGGCACCGGGCTGTATTCCATAAACCGTGATAGCTAGACAGTAAAACTTTTCACAGATGATGTATTTCTGTTGCTGCTATAACAACAAATACCTACTAAAAGACAATAAAATAAAATAAAATATTTAAGGGGGCTCTAATACAACAAACGTGATTTTTTTGCTCGTATTTGCTCGATATTGATAACGGCAACAGGTAGATGCATGAAATATTCACAGAATATTGAGTTGTATTATTCACTTTTAAAAATAAATAAAATAATATTTAAGGGGGGCTTCGATATAAAAATAGTGATTTTTATAGATAAGCAGCTGTCCCGGCGAACTTTGTTCCACCTAACACTACACTACACTACCCTACCCTACCATAAAACCTTCTCCTGACAATAACGAACTCAACAAAAAAAGAATTAGCGATATCGGTCCAGCCGTTCTTGAATTATAAAAGTTGTAACTAACAAGACTTTTTTACATACATATATATAGATGGTACAGAACCCTTCATGCGCGAGTCCGACTCGCACTTGGCCGGTGTTTTTTGTATTAAACTTTTTATCCAATCGGCAATTTCATAGTTAAAGACGTAAAGGATTATTACGTGTAGACGTTCTTATTTTTTTTAATCATTGATCACACTACATAGGGTCTTTTATGTTATGATATGTGTGAGTGACCAGTGTGATGTGTTTCTTGTTCCAATCCCGGCTACGTACCATTGAATGAAACAAAGGCGCTTTCGTAGTGGACAGATTAGGTTTTTTTTGACTTATGAATTCTCCTTATAATGACGAAATATTATGAGGGGTATTCCCGAATATAACAAAAAAACCAGCTTTTGCCCGCGGCTTCGCCCGCGTGGATATAGTTTTCATGACTGAATAGCTGGTGCCAGCGACTTTAGGTGATAAGTTCTCTTGGTTAACACTTTATTTCTAATGCTCTGTAGTAGTTTTTTAAAACTGTTTTTTTTTAATCTGTTCATAGTTTTAGCATGCTCAATATACATTGCCTTTCCAAGATACCTGTAATGTTCGACACGCCTAATTAAAGGAAAAACAATGCGTTATTTCGATTCCTTCGGGAACCCCGCAATTTTCCGGAATTAAGAGTATATTTTTGTCACCATAACCAGGTGTACATAACATAACATGTTCAATACACCTAATCTAACAGTGAAAGTCGCATCTTGATGCTCCTCCTTTCCTGGGGGAACCATTTGAATATTCGGGAATGAAAATATGACGTCACCTAAAGTACCCTATGAATTACACGTCTGATTGAATTTAAACAATCGAGTTATTATGATTCCTTCGGGAACCCCCCGTTTTTCCTGGAACCAAAGTATTATTTGAACGGTCTTTCAATGGTTTTAGTCGAGAAATATGTAGAATTTATTTCTATTTTAGACGTCTCGTCCCGTGTCAGGTTCGATGTCAGCTGTTTTAACAAAGCCGTCATTTGTCATTTCGTCATCAGTGACCAGCCGGCCAGTTCAGTCCGTCACCATGAAAAGGCTGGACAGCCGCAACATTCCCACCTCCAGTATCAGAGAGCTGATACTTAAAATGAGGAGCGTACGTTTTACCTACATTATCCGATAGTGTCACTTCTATCCGATAGTGTCACTTCTATCCGATAGTGTAACTTCTTGAATGACACAGTCCCCCTCACTAACACATTAACGTGATTCTCCAAGCGGCCGCTCCCATCAGGAGCTCTCCGCACTGTCCCCTTAGTGTCAAAATTTTTCGCACCCACACCCTTCCCTAAGGGTATGGGTCGCTCAGATGGGCTTTTAAGGTGGCCTATGCTGCCAAAGCCTTAGGGGGAAGTTTAGTGGGTAGTGTGGTCTTGGGCCTGTGCATATTTATTCATATATACCATATAATGGGTATGTATGCATATAGGCGCATGGCTGTGAGTCCCACATAACCAGTACAGCCGGCTGTATTGGATGGTATTGGTATGCATAAACGCATTCTCCTCCTCCCCTCCACCGCAGTCAGAGGGGAAAAAAAACCCAACCTACACAGTTTAAATACAGGTATAGTGTACGTCCGTCGGTCTTGTCCTGTCGTCACGTCAGCTGCTCTTACCTGATCTTCCAGGGTGAACCTTTTGATTATCCGGGATTGAAAATATGATGACACGTAAAGTACCTACCCTATGAATTACAAGTCTGATTGAATTTAAACAATCGAGTTATTTCGATTCCTTCGGGAATCCCCGTTTTTCCGGGAACCAAAGTATTATTTGAACGGTCTTTCAATGGTTTTAGTCGAGAAACATGTAGAATTTATCAATTTTTGCTATTTTAGACGTCTCGTTCCGTGTCAGGTTCGATGTCAGCTGTTTTAACAAAGCCGTCATTTGTCATGTCGTCATCAGTGACCAGCCAGCTAGTTCAGTCAGTCACCATGAAGGCTGGACAGCCGCAACATCCCCACCTCCAGTAGTTTAAATACAGGTCTAGTGTATGTCCGTCGGTCTTGTCCTGTCGTCACGTCAGCTGCTCTTACCTATGCCTATCTCTCCCAGGATAGGTGATTTGCGCGAAGCCACGGCTAATGTTCTTGAGACGCCTTTGTAGATTTTTGATACAATTTTTTTTTATCTAATTGATAAGCCCTAGGCATCATCCGAATGCCGAAGATAGAAGCTGTCTTACCAAGATTCCCCATCGCAATGGGGGTCTGGCTATCTTATCTTCAAGCCGGAACACATCAATGCTGTTAACACTGATTGTTTGGCGGCAAGACTTAGATAAGATGGTGTTAGTTGGCCAGGCGGGCTATGAAAATAACCTACCAGCAACCAAACCGAGTCTTACAAAGTTGACCCCGCCGGGAATGGAACCCGCTACCTCCTGGTGTGAAGCGAATGGACTAACCATTACGCCACGGAGCCTGTACACTCACAGGTTTATCTTCAGCTCAAGTGGTTTGACCGGTTTTTATTATTTGTTATTTTACTTTGGGGGTTGTACAATAATCAACCACACCAAGTTTGACGTTTCTTGTATGCAGATATTTAATTTTTCACTTTATTATTTTTTCGTAAATCTGATACCTACGAACCTACTAACACATATTCTGTGAAAATTTCAGCTAGCTACCTGTTGCAATTAAAACAGGGTATAACTTTTTAAGTTAAAAATACAATATTCATGTCGTATGATCTGACCCCAGCCCCCTCCAGATATTGTTTTTACTGGTGTCACAACCTTCATTTTCAGCCACAAGATTTTTTCGTTAAAATTTTCAATTTTCAAGTCTTGATTTTTACCTATATACTGGGTTTACTTTGCTGGAGTCACAGCTACTATCGGCAACCATGGGCGGTAGCGTAAGGCGAAACATTTGTTTTTTGGACTCAACACGGCATTTTTGTGGTGGCGCAAATTTCCAAGAACCCTCTTAAATCGAATAAATAAAAACCGGCCCAGTGAGTCAAACTAGCACTCCAAGGGTTCCGTACCACCACATCTCTACAACTACATATAGTAATAATGACAATGATATCTATTCACATAACAAACAAAAGACATCAATGCGAGCTACAAAAATGTTTTTTTTTTTTTGTAATTCAGTTCGGACTCCTTAGCGCGAGTGCAACTCACACTTGGGCGATTTTTGGTAATTTGTAGTTGAACTCAGTGTTAGTACTATAATCCCACCAAGTTTCATACTTGCTCGTATATACCTAGTCGGGTCATAAGTTCTGTCAAAACCTTATTATTTTAAATTTTCGAATACTGGCTAGATAAACTTCACCAGTTTTAAAATAGAACGCTTGCGCATACCAAAAATAAAAAAGCCATTCATTTTTATTCATTTTCAAATAGGAGTTGTCGAAGGAACCAGATAGAGAGCGGTTATTGCGTTGCACCGCTGTGGTTATGCGCCAAAAGAGATTTTCAATATTCTACAAAAATTGAAAATAACCCTACGATTTGTTTATCGCGCTATCAAACGATTCACTGAAGATTCAAGCTTCGAAGATCGTAAGAGGACCGGCCGACCTCGTACAGTTAGGACACCTGCGATCATCAAAGCAGTGAAGGCGCGAATTCAACGAAATCCTGTTCGTAAACACAAAATCTTAGCTCTTCAGATGGGCCTAAGCAGAACCACGGTCAAAAGAGTGTGAAGACTTGGGACTACGAGCTTATTGTAAGAAGACCGGACATTTTTCGAACGAGCGTTTGAAAAAAATTAGGGCGGGACGCTTTGTTACGGCGGTACACGGGAAAAAAATACCACGAAATTTTGTTTTCGGATGAAAAAAAATTTAACATCGAAGAAAGTTATAAAAAACAAAATGATAAGGTGAAAAATGTAACAAAATGCCCACAGCAGTGAAGAAGCCAGCACGCGTATTCCGAGGGTTCAACGAGGACATTATCCTTCGTCACTCATGGTTTGGCTTGGAGTCTCATATTCAGGCTTAACTGAGGTGTTTTTCTGTGAAAAAGGTGTAAAAACCAGTGCCGAGGTGTACCATAATACCGTCCTAACAAACATAGTGGTTCAAAAACAGACATTGGATATTCTAATTATCGGACATGAGAATGGCCCTCTTTTAGTCCAGATTTAAACACACTAGATTACAAGATATGGCAACATTTTGAGTGGAAAGATTTGGAATCTCTCCGAGCATCTTTGGCTAAAGCAGCGGCAGAAATAGATATGAATGTGGTGCGTGCTGCGATTGATGATTGGCCGCGTCGATTAAGGGCATCTATTCAAAATAGGGGAGGGCATTTTAAATAATGTAAATAAAATTGTATTGTAAATTAGATTACCTTCATTTCATATATAAGTTCTATATAATTATCAAAAAGTGTATCATTAATTTTATAAAAAAATTTTGACAGAACTTATGACCTGACTAAGCATATTACTGTTTTTACGATAGAGCTAAATCGTTAATATTAATATAATGTACTTTGGCTAAATCAAAAATACTTCTAAAGACCTATAAATAAACACTTTTTTTGTATAAAGACCCCTTATTTTTTCAATTTTTCTAACTTTAAGTATTCGTTGTTATAGCGGCAACAGAAATACATAATCTATAAAAAAAACAACTATCTACCTACGAGGGTTGTTTGATATCCTTTTAAAAAAAATATGTATTACTGTTTTTACGATCGAGCAAAACCGTTAATATTAACCCACTTTACGCTGAAATATTTTTTTCATTTTTTATAATTGCATATGACTTATCTTTTTCGTGACTTGGAATAAGTTTTTTTTTAATTCATTCAATTTTGACAACATTAATTTGAAACTTTTGTTTATTTATATTTTTTACTATTTCTATTTATTTACTACACATATACAGTTTAAATGATCCTTTTCTAATGGCTAGGTAAATGTTTTTACATAATACAAAACAAAAGAAAAACAATGCAAAAAAAAATTAAAAAATAATCCATACGGTGTAATGGCGGACTGTGGAGTAACCAACTGAAATAAACCGTCATTTTACGACAAATGTCTTTGGAATGATTCAAATTAACGATGCAGAATGGTGCATCAGTCCCTCCTTAGTATTATGGTAAAGTTTGACAAAGATCGCAACAGTTTTCGTTTACTGGGCGATCGAACAGTTAGAGTTAGCGGGAAGATCGCCTATAAGCGATTTGCCCCCTTGAGCGTTGGCCGATAACATATCCGATAGGCGAGCGACCCGCTGGAGAGGTTAAAAAAATTACTTTCCACAATGAAAAAGCCGGATGAAAAAGCAATGCTCCACCCGGCTATGTACTCATGAAAAAAGGAACTTTCCGAACAGGATAGATGATAAATATAATAGTGCACGTAGGGAGAACAAATAATGGTGCTTGCCAAAGATCCCGTAGATCTTCAATATTAAAAAAATAGGTATACTTACATACTGTTGCATAGAACCGCAGAAAGCCAGAAACCCGTATCGTACCAGGCGCACATGTGAACAGAAAAATATACGATAAGTAGGTATACATGATTTTTGACCTCACTCACTAGGTTCTATAGAAATATTTTAAGGAAGAGTCTGTTTAAAACGTTTCCGGATTAACCGTCAACTGCTTTAACTAATTTATTGTGGGATAAGCTAATAAATTTTAACAGGATTACGTACCAAGCACAAAGTAACGCTTTATAATTTGCCCGATATAAATCTCCCGTCCCTTTAAAACGACGTTGTAGATGGAGACACTCGGTCTTAAAAGAGTCATATAAACACTATGCCTTTATATTAAATTTATTCGCAGATTTAAAACAATCCCAATGAACTACTCGTACATTCTATGCTTTATCTAATTACTTTAAGTGAACACTTCTTGTTGTACAGGATGTAACATAAAGGTGTGGTGAAACTTTAAGGTGGGCTTTTACTAATCAAACTGAACCACTTTTGTTCTGCAATTTTGCTGAAATCGCAATTTTTTTTGGATATTACAACGGTTTTGTATGAAAAATCCAATAAAAATTTCGCGATTTCAGTAAAGTTGCAAAACAAAAGTTGCTAAGTTTGATGAGTACAAGGCCACCTTAAAGAATCACCACACTTTTATGTTACACCTGTATAGTATATACAAGGTGTAGCAAAATTGGTGAGAGCCGCTGACCGTTAACGCAAATTAACTGATCTGAAGCACGGTCTCTTTACCTGGAGAGCTTTGACTGTTCTTCATTATATCAGCCGAAAGATGTCCACTGCTGGACGTAGGCCTCCCCCAAGGATTTCCACGACGACCGGTTCTGCGCTGCCCACATCCAGTGGCTTTTCGCGACCTTCACCAGGTCATCGGTCCACCGAGTGGAAGGCCTGCCTATGCTACTTTTTCCGGTGCTCGGTCGCAACTCGAGAACTTTACTGCCCTAACGGTAATCTGTTCTACGAGATATGTGGCCCGCCCACTGACACTTAAGTTTAGCAATTCTAAGAGCTATGTCGGTTACTTTGTTACAAAGCAACCGACGATGTACTTAGACTACTTATATTTCATGAATTGAATTTCAGTCTATAGAACTTCGCTTCTATTGAGCAACTTAATACGACTGCGGTACACAATCATACAATATCAGCCGAAAACTGCTGAACAATAGCCTCCCTAAGGATTAACATAACGATCGGCCCTCCCACGTCCGCATTCAGTAGTCTTTCGCCGAGTGGGAGGCCTGCCTACGCTACGTATTCTTGTGTACGGTCGCCACTCGAGAACTATCCCAATGACTGTCCGATCTACGAGCTGTGTGACATGGTTTATAATTTATTTAAAAGGTGAATAAATATTCAGGGACATGCATATACATGTCTCTGAATATTTATTAAGACGCTAATATTAAAGATTTTCGTTATTTTTGACATCAATTACTCCTTAACGATAGAAAACCCAACGTGGGAAAAAAATGCCTTTATTGTTGACTAGCTGTTTCCCGCGGCTTCACCCGCGTGGACCACGTTTCTATGACTTTCCGAGGGTGCGCAGTGCGCGAGCCGCAAGCGGCTCGCGAGCGTGGTAAAAAGTAGCCTATGTCTTAATCCAGGTCCTAACTGTCTACCTACCAAATTTCAGCCAAATCCGTTCAGTAGTTTTTGCGGGAAAGCGTAACAGACAGACAGAGTTACTTTCGCATTTATAATATTAGTAGGGATGATGTTCCTTAAAGTCAAAAGCTATAAGAAACACGATTAAGCAGTTTTGGCTCGATAGAAAAAAATCCCAAAGATAGGTCTACACCGTTACTTTCAACTCTCGTTATGACTAAGATTTCGAAGTATAAATTTTAAAAAATATACCACAAGCGGCTCGCACACTGCGCACCCTCGACAACATTCATAGAAACTATGTTCGCACGAGCGTAGCCTCTGGCAAAAGCTAGTAATATATATATATAGTAACAAAGACTTAATTAAAGCTAAGATAACTTGAGCGTAACAAAACCTTAAAAAACCAATGCAGGCTTGCATCACTTGTCACAGTAAATTTTCGAAATCGGCGAGCTATTTCTACCGCTAAACAACATGCTAATAATGGCAAACCATGGCTGCCACCTGAGCCCTGAGTGCAAGGTTCAAATCATGTCGACCAGAGAGCTACATCCGCTCATATTGATTGCGTTTGCATGTATGTCAATTAGGATACGTGGAACGATGCGTCTTCAACACTACTAATTATCGTGTGTATGTATAGGTGTCTAGGTAAAGAGAGACAGACACACACACGTTTAATACCTACCTACATATTAACAGATAGCTTGATATTACTCATGGACTGACGTTGATATACGTGTCAATTTGGAGTTCGTGTTATCCGCTAATCTCTAAATGTACGAAATTGATAAATTTGCTTGTGTTTATTTCTTAGGTATTAGTATTGGTACGGGCTCCCGTTTCTGCATTTAGACTCTTATCCGGCCCTTTAAGAAACGGTTAGATAGTCCGGTCAACCCAGCTTCTTCCAGAAGCACAGAAGTCTCCTGGGACATTCACAAGCTTTTAGGAGCGAACTCATGCCATGGTGGATTTTTGCCTGCTGTTCTGTCAGACCAGTACATGCCAGGATCACATGATGGACTGAGTCTTCTGCCTCAAAACAACTCCTGCAGAGCGGACTGTCTGTGACATTAATTATGAATAGTTGCTTACTCAGGGGTAGACTACTATTCAAAGATTGCGTCAGTTGAGGCTGAGCAGTTTCCGGGCCAATCGCTGTTTGAGTTGAGTAAAAACCATTCTGACTATCTGCAGCTACTTAAAACAGTCCAGCGGGGATTGTGTCGGTGAACGGTGTTCAGCCTTGTCCATGAGTGCATTTGTCTAAAAGGGATTGGCAGGAGTGGCACGGGGCTAGCTATTGTAGTTTCGGAACCCCGTTTAGCCAGCTCATTGGACGCATCGTTTCTCAATGAGTTTCTATGTTCCTTTATATATTGTAAGGTGACCATGTTAACTAAAGATATTAGTTCCAGTGCAAGGTGATATTCGTAGATTAGACTACGAGTTCGTGGTGTTTCTCTCCAGAGGCAATAAGTAAGGCCCAGTAAGTAAGTAAGTAACTTAATGCCGTAGTTCGTGATACCTGCGTGATAGCAATACATTCAGTACAGCCATGCTGTCTAGGAGTATCTTAATGCCGCAGCTTTTGATACCTGCGTAATAACAAAACATTCAGATTTAAATATGTAACTAAGTTCTCCCAAAGCCAGTGATGCGCGAATGTTTAAGTCTAGGTAATAAAAAGACGCCTGCACATAATATGCCTGACTCCATTTTAGAGCTATCGGTATAGAGATGGTACCGGCCATGCTGTCTAGGAGTATCTTAATGCCTTAGTTCGTGATACCTGCGTGATGGCAATACATTCACATTGAAATATGTAACTAAGTTCTCCCAATGCCAGTGATGCGCGGATGTTTAATTCTTATAAAAAGACGCCTGCTCCTATGCCAGACTCCATTTTAGAGCTATCGATGTAGATGCAGACCTCGTAAATACCCGATTGGTTCCCGTCTTCTTCGTAGAGTTGAATCCGTAGTGCTCATCAAACACATGTTTTGTAGGGATCTGATGAAACTAAATTGCCTTACGTAGCAGAGTTTGATGTGGACCCTCTTGATTGAGTGTGCCACAGGCCCAATTGTTTGAGACAAATTGCCGCCATTGTTACCTCTTGTTGGACAAACAGGTCAAGTAATGGTAGATTTAGGATCATGTCTATAGGGCTTCTGTGGGGGTCGTCCGCGTACAACCTTTAGTAGCATGGCAGCTCTAGCAAAACAGACTGGTCTCTGAAATCGTAGCAGGCTTTTAAATCACGGTGCTGACCATCACGCTATAGCACCGTAGGTGACTATTAGTCTAATGACTGCTGTATAAAAACCCTGTGATGATTTTCCCCCTCCAAAATGTCCAGCGCCATGGATTTTTTTCGTTTTACATATAATTATTTATCATATTGACAAAGCTTCCGTGGTTTTCGTATAAATTTAACATAAGGGAAACAATAAATTAATTTTCAATTTTTGGATCAATGTTGACAGCCTTATTTCAAAAACTATTGCATCAACATGAATTTTGTTGTTAGGTAAATTTCTCTGCAAAAAGGAAAAACCACGGCATTGAGCACATCGGAAGAGTAAATGGGGAACTCCGAAGGGTGAGTCTTGGCCTCCTAACTGGGTAATAACTTAAACTGAGTTTAAGTTTTAAGAGGCATTACTGTATGATGAAGTGCAAGGTTAATGCTCCAAAATCTTGGTCTTAACGTGTTTTTGTCTGTTTATAGATATTATTATTTTAAAAGCACAAATCTCTTACGACTGAAAATTAAGAAAATAATTTGTAATAAAATTAAACGTAAATATTGACGTGGAGCGTTACTTACACCCTGTAATCCAGAAGCGTCGTAGTTAAACCCGGTGATTGCAGGTGAGTGAAGATTGCAGGAAAGAACCGGAAAATTTATACAAACTATTAATTTTGTGAAATTGAAAAAAAACACTTACTAGGTAATATGCACAAAATAAAAATTATTGATATTGCATTATATAGGTATAATAGCACTTACCGTAAAAGGATCCTGAAACAAAAGAGAAACATATTAGTGAAACGTCTTAACTTAAGAATATAAAAGTAAATTGTAAAATTACGAATTATTTGTGAAAGAAACGAGTGATTATGATCCAAATCTCGATGTGATGGATGATTATAGTTAAGCGTGAAAATGGCAAGTTGCAAGTTAAACATTGCTTATTAGGATTTATTGTATTACGTTACTAATATTAACTATTCTATCATTGTACATTACTCATCTAT
Organism: Coleophora flavipennella; assembly: GCA_947284805.1. Classification (NCBI taxonomy): domain Eukaryota; kingdom Metazoa; phylum Arthropoda; class Insecta; order Lepidoptera; family Coleophoridae; genus Coleophora; species Coleophora flavipennella. The sequence continues at coordinate 17,075,217 of OX369308.1, forward strand.
CTACACTTCTTTATAGAAAATATATGCATTGTCATAATTTGTTTTTACTAAAGAAATACTTAAGAAATAAGTTTCTTACTATACATTCTTTAAACTACCGTTCAGTAGAATTTTTCAACAATTTACACCAACACTAAAAATGCATTTATTTCTACATATTCTTCCAAGTACCTTTCAGTAGAATTTTCCAACAATGTAAACAAATATGTGTAATTGATATGCTAACCCATTGTCACAGTTGGTTAGATTTTGTCATGTTTTGTTCTGTGTTTGGGGTTCCCGTACACCCAAAGGGTGAAGAACGGGATCCTATAACTAAGCTTCCGCTGTCTGTCAGCGGGCTGTATTTCATGAACTATGATGTGAAATTTTCACACATAATGTGTTATTTCTATTGCCGTTAAAACAACAAGTACTAAAACTACTATAAAGTGTCAAAAATAAGGCAAAAAGTAAGACCCCACGTCTCCGTCTTACAAAAAACGTGTTTTTTATAGGTATTTTAAAGGTATTTAGCTCCATCATAAAAACTGTAGATACCTAATACATACAAGCGTAAAACGTAAAGCGTGATTACAGTACGGATCCTGAGGGAAAACAACAAATAATAAAACCAGCCAAGTGTGAGTCGTACTCGCGCTAAGGAGTCCGTACTGAATGAAAATAAGAGTATATTGCTGTCGCCTGCGTTGGTGTCTAGGGTGCCATTAGCGCAGGTGCCATTTGAGCGGGTGCCGTCTGTGGAATACCTCCTTGTTTGTAATGTGAATAGGTACTGGTATTATTGTCTAGTTGTGTGGGGAGGTGAGGTGGTACGGAACTCTCGGAGCTCGAATTCGACTCGCACTTGGACGGTTTTTTGCACGCACTAGACCTGCAATTGTAAGTGATGATTGTAGAATAACTGTGTGATAATAAGTGTGTACATGTATAACATTGTTGGGAAATACCAATAAAAGTATTCAAAAAAACAAAAGCAAAACAGATAGATAATTAAGACTATACATACGAAAATCCGACCATGAGAGAGGGACCACGGAGATAATATTGCACAAGAGGTCGAATTTATAAGTGGAATATTAATATACTACTCACACGATCTGATCTTATTTCGCTATATGAAAACGGCAATTGAGAATAATTATATTAATTCAATATTGAGCTCGGGTCCCACGCGATTAAGTTAAAAAAATGAGATTAAGGTTTCGAAGCAGTGCCTACTCATAATGTACACCTCAAACGCTCTCGTGAGTACCGAATTACCTACTAAACTGTAAAAAACGTAGATAAAGGCGAGGGTTGTGCATATTCCCATGATCGGGAGACGGTTCGACGGCGTTTTAATACACCCATAATCGTCGATCGACCGAGGATCATATGAAATATGTAATACCGCTAATGGGTCTCGGTGGGCAGCTTCCTCAGCGGTCTCCGGGCCAATTTGGTCGCTCGTAATAACCTTAATATCCCATCAGCGTATGCCCCGTGCGTGTACAAAGATGAGCCCGTAATGACGCACAGGCTGCACCCGCGCGCCTGCCTTCGATCCAATAAAGCACATTTATTCAATAGACCGTTTGATAACGCTTTTGTGTCAAACTTATAGCGATATTAGAATACATAATCTTGAGTTACGCAATCATTAACATTGGATAAGACAGCACAACAAATCATACATAGACGGAAGATGACAATTAATCTCAATATCATAATTACTACACAAGTCAGTATGTAAATGAATTACCTAGTCATTTGTGTGTCGTTTTCGAAAAATATGTGTTGCTGTTGTAAATTATACGGTGATGTGGAAAAGCATGTTGAATGAAGACTTCTAAAATAAGAGGCGATTTATTATAGAGAGCATTGCAGACTCAGTGACGCAGACGTAGGAGACAGTTATAAAGTGGCAAAACTGCGCCAGCGCAGAGGAGGGTGAACATGATATAAACGAGGATATTGTCATCTCTTTTGCGTGTGGCATTACTTAACACGAAACTAACAACATTTATCAAGGCGAAGACAAATAAGACATCGTATTTTTTTAATTCCGAGTAATTTATATTAACAACACAATTACAAGATGAAACTGTTTGGTATAATAATGCATTGCGGTAAACAATAGTTAAATAGCTCTCTTCGTTCATTGTAAACATGACGCCGACATTAATAGTGCAGTAAAAAGTCGTAATTACATGCTTTTAGTTGTAATGTATAATATTTGGATAACAGTTTACAACCGAAATAAAAAAAAAACGAACTGGAAAAAACTTGGCTTGTCTAAATCAAAACAAAATGTGATTCTAATTTTTTTTTAAAGAAACTTTTAACAATAAAATTTAATTGCGAGGCTGTAACCTGGTGCTCCCGAGGATGTGTCGTTAATAGAGAGTTGTCTTTTCGTTTTGTGTGAACGTTCAGTGACTCTGTTATTTCGGAGCGAGTAATAAATTGCGCGATGACAGGTGTCAGCTGCTTCGCCGCCTCTGCACTCTTGCGCCGATGTCTCATTCCTCACGTTCTAACTGCTAAATTCTCTTATTTTATCAACGCTTCGTTCAATTTACGTTTCGCGCGCACTGTTTGTATGGTTGGCATTATGGCGTTTGGTGTGCTATTTTTTAACGGTAATTTCATTATTGATGTTTTCACAGTTCAGACAATCTTTATTCAACACTAATGTATTCCCAAATTCAAAAATCTTTTCATCGGTAATTACAACATGGATGTGTTCCCAGTTCCGACATTTCTGCCGGCTCCAGGAGTTATGCATATCTATTTAATTCGTGTGGCTTTAGAACAGCTCCCTCCATCTCCTACCGGAGGAGTCTTAAGAGGCGACTTAGGGATAAAAATTGTAATATGAGCAGCAACGACCTTTCATGCCATCACACTGCGATGTGAAAACCATCGTACCATAGTACCATAAATGCATTGCGAGATTCTATCAAGGAGAAAAGACGCGGAAAGCTCACATCAAACATGCTGCTCCTTTACGTCAATGCTCCGGTGCACATAATATGTGCAGAAGCACAGGCCGCCATTCGAGCATGCGGGTTCCAACAGCTCAACCATCCACCCTACAGCCCTGACCTAGCCTCGTCGGATTAATTTATATTTCGAAACTTAAAAAAAATCCTTTGAGGGCAACGATTTTCTTATGATGAAGAGGACAAGGAAGCTGTGGCCACTTAATTTGACGAGCAACCAAAGGATTTTTTTCTAAGGGTTTGAAGTCATTGAAAGAGAAGTAGACCAAGTGTATTGAGCTTAGCGGAGATTACATTGAAAAATAAAAATAAAGTATTTTTACTGTAATGTCTTTTTCTTATCTAGGTAGATAAATTATTGAACGCTCCTCGTATATTATCTTATACAGGGTGTATCAGAATGAACTAACTGTTTAAGAGGAGGTGAAGAATTGTCGCGGAGTGGATGTCGTATGCGGTGCGCGTTCCGGGAAATTTTGTTGCCATGTTGACAATTCTTCATCAACTACGGCTGAATTAAGAGAAAACAATGAGCAAGAAATTAGCCACATTCCAAGTCAATTTCTGCGAAAAGCTTTTCGAAATGTGAGAACTCGCTTTGAAGAGTGCCGGAGCCGGGGCTTAAGGCGTTTAGATGGTGTACTTAATTAAAAAAAAATGAATTTCCCGACTGTAAATGTAAATTACTATCAATAAAAAAATATAAAAAAATAGCATATTTATTATTTTATTTTAAAAAGTAAGTTCTTTCTTAGACACCCTGTAGTTAAATAACTACCTATAATGAATTATTAAATTAAATATTAGTAAAATATACGTACCATGATTTTTAACGGATGGAAGCAGCCATCTACTCATATTAAAACATCTATTTTATATTATAAAGAAGTAAAGTGTGTATGTTTCTATGTAGGAGGTTATCTTCGATACTAATTATCCGATATAAAACTTATTCCACAAATAGTATAGAATTTCAGGAAAACCCGCCCACTCTCAATATCCAACAAGCAACAGTTAGTATTTAATACAATAGAATGAATTCGTGTGGACAGGATTATTCGTTTAACTCAGAAATTTTCGTGACGAGAGTGAATAGACACTATTTGAACTTGCGTGTAGCATCCTCGGCTACTAGTACACATACCACGAGTTAAATTGCAGCTAAAGGATCCAAATTTTGAATAAAATAAATTTAAAATACAATAGGTGTAAGAGAGCTGATTTAGAGCAGTGATGAGATCAAGAACCAAAACTCGCAAAAAAAAACGGTGACAAATAAAACGTGTAAATGTTGGCCAAGGCGAAGCCGAGGCACACATACGTAAATCCATCCATGCCTAGTTGTGGCCAAGGCTTGTATTGGCTTATATTACCTGTAGCACCTGCCAGCAACTCTTCCTTTCTCGCTGAATTCTTTTCTCTTAACTGCTCGCTCGGGTAGTAAAACTATTTCTTTTCGTCTACCATGAAAATAAATATATCGTAACTCATACACGTCTCTAGTGAGAGTGTAAGGTTGGATGAAAAACTTTCCCTACCCATATTTTAATTGTTTGTATTTATCTGTAACATCTTTATCTTTTAATATGGTTCAGTCGAGTTCATTAATATATGAGCATAACCAAGGCTTCAAATATAAATGTACATGGAAAGGTACTTATATATCTGAGCAGATTCATCAATCAAATATATATACACATATAACCTGTCATATTAATCTGAACAAGCCTTTCAGTAATAACTGAAAACTAATAAATATGTGTACTAATAATTTTCAAAAATATTTAAGCAAGTGAAAGTACATAAATATCTACGCAAAGGTTTTTTAAATATTTCTATACATATAGTGGCACAAAAATATCTGTATTAAAGAATTCCAATTTTATGTGAACAAGAAGGAGTATCTAAACAAACACAATACTTCGTATTTTAAAAATGACAATCACCGAAAAGAGTACCGTACTGTCAAATGATACATTTGTCTCTTTCATTTTGAGTGTGACGTCATTACTGTTTGCTTGCGGCTTGTTACCCATTTTTTGATACTTCCGATTTACAATCGACTTAAAGAGGTTGTTTTCCACATTCATGACTGGCCACTTTCCATTTTTTAAATGATAAGCTATTCTATTCTTGATCAATCACATAGAATTCGTGATTCGTATGCGTTGCATTGAATTGATAAACCATTGCACCAATATTAAGGTATTTTTGACTTTACTTGGAAGATGTAAATCTATACATATAATAAAACTGTAACGGGGCCGTGTCTATACATGAAATATTTTTGGAAAATAATAACTGTGGTGGACATCACTAACAATATAAAGGCCAATACAACAAGTTTTGGATTTTTTGTCTATCTGTCTGTATGTTTGCGCATCACGCAAAAACTACAAAACCAAATTTTGATGATTTTTTTTTATGGTGGTTCCTTATAGCCCGGGTTTATATAGGATACATTTTATCCCGGAAAATTCAAAAGTACCCGTGGAAAAGTTCAAAACCTCCACACGAACAAAGTCGCTACCTACAGCTAAAGCTAGTACCTACTAAGAAGACATTCGTTTTTATTTTAATGCCTCCGTGGCGTAATGGTTAGTCCATTCGCTTCACACCAGGAGGTCGCGGGTTAGATTCCCGGTGGGGTCAACTTGTAAGACTCGGTTCGGTTGGTGGTAGAGCATTTTCATAGCCCGCCTGGCTAGCTACCACCATCTTATCTAAGTCTTGCCGCCAAACATCAGTGTTAAAAACGTTGATGTTTTCCGGCATGAAGATAAGATAGCCAGTTCTCCATTGCGTTGGGGAATCTTGGTAAGCCCGCTTCCATCTTCGGCATCATCGTCACTTACCATCAGATGAGATGATGCCATGGGCTTGAATAAAAAGGAAATTAAATAAAATCTTAAAATATTTTTTTTTGTTTTATTTACGTAACATCTTTGATGCATTATTAAGTCTACGTCTCATAATTTCCATGATTCACAGATAAAGTTTTCAAAAAGATGGTATGGCACCGAATTGTCGACCTAAGTACCTACACGGATTCAGAGCTTGTATTGTTTTTTTTTATCAACAATTGGTAAGCCTAATTGGTGTCATTGCACTTCATCCGTTTTATTTTGACAAGAAGGTTGCGTGCGAGAACCAGATGATTTATTTATTTATTTACTTTATTCACATATTTATGAACTTCTACTTGTTCACATAAAATTGGAAGTCGTTAGTACAGATTTTTTTGTGCCACTACATGTTTACTAATATTTGAAAAGCCCTTTCGTAGATATTTACGTACTCTCAACTGCTTAAATAATTTTGAAAAATATTATTACAGATATTTATTAGTTTTTAGTTGTTTAGATATTACTGAAAGGCTTGCTCAGATTATTATGACAGATGATATGTGTATATATATTTGATTGATGAATCTACTCAGATATATAGGTACCCTTCCATGTACATTTAAATTTGAATCCCTGGTAATGCTCATATATTAATGAACTCGACTGTACCTATTCAGATTTAAAATGACCTCTAATAACACTTCTTTTCTATCGCTACTGGAACTATCCCTACGAACGTCCCAAACAAGAATCGGATCATCATAGGTAGCTATCAATTTCAGATAGATCATTAGCGTCATTTTATAGCATTAGAAACACATTCAACTGTGTTGTGTAGATCTTCTAAATCAAATGGTCGAGGATCGACAGCGATAACCTTCGATACATCTCGAAATTCTTTTAGTACAGTATGCCATCCAGGCCCTGGTGAGGCACCCACATATACCATATTCTAACAGGGGATACATACTGGTGTAAATATAGAAGCCAATTTACGTTGCCCAATGTCATCTATGTTAATTATTTCAGTTTTCCGCTAAAGTCATGAGGATTCAATAGATCTTAGTGATGGATGAGTCTCATTATGGTTAAAAACTAAATATCTCACGGGACCTTTTTAATATTTCTTCAATAAAAATATATTCAAATTTAGAACTGCGATATGCTCTTCGTTTGCTTAGTTTATCGCGAATAGCGTTGCATATTCTTATCCGCTCTGTACTCGATGACAATTGAGAGGTCACATAGTCATAGAATCAGACACTGTCTCTGATTCTATCACCCTTCCTTACAACTAGAACCAATCCAGAGCGAATGAGATCCTCGAATTCGTCGAATGGAGTGGCTATATTCATGATCACTGAGTCTAAGTAGCCCAATCTAATATAATATTTCCAAAAATCAAATCCAAAGATCCTTCCTAAAACTCAATTAATGTAACCCAAGGTGTAAAAAATGACATAAAAATTTCTGCAATATCTACAAAAACTAGTGTAGTGGTAGTGTAGTGTAGTAGTAGTAGTAGTGGTAGTGTAGTGGTAGTGTAGTGGTAGTATTAGGGTAGTGGTAGTGTAGTGGTAGTGATAGTGGTAGTGTAGTGTTAGTGGTAATGGTAGTGTAGTGGTAGTTGTAGTGGTACCCTTTCCTTGTATGGTAAAACCAGCGTTGTGGTTCATCGTAATCTAAAACATATGCTGAGTCAGATCCTTATCGCTGAGCCTGCACAGCTCACCTGGTAATATGTTCTCAAACACTATCTTTTCTACACTTTCCTTGTATGGTCAAATGTATAATTTTATTTTCGGGTGTCTGTTGTGAGTTGTGTTGGTTTGTGAATAAAAACATGTAAATACTATATTATATTCTAGACATTAATCCATACACTAAAAAAATACCCTTCTTTTTGTCGGTCGGATATAACACAACATTCATACGAGTACATACTTACATAAAACATCTTTCAATAGAAATTTCCAAATTATTTTTTTTTTCCATATTAAACAATTCTGATACCAATGTTTTGAGTTATTAATATTACAAATCCATAATGTAACAATAATAAGCGAAAAAATTGGTATCAGAATTGTTTTATAAAGAAACTAGCTGTCCCGGCGAACTTCGTACCGCCTCACACTACACTACCGCTACCGCTAAACTACCACTACATGGCCACTACCACTACACGACCACTACCACTACACGACCACTACCACTACACTACCACTACTACTACTACACTACCACTGCACTACCACTACACTACTCCTACACTACCACTACCACTAACATTACCACTAACACTACACTACCACTACACTAACACTACTACCACTACCACTACTACTACACTACCACTACCACTACACTACCACTACACTATTTTTTGTAAATATTGCAGAAATTTTTGTCATTTTTTACACCTTGGGTTTACATTATTTAAGATTTAGTAAGGATCCCTAATTTTTTGAAAATATAATCCGCGGATAGTGTAGCTTCCCAACGGTGAAATAATTTTTCAAATCGGTCCAGTAGTTTCGGAGCGTATTCAAAACAAACAATCAAATCTTTCCTCTTTCATCATATCAGCCGAAGGACGTCCACTGCTGGACTTAGGCCTCCCCCAAGGATCTCCACGACGACCAGTTCTGCGCTGCCCTCATCCAGCGGCTTCCCGCGACCTTCACTAAGTCATCGGTCTAGCGAGTGGGAGGCCTGCCTACACTACGCTTTCCGGTGCGTGGTCGCCACTCGAGAACTTTACTGCCCCAACCGGACATCTGTTCTTTCCTCTTTATAATATTAGTACTGATAATTTAATTTTTAGGTTAGGTTATCGTTTACATTGTTGGGAATTTCTTATTAATGTTACAAATTCATAATGTAACATTAATAACCATTAATGTTACAAATTCATAATGTAACATTAATAACCAAAAAATTGGCATCAGAATTGTTTTATTAATAAATAATTTAATTATTAGGGTTCCGTACAACAAAAGAACGGAACCCTTTTAGAATCACTCGTGCGTCTCTCTGTCTGGCCGTCCGTCAGTCGCAGACAATTTGCTTCGAATCTACTTGACCAAATCAGGTGAAAATTGGTAGGATTGTGTAATCTTATGACCCAAACACAGATGTGCAAAGTATATATCTTTTAAATTAAGGTCATTTTCGGGGGAAAATTAGGAAATTTAAAAAAAGTTTTGCGAAACTCACTGTGCCATACATCAAATGAAACTTATACAGGGTGTAAAAAAGGTGTAGGACCCGTTAAATGGGGGTTCTAGTAATCATACTGACCAACTTTCCCCAAGGAACCCATAGTCTATTCTCAAAAAAAAAATCCATACTAAAATGCACAAAATTGGTCGATCAGCTGATCGATTTGTATGAAGAGTAAAAAAATTTTTTGCGACTTCAGCAACGTCATAGAACAAAAGTTGTTCAGTATGATGAGTAGAAGCCCCAGTTAACGGGACCTACACCACTTTTGTTACAGCCTGTATATATTTTTGTTATTATGAAAGGAGACGAAAATTCCCCATTCTCCCCCGTCCCTGAACTCCAAAACTACTAAGCCGAAAATTTTGAAAAAATCCAAATTATAGTTTAATGCTTGTAGATTACAGGAAAACCTATAAGAATTCTATCCATTCAAATTAAAGTGGTAAACTCGACATAATACATTCACTTACGGAAAATAGTTCACTAAAACATCACTAGATAGCGCTAGTAGTATTTTTCTGTTGCTCGCGTTTGTGTTTTGTTTGTCATGTAAATAGGTATTATTGTCATAGTTGTGTGGAGAGGTGTGGTGGTACGGAACCCTCATACCGTGAGTCTTACTCGCACTTGGCCGGGTTTTTTAAAATAAGTGAGGTTATTGTTTACATTGTTGGAAATTTGACTTACCACCAGGTGAGATGTTGTCAAGGGTTTACCAATTGTGAATTAAAAAAAAAATTATTGAAAGTTGGTTTACATACATAAACTCGAAAAACAATACCCTCCTTCCTTACAATCGGATAAAAAGAATAGGTATTTGTTCAAAACGATATACGATGAAAGGATGATAATGATCAAATTATGCGCTATACTTAGGTATCGTCAATTACAAAAGGGCGTATATAAATAAAGAACGGTTGTCCATCGAGGCGGAGGGGCTGGCAGCGGCGAGTGGCCGATCGCCGCGTCCGCCGTGTCGCGACAAGCAAATGCACTTATCTTACCGGGATGTGAAAAACTGTTCTCAACTCACTGTCGTCGCTTAGTTGCGCCAACACAATGCGTTCTACGAGCTCGAAGTCAATGCTCCAGAGCCCAGAGGTTAAGTTTTGAACAGGATTTGGAGACCCAACAAAAAAAAAACTACAAATCAGAATGGGCCCAAGAGAGGAAACAATAAGAAGTATCTCTAATTCATGTTTATTTTATCCCATTGTCTTCTTTCCGCACCGTATTTGTTTATGTTGACAGATATTTATCAATGGAGGAGCGGACGTGTATCATCTGATTATTATAAGCCGATTTGTGCCACGTTTTTTTTTTTATAAAGATAATTAACAGTATTCATTTTGAATCGTTAAGGTCCTCGTAAACCCGTCAGCAACACCATGGCGAAAATCAACAGAAGTCTTTGAAACATTATCGATACAATAAATTGTCCGACTACGGATGAGTATCAATAAATTGAAAACGTAACTCGTAATAACATATCATCGATTATTGTAAACAGCTGGCGGGCATTTATGCAAAACGGCGGCTTATTGGGCCAAACGACCAGCGGTAGCGGCGGCGGCGGGGCGGTCCAACTTGGGCTCAATCTAAATTCAATTTACAATGTAACATTGCACGGGGGGGGGGGATTAACTCATGATTCTACTTCAGAAACTGAACAACTTTGCGACCTCGATGCGCACTCCTTAACGCGCCGATAATTTTAGTCTTAAAAGGCAAGGTGACCAGGGTTGTAGAAAAGGAGCACAAATTATGATACCACCAATGCTATATAAATATAATGAACTGCCATTTACATAAAGAATATAGAAAACAATAAGTACCTAAAAACATAGAGAGAATGATAGAAAGAGAACAGCATCGGGACGAGAAGTCAACTTTTAGAAAAAAACATGCATAAAGATACGTCGAAAACATAAAAAAGGAAAAGGGAACAAATTAAAAAAATGCTACAAAAACAGATCCCTCGTCACAACTATTGCTTTACAACTTTGCTAAACTCGAAAAAACAAGTTTTTTGCGTGTTCAGCAGTTGTAGAACGTTTAGTTTTTTGGAAATCGATCGAATATCTTTGAAAATTTCATGAGTAGTAATATAACACAACAAGTACTTATAAACAGAGAGTGAATGATATAAAGAAAACAGCATCGGGACGCGAAGTCAACTTTTAGAAAAAAACATGCATAAAGATACGTCGAAAACATAAAAAAGGAAAAGGGGAACAAATTAAAAAGACGATACAAAAACAGATCCCTCGTCACAACTATTGCTTTACAACTTTGCTAAACTCGAAAAAAATCTTTTTTTGCGTGTTCAGCAGTTGTAGAACGTTTAGTTTTTTGGAAATTGGTCGAACATCTTTGAAAATTTCATGAGTAGTAATAGAAAACAATAAGTACTTATAAACAGAGAGTGAATAATATAAAGAAAACAGCATCGGGACGAGAAGTCAACTTTTAGAGAAAAACGTGCATAAAGGTACGCCGAAAACATAAAAAAAGAAAAATTAAAAGGACTCGTCACAACTATTGCTTAACAACTTTGCTAAACTCGAAAAAAATCTTTTTTTGCGTGTTCAGCAGTTGCAGAACGTTTAGTTTTTTGAAAATCGGTCGAATATCTTTGAAAATTTAATGAGTAGTAGAAGTGAGCTAGAAAACGGTTTGCAGCCACCCTTTATTTGACATTTTAAACTCTTGTTGATAAAAATCTGAACGGCTGTTAAAATTTAAAAAAATCTTTTAATCATATTCTGTGAATAGCAGTTGCTTACGGTTTCGCCTGCGCATATCCCTTTTTTGACCCTTTCTATGCGGATGCCTACGCTGCGTCATAATTGCTATCTGTATGCCAAATTTCAGCCCGATCCGACCAGTGGTTTGAGCTGCGGTTTGTTCATAATATTTTATATACAGGTTGGAACAAAATTGGTGTAGGTCCCGTTAACTGAGGGTTCTACTCAACATACTGAACAACTTTTGTTCTACGACTTTGCTGAAATCGCATTTTTTTATCTCTTCATACAAATCGATCAGCTGATCGTCAAAATTTGTATGGAGGTTTTAATTTTTTTAGAGAATTTACTATGAGTTTCTTGGGGAAAATTGTTCAGTATGATGAGTAGAAGCCCCAGTTAACGCGTTCTACACCAATTTTTTTACACATGTATCATCATCATCATCATTATTAAGAGGGCCCAGCCCTCTGTCGTATATACACACGTATTACACCTGTATATATCTAAAAACATAATTAAAGTAATCAAAGAAAACAAGTAAAAGACTACATTCACAGAACATTACATTTAGGTAATTTTTTTTATTAACAATTGATAAACCCTTAGATTTCAGTCACAACGAGGAAAAAACACTATCTGAACACTCCTGTATCATTCAATCAATTTCAATCTATTATATATTAATTAAGCCTGGTATAGGTGACTAAATAACGAGAGGTGTATATAGTATAGATGATTTTGTCACTAAAAGCGAAATCTATATTTATCCGCACTCGATTGTCCATAGTTAAACAGCAGTTAGTGTTAGTGAATTGATTGAAACGTTTAACCTGTTAACAGCCGCTCTGCATCAATCTCTAGCCAACGCGCGCGCACGCACACATACCGAACACTTGAGCGTTTTGTTACACCCAAGTTATCATTTCCATCTTGTATTCGTTAAACAAATAGAGAACACGTTCTTCGGTAGGCAGATTCTAATTAAAAACTATATTTAAGTTGAACCATATATTACGCAGAGGCCTTAGGCTGTTAGTCATGCGTCGGGCCACCTCCCAGTCATTTGGTGTTTATAGCTTGCGTAACCGCCCGCAGACAAATGCTGTTGCTAATTTTGTTCAGCCTTCTCTTCCCGGAATTTAAAATTGTTTCCTTATCGCTGTACATCAATGAGCATTTTTATAGACAACTAAAAAGACATAATTTTGAATAATATGTAATACATGGGGCCCATGTAATATATTATCACCCAAGCTTTACTAAATAAAAATGAAAAAAAAATCGAATACAAATATCTAAAACATTTACTCAACTATTTGTTTTGTTTTTAGGGTTCCGTACCCAACCCAACCCAAGGGTGCCAACAGGACCCTATCACTAAGCTGCCGCTATCCCTTTTCTTTTCATTAAAAATTTGAGTGCGAAGTTTGTCTGTCAACGGGCTGTATTTCATGAACCGGAGATATGTATTTGAAATTTTTACCGGGTGTATATTTCTAACAAACAATAAAAATAAAATAATTTTTAAAATTAAATTGTATGATGTGATTCTTTTGAAGTTTTTTATCTTGTAGATGGTGGTATACGGATTACGGAATGCCGACTCACACTTGCACGGATTTTTTATTTTATTTGGCTGCTTTTAAAGTTAAGTTTTTGAATCTCTACGTCTGTAATGGCAAACGTTTCGAACTAGCTGATTTTGGAGCAATTCATACTTAGAAAAACCGGCCAAGTGCAAATCGAACTCGAGCTCCGAGGGTTCCGTACAACCACATCTCTCCACACAACTATGACAATACATTCACATTACAAACAAAAGACATCAACGCTTTGTTTTTTTTTTATTCAGTTCGGACTCGTTAAGCGAGTACGACTCGCAGTTAGCCAACAACCGGCTTTTTATAGGTAAGTAAAACAAAATTATTTTTGTTATAAAATCAAGTAGTTTGTATGGAGACAAATTTTTTTTGGGCAAGTGTGTCCCCCCCCCCCCCCGGTTAAACCGATATTTCAGGACATCTGTTTTTTTATGGTAGGATATACGAGTATAATCAATTTTAATTTTCTTAGTTTAGTAGTAATAGTTGACGTGTTGGATTTGTAAAAAGGTCAGAGATTTTCCACAAAAAATGATCTTTTACCAACTGCAAAAACATTTTTTTTTATATACGTTTATTTTTGAAAAGAATACGGAACCCTAATTTGCGCGAGTAGCCGGTTTTTCGAAAAGACTCATAACCAGTAAATATTTTTTAAAACTCAGGTTGCAATCACACCACTAACATTAAAGTGAATAACAAATTATGTCTTGGAATAATTACAAACAATATAAAATTGAATGTTTGATTAGTCTCTAATCAGAAAACAATTAAACAAATATAGAGGAGAGAGTGTCGAATGCACTTCCAGCTCTCTCGTCTATTTGTTTTTATATATTATTGTTTATACGCGGCCGACCCACCTCGTCCGCACACTAAAAATTCGATCTTATCTCTCGTATTTTAATAGGTTCCCGTGGCGGCACCTTCGCTTCCCAGTAATTGTATAAAGTATCTCTGTAGGAATAAATTCAATATACCAGCGACCGGGGCCAGTCGCGGATCCCTCTCCGCGGCACGCCCGATAAAGCTTAAATCAACACACGAAGTAATTACAATCGAGCCACACTTCATCACAGATGCGAATAGTGATTAACTATCAACATCCTTTGGTGCCGCACTGGCGTGGCGCAGCGAGACGCTCGTCGTCGGTTGAATTAGAAGGGAAACTCGAATGGGGCATGTAGTAGTACTTTAATAGACGCTACATGCCCCAAAAGGGTTTATTGAAACGGATTTGCCATCGTTTGTTAATGCTGACTGAACGTTTATGTCAATGCAGTTTTCTTTTCTGTTATGAATAGCTCAAATACCATTTGTTCTAGAATAGAAGATGCATGAACTTACTAGGTTTAACGATTATTTATTATGGTTTTTTGGTGTAGTATTGTAATAGACGCTACATACCCCAAAAGGGTTTATTAATCCGGATTTGCCATCGTTTGTTAATGCTGACTGAACGTTTATGTCAACGCAGTTTTCCTTTCTGTTATGAATAGCTCAAATACCATTTGTTCTAGAATAGAAGATGCATGGACTTACTAGGTTTAACGATTATTTATTATAGTTTTTTGGAGGCATATATTGTAATAGACGCTACATGCCCCAAAAGGGTTTATTGATCCGGATTTGCCATCGTTTGTTAATGTTGACTGAACGTTTATGTCAATGCAGTTTTCCTTTCTGTTATGGAGAGCTCAAATACCATTTGTTCTAGGACAGAAGATGCATGGACTTAGTAGGTTTAACGATTATTTATTATGGTTTTTAGGAGGCATATATATGTTCTAGGACAGAAGATGCATGGACTTAGTAGGTTTAACGATTATTTATTATGGTTTATTGGAGGCATATATTGGTCTTCTGTCGACATCATTTGTTGTTATATCAAAGTAACAAAAAAATAAAAATGGTTCCCTAATCGAAGAAAGGAATATGCATAGCAAAGATTTCCCTTTTAAGTTGGATTAATTAAACGTTGTTCACGAAAAGATTAAACCAAAACTCAAGGGGTTGAGGTTTTGTACTTGGTGAAGTTCTTTTGTATTTTATTCTGTGAAGAAGTTTTTCATTAAAAGGAATGTTTAATCTGAAACGAAATTTAAAGTTTGTAACGTACATCCCTAGGGCGAGAAGATCGACAAAGCTGTCTCTTTCTATTAAAAGTATATTAATCCTTACTAATATTATAAATGTGAAAATGTGTTTGTTTGTTACCTTTTCACGGTTCAACGCCTTGACCAATCTTAATGAAATGTGGCATGCAGGTAGCCTGTGTCACAAGGAAGGACAAAGACTACTTTTATCCCGTAAAAATAGCATAGCCCGACGCAATTAACGAGGGAACTGAAAATATACTCTTTTTTGGTTAATTTCTTTAACATCGCAACGGAACAATGGATTGTGTGATTTTTTGAACAGAGATGGTTGAGGGGATGGGAAATGACACGATTTACTAATAAGCATATCCTGACATAGTTCCCGAGGGATCTGGAGATAATTCATGTCCGCGCTCGCGAGGAGTATGCGGCTCGCGCACCGCGCACCCTCTAAGTAAGTCACAAAAACGATGTCCACGCGGGCGAAGACGCGGGCAAAAGCTAGTATTAAAATAAAGGGTTCCGTTCGGTTCGAATGATTAAATATTTGTCATGTGTTTTCCACACAACTAACGTGGCACGTGTAGAAGGAAGAGCTCATGGTTAGACACACAACAAAGCCGGTGTAATACTTCAGCTTAATGCAGAAACAGTGTCTATACGTACACGTGTATATTAACATTTATAGCTGAGGTAATGAGGCCGTTATACCACGGCTTGCCGTGGGCGGGCGGTGGTTCCACGGCCCGCGCCCGCTCTGCCTGCTTCGGCGCGCTGCTCGCTGCGAGCGGCCTTTCCCAATTAGCCTTAAAATAATGAACATGTTTTATATTTCCACCCGAGTGCGGAGTGTACTTATCCCTTGCCCCAGGAGGTCATGCTGTAACCCCGCTTTACACGGAGTATCCTGCTTATAAATTTAATTATAAAGGGACACGTTCGAATTTTGGTCCTAATTAGGCCGAGTGCACCGTTTTGTGTGAAACGATCCCCACAATGTAGGTAATTCAGAAGTTCACCACTCATTAGTTGGCCGCATTGTCCGGCTACAAGGGCTTCTATTGTTGTTTACCTAGTTAATAATTGTAACATGCCGTACAACCAAATTAAACAGTTTGAAATTTTGCGACGGCGATATCTAAGAAGAGCATTAAAATTGTAACGATGTATAGTTCTCATGACGACGATCTGAAAGGCGAAATATTGTGATAACTAATTGACACTGTATTTGTTTATAATTTTCGCTTACTGTAACCATAGCAGTGAGGTGACAGAGACTGCTAAAATATTAGGTGTTTAAGTATGAAATTTTCGATGGAATGAAAAAGTAGGAATGGTAATAAATGTGTGCCTATTCTTTAGATATTTTGAAAGCACGGTTGCTTTAAACCTATGAAGTAGGGTATTTTCACCTCAGTAAAAAAATATAATCATAAATCATATCGGCTCATATTCGTCCCCACCGTGGGGCTCGAGCCTACCCTATATTAGGGCGATCGGGGCTTAGTCGACCACGCGGGCCCAGTGCGAGTTGGTCGACTTCACACACACACCCTTCGAGTTTCTTCGCAGGTGTATGCAGGTTTCCTCACGATGTTTTTCTTCACCGTTAAAGCAATCGGTGAGTATACGTACGTAAGTTTCGAAAAACTCATTGGTACATTGGCCGTCCTGTTTTGAACCTGGCACCTCTGGTTAGGGGGACCGAGTTGTTACCGGTTGAGCCACCGACGCTTTAAAAACGACTACAAGAGCCTATAATAATAAACAAGAACTTTTTTTCAATAAAATTGGCATTTAACTTAAAAAAAATGGATCGGAAATTTCATACTTAAATCTCTATAATTAAACCGCGTCGATACAATTGTCGACCAAAGTCTCACAAAATAAAGCTTAAACTGGCGCCCGCTGCAATTGGCTGAAACGACCTCCGCTCCATCCGAGCAGCGCGAAAATAAAACCACTAAAAAGCATCACTGATTAAAAAAAAACAAAAACCAGAAACTTATTTATTACCATATATGTATTATTATTAAATAATTGATAATTAAAAATAAACCGATTTGAGCTTTAGTCCCCGAGCGATTTAATTCTAAGCACAATATACTAACTGAGGGGAAATAGTTGTTTTTTTTGTATTTAACTATGACACAATATGAAAATTTTAAACTTAAGGATAACATCAAGTACCTTCCCTATATTTTTAAGTAAACATATATTTTCTTAAATTTTATGGCGTAAAAACTATTTTAATTTATTGAAATAAAAAGCATCTCTACTAGGTACTTCAGTCATAGTAGTTGATGAAACTGCTGTATAATAAAGGGTATTAAAACACGAGTAAGTGTTTAAAAACCGAGCCTTGGCGAGGTTTTGGCGAGGTTTGCAGTATCATACCAGTGTTTTATAGTTACCGCCTCCGTGGGGTATTGGTTAGTCCATTCGCTTCACACTAGGAGTTGCGGTTTCGATTCCCGGCGGGGTCAACTTTACAATACTCGGTTTGGTTGGTGGTAGGGCATTTTTCATAGCCCGCCTGGCTAGCTACCACCATCTTATCTAAGTCTTTCCGCCAAACATCAGCGTTAACATCATTGATGTGTTTCGGCTTGAAGATAATTGCGTTGAGGAATTTTGTTAAGCCCGTATCCATCATGATGCCAAGGGCTTATCAATTGTAGATTTTAAATAAAATATCAGTTTCACACACTACTTTTTCTAATCTCAAACATTGTGATTGAACCTACTAAATAAAAGATCAAAGTTAAAAGAGTAAAAAGAATCAGTTTCCCACGAAATTCAGTAGAACAAAACGTAGGATAGCGCCAAAACCCAGCACATCACCGCGCATGTGCTAAGGTGGGCGCTGTCACAGACAGGTAAAAATAGGAATCAATTTTTTTTAATGCTATAAAAATAACGCGCCCCGCAAATGCGTACCATTGATGAAAATAATTGATAGAATCTCTTTGGTGATTTGTCCTGTATCGTAATGGTACAAAATATTTTGTAACATTATTTTGATAGAGAAATAGTGTTATAATATGATTTTATTTGTTTATTTCGGTATGGTGTTTATAACGTATGTCAATATGTACTCGTTTTGAAGAAATTCGAATTTTACGATATGAGAGTAGATAAATATATTATTGACATTATTAATAAATTAAAAAACATGTACTTCAAGTAAGTACTTGAAGTTATAATATGGTAACAAATAAAATTACTTTTCAGCGTTTTCCAAACTTATCCTCTGAAACCGTTTCCTGCTTGTTTGGTCTATTTACAACACAAACCGGTTTCAAAGATTTAACTAAGCCTGGATAAATAATCAATGCGGGCGCGCGCGCGCTGATCGATCGCCACAATAGCGGCCGGATGATATACTCGCTGGGCCGGGACATAAATATTCCGAGACAAATGCTTAGAGCGTCTCCGGAGAGTTGCGGTGACACTAAATTTAAAAGCTTCAATTGGACAAAAATAACCAAAACACGGTTAAGATCTTTTGAAAACAAATCGCGTATCGGGGGCGCTCGACGACAATAGTGATTGACTGCGCAAGTGAACGTCTCTAATATAAACAAATTAATAGGCATCGAGTGAGTTCCGTTGTGGCGGACATAATTTAAAAGTGGCGCACCCAGACAAGGGTGCGAGAGGAACTGTCATTATTGGATACTGCATATTAGAAATAAATTGTATAGCCACGCTGTACATATTTTTTGGCGTAGCCTTCACCCTCTGGCATATAGAAATCAACATGAAAAAACCTTATCCCGATTTTTCCTAACTTCATAAAGTGGCCGCATAAAGTTGTGAAATCTTAATAAAATTTAATTAAAATCGGTAAAGCCATTATTGTGGTAAAGTTACTTTTCACCATGGTGGCAACCATAGGAATCAAGATAAAAAAACCTAAACGTTTTTTTTAAAGGATTGGAGGGTCCAATTTTTCTTTGTGAATTGACTATGGATTCTTTGGGGAAAGTTGTTCAGTATGATGAGTATTTTTTTGTGAATTGACTATGGGTTCTTTGGGGAAAGTTGTTCAGTATGATGAGTGGAAGCCATAGTTAACGGGTCCTATACCATTTTTTACACCCAGTATAAAAAAATATTCCCTAACTAAAGTTTCCATTTTTTTTTTTTAATTGACTATGGATTCTTTGGGGAAATTTGTTCAGTATGATGGGTGGAAGCCCTAGTTAACGGGACCTACACCATTTTTTACAACCAGTATAAAAAAAATATTCCCTAACTAAAGTTTTATTAGTTGTAAAACTTGCCTCCGCTCATCCTTGCTCTCCCAAAATATTATTGAACATATATGGCTGTTACAGAAATATTTTGGGAGATCAAGGATGATCGTTTTAACAATGTTACAGGTAGTTGAATGAATCAAAAAGAAAAACATGAAAGGTATTCCAAAAATTGCCCTCCATTTAAAATTTCAATAAATCTTACTCATTGTGTTTTTTACTGCGTCTTATAATTTTAATTAAAAAAAATCACAAAATTAGTACAACTATTAAACTATGACGTCACGCGTCCCTACTTCTTACATTTTTAGAAAAAATGATTTTTTTACAGATGATAAAACTTCAAATGATCAAATGACTATCAGTCATTGTCTAAGTGTAGTAGCTAATGATGATACGTCATCAAATCTATTAATTTGACAGCAGACACCGCAACAAAACGTTATAGACGAGATACGACTAAGCTTTCAAAAGTTCTAACCCAAGTCATTGTCTAAGTGTAGTAGCTAATGATGATACGTCTTTAAATCTTTTAATTTGACAGCAGACACCGCAACAAAACATTATAGACGAGATACGACTAAGCTTTCAAAACTTCTAACCCATTCGGTGGTATCTCACCCATTAAATTGGAACATGTGTTAATCCTGTCCTCTAAAGGCCGCCTTATCAGAACGGGAGCAATTTTAAGAATGACTGCGCCAATAAATAATGGAGTCTTTACATTAATTATGAGCTTAATTATGTAGAATCCCTTTGATTTACAAGCCGCTCTCATTGCCGCCAAGAACGAAATGCGGTGGCTTAGTGGAACACCTCAGGCTTTGCCGCCTTCGGGTTTATAATTATTTTTGTCGTGCAATAGCTGAATGTAGACAGAGAATAGATCGAGATCAAAGGGAATCAAAACAAGTTGACGCCAGCGCCATTTCCAGGGCTTAAAAGATTATCAATAGTTTTACATGATGCTATTTGTATCGCGAGGAGTTGATTGTTTGACACATTAAACAAAGTGCACTAATTAATATTATCAAGTTATTAAAAACACCCGGCCATGTGTGAATCCGATAAAAAAATCCCGGCCAAGTGCGAATCCGATTTCCGCACCATCGTACAAAAAATCACGTTTTTGGTACGGGGGCCTCCCTTAGTTTTTTTTTCTTGTTGTTATTTAGCGGACAGCGGCAATAGAAATACAAACTCTGTGAAAATTTCTACTGTCTGACTTGACGGACGGACGGACGGACTCGGCACTCTTTGGGTACGGAACCCTAAAATGTATAATACATATAATATTGTGACATTTGTTTTGGTAAATGAAAAAAAGATTAATATAAAGAACTAGTCACAGTATATGAAAAAGTTTTATCGTAAAATATACAGGTGTAATTTTTTTATAGTGAAATATGCTGCAGGGTGTAAAAAAAAATGGTGTTAGAGCCGTTAACTGGGGCTCCTATACTCAATTATACTGAACTTTTCCCAAGAGACCCACAGTCAACTCGCAAAAAAAATTTAACTCTTCATACAAATTGATCAGCTGATTTACTGCTGTGTGCATTTTTAAACCGACTTCCAAAAAGGAGGAGGTTTTCAATTCAATTGTATATTTTTTTGTATGTTTGTTACACGATATCTTCGCAGATTGTGAACAGTTTTTTTTTTATTGGATTCGATGCAGCTAGGTTGGTCCCATATATATTTTATCAAAATCAGTGTAGAACAGTGTATACGGATGGAAGTCGGTTTTTTAACGTGTTTAGCAATTCCAACTATGTAAGAGCAATTTTGTGCATGTTGTATGGGGCGTCATTTTCTTAGAGTTCACTTTGGTTTCCCTGAAAAAAGTTAACGGATCCTATACCAGTTTTGTTACACCATGTAGGTATGTAATGATGTTGGCATTTGTATTTTGCAATATTTCGCTAAAAGATAAAAAAAAACTGATTACAAAAATAATGTATTTGTCATACCTGATTCAAATAGTTTCCGGTGAAATAGTAAACAAAGGGGTTGAAAATCATAACGGAAAAATGTATTTTGGTAGACAAAAGAGGGATAGTGGCGAATATTCGAATACAGCGGGTAGCCAGAAGCAACAGCGCTGTGGTTGTACGCCCGCGGCGCGCGGCGGCGACATGGCCTCACGCAATGGAACCCTTAATGTACGAAGGACCTGTTCACCGTAATTCGTTGGGGTTGCGATTTATTTTTCAGATTTAGTTGGATAAAGAAGCGTTTTGTTTTTAGTAATTATACATACACAATAGAGACTATCGCGTCAACTTACACAAATAAAATCATTTTTAAAATTAGTTTTTTTTTGTTTATAATATTACTGACATTTAGTATCGGTAGACACGTTTTAGTGTTTTAATCTAATTCTGCATGTTCCTTCGGGAAAGTCATTACCTAACTTACATGAATTGTTTAAAAGGATACTAATGGTTTAAATGTCACTTGATTGAAGCTAATATGTATAAATAGTTTGATCCAATTCTGCGGGTTCCTTCGGAAAAGTTATTACACGAGTACATCCATTGCTTAAAGGACACTAACGGTTTCTACTTCACTCTGCATGAATTAATTTACACAAACGTGTAGAAATAATTTCATATCATTTTTAAAACTACTATGTCCCTATTAATGAAATCATAAGGTACATATTTATATGTCTACTTAATTATTTATAATTAAGTAGACATGAATGCAGAAGTAAACCTATTCATCTAGTTAAGATTGTTGTTGTTAAATCATATATATATATATATATATATATATATATAGCTTCGTCGTCGTGGCAGCTTAACAAATTAGGATGTGGTAGTGACAGTTCCTATGTCTATAATAATGATACTGATTCTTTTAATACATAACGTAAAATCAAAGGGTCGCAAGGACTTTAACACAAGGGTACAAGGTTTTTAACAGCTTGAGACTACAAAACACGGAAAGTCTATATATGGTTTATAATAAATTTACACGCCCGAACCCAATTTAATCCATACAAAATTACTAATGTAATACAAATAGTTTGAAGTTGGAAGCTGACACGATACATCATATCCACGGGTTGACGTCTGCAATGCAAATCCAAACAATCGAAGAGTAGTCGATATCCCGAACAATTGGTCACCAATTAGCGTTTGCACGCCGATTGCAGGCCCGGGTTACTAGGCCTGCATTCGGCCTGTGCCTGCGCCTGCCTGAGCTTAGAAACAATGGCCTTACGTTACAATTAGTTATATCGGATAGATGGTGGTCCAACCAGTCGTAAATCTAAGCTCTTGCTACCAGCTGGTTTCGGGCTGGTATTGCCAATGTTTGGAAAAACAATTAAGGAGTGTGGAACTTGTATGAATATTAACAATTCTATAAATCTCGACTATGATTTTCCGTACCATTTAAATATTGTAATACCGTATTTTACTACTAGTCATTTGAGTAACTTTTTATCAACTG
This sequence comes from Coleophora flavipennella, assembly GCA_947284805.1. NCBI lineage: Eukaryota > Metazoa > Arthropoda > Insecta > Lepidoptera > Coleophoridae > Coleophora > Coleophora flavipennella. The sequence goes on from OX369308.1 coordinate 17,098,449, forward strand.
TCAAAAACGAAAGATTGATCTGCAATTATTTGCGTTACTGACATATTGACGTCATAGGGCCATAGTATTTAACGAACTAATTTGCTGTTTTTAATAAATATAAAATTAAAAATTGTTTAATATTTCAAATGAGCTAGTGACAAATGAGCAAGTGTTTTTGCTTTTCTAAAAGAAATGCTATTTTTTGAAAAGTGTTTTTTAATTTATTTTTATACGATAAAATAGCCTCATGTACTTTAAATGCAAGTTTATTTTATGTATGTTTTATAATTAAACAAATCTTAACCGTTGATCGTTTTTTTCGGGTCCCCTTTCTAGTATTTTTTTTATTTTTATTTTAGTACCTACTTAATACATACTATTCGGGGATTTAAAATGATCATGCGTGGCAGCCCTGGTGTGTTGGTAGTTGCGGCGCCCAGTGCGGCGTATGTAGATTCCGCTCGGTTAATTAATGTGCTATGGTAAAGTGCGAGGCTCCCTCGCTTCCCCAGCCGGGTTTCGTAAATTGCACACCCATCTCCCTCCACGTACATTAGCTACCATTTTGGTAAATTAAAATTCGACCGCCTAAAAGAGATGGTAGCTCGACATGATCCGAACCCTGAGAACCCCTTTTCTCGTTTGTTTGCTTTTAAATATAAGAGCAACACAATTTAGGTTAAACGTTTATTTATGATCGTATACTACAAGATATATAAGCGAAAGATAGTCGATAGAATTCTCGACAAAGATAAAGAGTGTCCGGCGGGGATTTTTAAGTTCAATATTGAATACAAACAAAACCAAAATGTTTTTATTATTTTTAGTTTTTCAAAATGGAGTTTGACTATCCTTGTTTTTCACAATTGGTAAGCCCTTGGCATTATCTCACCTGATGGTAAGTGACGATGATGCCGAAGATGGAAGCGCGAGCGTACCAAGATAACATTGATAATGCAATGGAGAACTGGCTATCTGATCTTCAAACCGGAACACATCAATGTTGTTCAGTTTGGCGGCAAGACTTCTTAGCTAGCCAGGCAGGCTTAGAAAATGCCCTACCACCAACCAAACCAAGTCTCACAAGTTGACTCCATTGAGAATCGAACCCGCGAACTCCTGGAGTGAAGCGAATAGACTAACCATTACGCCACGGAGGCGGTTAAGAAACGTTCTCAAGAACAATACTGAAACATTTTCGGATATCACGAACGCTTGGAAACATTTTCGGATATCACGAACGCTTGGAAACATTTTGTTTAGCAACGAAGCACATTTTCATATCGATGGCTATTTTAATAAACAGAACATGCGATACTGGAGCCCCAAAAACGCCATCAAAAAAAACGTTTACATTGTACAAAAAGACAGCAGATTTCTGGGCGAGGAATAATTAGCCTTTATTTTTTTAACCAGCGAGAGACAGTCAACGCTGAGGTGTATTGTCGAATGATCGATGAGTTTCTGCTACTGCAACTGCATCCCGGCTACAAGATACGGACGCTTATTTCAGCAAGACGGCGCCACACCACACACGGCTAGGATCTCGATGGAGAAACTGAGGACCATTTTTCCCAATAAATTGATCAGCAAGTATATACGGGGACATACCCTGGCCGCATTGGTCGCCAGATCTCACACCATGCGACATTTTCTTGTGCGGATATCTCAAGTCAAAGGTTTACAACAACAATCCTCAAACGATTCAGGCTCTACAAGAAAATATCCGCCGTGAAATTGCAGGAATTTCACCATCGCTTTGCTCTCGCGTAATTGCACATGTGAGGGTCCTGTTGCAAGAGTGCCTTCAGAGAAACGGGCGTCACTTACACAACATTTTCTTCAAAAAATAAAATCTGCATTGTCAAAGTCCATTTCGTATTTATAATATATATACTTAAAAAAAACTTTAGTATTATTTGTATTAATTTTCGAACTTGAAAAATTCCCGCTGAACAACACCCTTCACGACCTAAGTTAATTTATTAATTTGTCATTTATTGAGACGTTTTCGATGGTACCCTCCTGCAACTAGGGTTTGAACTCTCCATAGAGATATACTTTGTTGGATGACTCCTCTTCCAGCAGGTTCGTCCCCTTTTGTTCCTCGCTGTGTCTTCACGACTTCGCAGTGATTGGATTTACGTAAGGTGAGAGATTAGTCTTTAGGCAGGAGGCATAGTGGCTTTCATGACATTATTTAGTATCTATTTAAAGGCTATTATTTGCTTATTGGGAATTATGTAAAAGACAATGCTATACTTTAAGTGGTTTAAAACATTTTTATCCAACTTCCCAAAAAGGAGAGTATTGTTTTCGGGTGTATGTAAGTATGTATGCTCGTTTGGCTGAGCCTGTAGCATAAACGGTTTGATACCTTTTTGCGTGCGAGGTTTCGTCAGATTTGTGGTGAGTGACATTGTGACATAGGATACATTTTTACCCGACTGCCCAAAAATAGGGATAATGGTTTATGCAGAGGGTTTTTTAATTTTTAGTTAAACTTGTTAGTTTATTCATTTAGCTAATATGCCTAACACTTTCTTGTCTTTCGAATAGTACTAGTATTTATCAAACTTTTTATAGACTAAAATAGGTTTAAATTATTAACACTGCTTTCCCTTTTTACATTCAATGGTGTCGACACTGAACCTTCTACGATTGAAGTATGACTTAATGAGGCTAGAGTTACTCTGATAAAGTGTTAACAACAAGCCAAGTGCGAGTCAGACTCGCGCACCGAAGGTTCCGTATCAACAAACAATTCAATGAAAGCATTGAAAATTGCTCTAACGAAAAGATGTCGGGTTAAAGGACCATCCTAAATTAGTTAAAAACATGTTCTCTTTTACTTTAATATCCATATTTCCAACTGCAAGTGATATAAATCGTTTGCGATTCGTGTCCCCACTCATATGCTCGACCGGTGGGGCCAGCAGGACTAAGTGCTCGTGTTCCCATTCACGGAGTGGATTCATGAGAATTTTATTTCTAAACTTGGTTTTAGTACTCTTGTTCCAATTTTAATATTAAATAAACCTTATTTAAGTATCTACTCAAGTTTTATTTAAAAAAAAGTCATTTGTATCTTTGAACAGAAAAGTGTTACAAATTACAACCGATATGAATGAAGCAGTAGCCAAAAAAACCTTGAACAAAAGTCGTTCAATGTCAGGAGTACTCCTCCGCGAAAAATATACACTATTTTACACTACAGGAGAGTTTCTAAAAAATGTCCAACTGTTATCTCCTTATGCACTACTTAAACTAAGCGTTTAAAATGAACGCATTCCTTTATTTTTGTAGTTTGCTTCGTTTATTTGTATGTTGACCGATTTCGACGTTTGGAAACATCTTCCAAAATGGTCAGTGGTTTAGGTATTGTGACATAGCTTTTATTTATAACACGATTAGGTCTAGCATGCCATCCTTCCGCAAAACTGTTCGTGCGGTGTAGATGATTGTAAAAGCACCATTCTCTCACAAAATTCTAATTTTTTAACCAATAGCACTCCGCTTCTTGCCAAATTTCATGATTCTGGATAAACGAGAAGTGCCCTTAGGATTTATTTGCGAGTGTCAAAATATGCGGCACAAATAGCCGTATTTTTTATTGCGTTGACTTAGAACAGTATAGCTAAGTATTTGATATTAATGTCAACTTGATACCTCCACGCCTTCCTGAGAAAAAAATACTGACCGAAAAACTGATAACTAAGTGATCCTAGAAGGATTCCTTTTTTTTCTTTTTAACGTACGGGGAACCCTAAAAAATATTTTCACGCGGGCGTTATGATTCCCCTGTTTTGGAAGAGTAATTTTTTTATTTGCTCTACAAAAAAAGGCGAAACGAAACGTCAAATCGAAACGCAATTAAGAAAAAAAGGAGTTTTTATACAAATAAACAGCTTACAATCCAGCTTTGTGGAGTGTAACAGGGTAGGTAGTTAATAATTTATGTTTAATGGCAGTCACATAGAACATGCATTAAAAACTAACTATTTTTACTGAATTGCCTATATGCTGAAATTAAAAAAAACAGAGAAGACAAAGATGAACTAACTAACTCCACAAAGATGGCCTATAAGCTGATTGTTTTGTATGAAAACTGTAGTTTTTTTTATGAATTCACTAAAGTTCTAGAGCAAAAGTTGATCAGTGTTGTGATAGCATATCAACAGCTAAGCGGTTTTGAGTTAACTATGTACTTGTAAAAACATTTTTTCTTCTGTGTTTGCACGGGTTTGTCAAACTCAAGCAAGATGTATGCCAAAACTTTATCAAGGTCTTGTCATAGTTGGTGTGGTTTGTGTGATCCACACGTTTGACGGAGTGCGGGCGTCTCCCTGCTCCCTCATTATCCTTTCCATGCTGAATTTGAATTAGCACGATTTCGTATTATGCAATAACAAACCGAGGCCCCGTTTGTGAACAATGCCTATGGGCACATGTTGGTATAGCGAAATGAGGATCTAATGTTACAATAGAGAAGCAATGCAGTGGCGAAGTACTTTTGGCCGTGAGAACGGTTATAGGGATGAAGACGGCATTAGAAAAAAATTATGAACTCTTGATCACTAAATTGCCCTCCTACTTAAACTTCGGAAAACCTTACTCGTTTTGTTTTCCATCAAGTCTTCGATTTTTAACTCATTAAAATCACAAAATGAGTAAATAAACGACGCTGCTAAACTATGACGTCACGCCTAGGTATTTCAAACATTTTCAGAATAAAATTTCGTTTTTGACAGATAATAAAAAGTAACTCAGATGACTAGCATTCGTCATCCATATTGAGCGTACTGATTGGCGTAGTACTGCTGAGGACATATTGATATCCCTAACTATTTACAATAACAGAACCATCATATCGGCTCATTACCTGACAGTAAGATATTTGTATTCTTCGCTAGTGGTGTGGAAGTGGCGCGTAGGACAGACGGCCGTTTAGTTAAGCAGTAAATTTCTCGTGTGGGAACCGCGCACTATAGGGTAGGCAGGCGTCCTAGTCGGTGGACCGAAGACTCGGGCAGCGCAGGATCGGTTGTTCTGGAAATCTTTGTGAGAGCGTCTGATATTATGATGATGACAATGTTTGGCTGAGCCTGTAGCAAAAGACGATAGGTTTCGGAGGGCGTGGTGTCTCGTCTTAATCTTAGACATCTGAGTATTATAGAATTCATCTAAATTATTCCCGCTTTAAAAAAACATTTTTGAATATCCTTACTAATATTATAAATGTGAAAATGTGTTTGTTTGTTTGTCACTTTTTCACGCTTCAACACCTTGACCATTATTGATGAAATTTGGAATGCAGGTAGCCTTTGTCAAGGACATAGGCTACTTTTTATCCCGTGATAATAGCGTAATCCGATGCAGTTCCTCAGGAAACTGAAAAAAATATAAATAATTTAAATTTTACATATGTATTTATTTTGATGTACAATAAAGAGTTATTTGAATTTGAGAAATACTCTTTATTGGCTAATTCCTTAATTTCTTTGTGATTTTTTGCACAGAGACGGTTAAAGAGTAACGTAGACTGCTAGTCACAATAGCCCGATCTGAGGGGATCTGGGGAAAACTCATTTCCACACTCGCGAGCTTCTTGCGGCTCCCTCCTTGTACCCTCAAAGACAGTCATAAAAACGATGTCCACGCGGGCGAAGCCGCAGGCACAAGCTAGTAATATTATAAAGATCTATATGAAAAGTAATAATTGCCTAGTTCGTAGAATCGTAAACTAATTATTGACGAGTATGCAATGAATACAAAGCAACTTATTTCAAAGAGCTACTGATAAGTCAAACAATGCGAACAATTGAGGTGCAAAATAATGTTCTGAATAGATTAATACAAGTGATCTGGCGATTGCAAATAAATCGTAAACCAAGATCGGTGTACTAGAGCCCGGTCAATGAATGAGGATGCCTTATCAGATGCTGATCTCGCATCGAAACAAATTACATTTCTAAAACAAACACACGGTACACGAACAAAATATTAAACAGTTTTATTAAACAAAAGAAGAATAGCATTGAATGATAAACTTTGAATTGAGCACTGCCAACACCTCATTGTTGGCGCCAGAACCAAATTACTAAAGCAGCACGAACGCCAACCTGTCTCCTTTCAAATTTGATTGCGCCCAACATCACACGCCCATGAACTCTATAATGAAACGGGCATATAAAAACAAAACTATGGGCATATATGATTAGCTCGATACACGAGTAAGGTAGAACCACTAAACAAACAGCCATTACAATATAGCTGCGTCACCGTGTTGGAAATCACTTATTGTGGAGTGACTTGCACTACGCGCTCTCGCCATAGCCAGCCAGTGCGCTATGCTGCATCGACGCTCAGTTAGCTCGTAACCTCTCCGATTTGGCGGTTACATAATTTCATCAACTTGATACATAGGCATTTCAGAGGTCAAAAGACAAGGAAAGATTGAAGTTACTGATAGTTTCAAGTTGAGACAACTTTCCCTTCGACATAATGCACTGAACGACGTATCTGTGTTTTGAGTGTAAACTTCAATTTGAAAGGTCGCTTGGAAACATTTGGTTTCATTGGTAAAATATTGGATAAGGGGGGGATCTTGCGAATAAGGCTTAAACGGAATAATCGTCATGTCCATGCCGTGATGACACAGAAGAGTGAAGGAGTACATTGTGATGATATCTAGATGACCTCATGCAGGCAAATGCTGAGTATATTGTGATGATATCTGGTTGACCTCATGCAGGCAGATGCTGATAAAAAGCCAAAGTGTTTGGACCTTAGACACAAGCCTGGAAGGCTGCTAAGTGAATCCACCGAAATCCACTGAAAACTTTAAACTGACAGCCGAAAAGTTGAAGCAAAAAGTTCGTTAGAAATTACTACAGCAGAAGTGATTCCTACCATTTGGACCGTTTTAATAGGGATTTATTCCCGAATGTAGGTAGGTACTTAATTGATTTAAAAGTATTCCTTCTAGAATTAAAAAATAAACATGCAACATTATATAATTATTATTCATGATAATCCGCAAAAAAATTAGGGAAAATATGACTAATGGTTTTAAATTATAATATAAAGGGTATTTTAAAAGGGACTCTCGGAATGGGTAAGAACTTCTGCGGTATAGTATTGTTAATATGCAATAGAAGGTACACAGGTAAATTAATTTTAGAAATTTTTCGCACACGATCAAACCTATACACATATGTATTTCGATAAGGCATGCAATTATATATATATATTTGCAGCCATATAGTTTAATGACCCATTCAATTATCTGGCTAGTCTTTTAACTAAATGGCGCCGTTCAACTAACTGCCTAAATGATTAATTAGCCATTCATTCAACGCCTAGGCAAATGTCTTGGATCAATAACGTTTAATTTCTGCTAGCCAGATAGTTTAAATTCACACCTCAGAGGGAGGAGTGCCCCTTAAGCAGAGGTGGGAGGAAGAAGGGGACATTTCTCAGTCGACGGAGCCCCTTGACGGAGCCTCGGGGCTCCTAGTTCTATATTTTCATGTTCAAACTAACACTACGACTGTAAAGAACCTCAGTCTCCGAACCTATCCAAATGAGTCGAGGGTTCTCCGAAATTCCGAGCTCTAGTTTCGATTATTCCATTTCTCAGTCGAATTTGGAACTCCTACTTCTGTATTCGCTTCACTCGTTTAATGAATGGCCTAAGTATCAGCCAGCCAAGTCATTAAATGTATTATCATTCAGCCAGTTAGTTGAATGCCGCCATTTGATGAACCGGCTAGGCAGTTAATTGAATGGCTAATTTAACCAGTTTGCTGCGACATATATAAACCGAAAATATACTAAGGGTCGACTACCTATGCGAAGTTTTGTGGCCAAATTGAAGTCAACCGGTTCGACAAATAATCAGCGAACGTCACCGAAATGCGAGATCTGCACAAAACATTGCTGCGCAGTACGGCAAGAGTGAACGGGAAAACCCGAAGCAGTCAATTTCTCTTCATTCACAAGAACTTGGTCTAATTGTTCGAAGTTGTGTGGCCAAATTAAAGTCAACCGGTTCGACAAATAATCAGCGAACGTCAGCGAAATGCGAGATCTGCACAAAACATTGCTGCAGTACGGCAAGAGTGAACGGGAAAACCCGAAGCAGTGAAATTCTCTTCATTCACAAGAACTTGGTCTAATTATTCAGTTTAGTGGCCATATTAAAGTCAACCGGTTCGACAAATAATCAGCGAACGTCACCGAAATGCGAGATCCGCACAAAACATTGCTGCAGTACGGCAAAAGTGAACGGGAAAACCCGAAGCAGTCAATTTCTCTTCATTCACAAGAACTTGGTCTAATTGTTCGAAGTTGTGTGGCCAAATTAAAGTCAACCGGTTCGACAAATAATCAGCGAACGTCACCGAAATGCGAGATCTGCACAAAACATTGCTGCGCAGTACGGCAAGAGTGAACGGGAAAACCCGAAGCAGTCAATTTCTCTTCATTCACAAGAACTTGGTCTAATTGTTCGAAGTTGTGTGGCCAAATTAAAGTCAACCGGTTCGACAAATAATCAGCGAACGTCAGCGAAATGCGAGATCTGCACAAAACATTGCTGCAGTACGGCAAGAGTGAACGGGAAAACCCGAAGCAGTGAAATTCTCTTCATTCACAAGAACTTGGTCTAATTATTCAGTTTAGTGGCCATATTAAAGTCAACCGGTTCGACAAATAATCAGCGAACGTCACCGAAATGCGAGATCCGCACAAAACATTGCTGCAGTACGGCAAAAGTGAACGGGAAAACCCGAAGCAGTCAATTTCTCTTCATTCACAAGAACTTGGTCTAATTGTTCGAAGTTGTGTGGCCAAATTAAAGTCAACCGGTTCGACAAATAATCAGCGAACGTCACCGAAATGCGAGATCTGCACAAAACATTGCTGCGCAGTACGGCAAGAGTGAACGGGAAAACCCGAAGCAGTCAATTTCTCTTCATTCACAAGAACTTGGTCTAATTGTTCGAAGTTGTGTGGCCAAATTAAAGTCAACCGGTTCGACAAATAATCAGCGAACGTCAGCGAAATGCGAGATCTGCACAAAACATTGCTGCAGTACGGCAAGAGTGAACGGGAAAACCCGAAGCAGTGAAATTCTCTTCATTCACAAGAACTTGGTCTAATTATTCAGTTTAGTGGCCAAATTAAAGTCAACCGGTTCGACAAATAATCAGCGAACGTCACCGAAATGCGAGATCTGCACAAAACATTGCTGCAGTACGGCAAAAGTGAACGGGAAAACCCGAAGCAGTCAATTTCTCTTCATTCACAAGAACTTGGTCTAATTGTTCGAAGTTGTGTGGCCAAATTAAAGTCAACCGGTTCGACAAATAATCAGCGAACGTCACCGAAATGCGAGATCTGCACAAAACATTGCTGCGGTACGGCAAGAGTGAACGGGTAAACCCGAAGCAGTCAATTTCTCGTCATTCACAAGAACTTGGTCAAATTTTTTGGATGAGAGAGAAAACTTTACCTTTCCTGTTTGATTGGGCCTTGGGACAATTGAGAGCATACTTTCCTGATCAAAGGGTTCAGAGGATTTGGGCGTTTACTTCCTGAATTTACTGTTTTTGGTGAGAATCTTAGTTAAAAAATAATTTTAAATCAAACTTATCTTGAAAAAGAACAAAATAACAACTTTGCATTGTACAATGAAAAAAACGTGTGGCACTAGGGGACTGCCGCGGTAAAGCTATTGCATAGCATTTTTTATCAACTTATGCAATTATAATTATTTATTTATTTTTTATTTATGCAGTATTTACCAGTATACCATATAGTCTTGGGGCGCGGGATGTTTATGTAATAAATTAACACTAATAAAGTTACACCAGTAAAATTGACTAAGTCCTTTTAGTACCGCAAATCGCTAATAGATGGCACTGCAAGTTTTTTAGAACTCGCCCGAGCGTGGGGTGTTATTTTCGTAACGGAATTTCTTGATTCGGTCGCCGCGCTCAAAGCCCGCGATAAAAGCTATGCAATAGCTTAAAATTTTAAGTTTCGATTTACTTATATCATGATGGTGACACATACATAATAATAAGCTACATAATAGGAAAGCGATAATGACTCGACGTGTGTTCGACATGGCACAAACAATGGCGCGCGCTCGACGGACGGGTCAAATGAGGCGCGGCGGCGCAGGCGCAGCGGGCTCGGGTTGCGGCCGCCAGGCGCCTGCGCATCCGAGAACTTGGCACGCCACGGCCATCAAGAATGACAAAAAACGACAACAATAAACGAAAAATGCCCTCGGTCGTTGTGCTTCATTTCACAGATAAATAGGCGAAACAACCTTTAGAGACTTAGTTACATACGATTACTAACTAAAAACTAAGTAGTTTCTCAGAAAATAAATTCAAGACTCATGTCAAAAACTGCTTGTGCTCTAGAGGATGTTATAAAATAATAGATTATGTAAATGACAAAGACATATATGTTCATTCTATAACAAATACAATTAGCTGAGACTGTAATTGAATCGTATGATGGTCGTTAACCTTCTGTCTTCTGTCGTTGTGCTTCATTTCACAGATAAAAAGATTCATTTCACAGATAAATAGACGAAACAACCTTGAAAGACTTAGTTAGATTAATAACATCATATTATAGTTTTAATATTACACCATCAACACTAATCTTAAGTTAAATAAATATATATGTAGTAGGAAGAATACAAACTGAAACTACACAGTAAGTAAAAAAAACCCTAAGGCTGACAAATTATTTACCAAATGTGTGTCTTAATTAAAAGGAGATAACATCATACAATTTTAATATTACACCATCAACCCTGGTCTTGAGTTAAGTACAGACATGTGTAGTACGAAGAATACAAACTGAAACTACACAGTAAATAAAAAACCCTAACGCTGATAAATCATTTACCAAATCTGTGTCTTAATTAGAAGGAGAGATGTCAACGGATGGGACACAGAAGCGATGGCTGCACCGGAATAAATCAGGGCCCAATTGCTTTCCGCAAAGACCCTCCCACCGTCGACTTGGCGTTAATAGCGCGTGCAACAGAAACGTTAGACTATAGACGAATGTTTGGATCGTTTTTAGAGTTCCGTACGCAAAGGGTGCCAACAGGACCACATTACTTGCCTACCTATACCATCTGCTCGTCTGTCCATCCGTTTGCCTGTCTGTCTTTTAGGGCTGTGTCCTTTGTAATAGGTTTTCCTAACATTAAAAATAACAATGTGAAAAAAAGGTATTCCTGTGACTAACATTACTAAAAAGGTATAAAAGAGGTTTTAAAAGCCTTTTTGTTTTCGCTCTATTGTAAAAACGGCACACGCCAGCGTCAAACTTTGTGATAGGTATTAAAAACCGGTTAAGTGTGAGTCGCGCTTGTGGAGTCTTTTTATTTGATTAATACAAACAAATATATTTTAAGGCGGTACGGAATCCTCGGTGTGTAGGTCTGACTCGCATTTGGCCGTTTTTTTTTTAAATTGAAATAGAATCCCCCAGACTCGAGCCAGGCGCCATCGCCCATGAATGCACGAAAAAAAGTGGCAGTAATCGAACCCAATGAGCAACCAATTATGGAATTCCAAACCTCTTAAATCACCATTAAGATCTTATTTACATGAATAATATTTTGTAGACAATTGCCAACGTATAGAGTACAGTTAGTGTTCTTTATAGAAATCCTTACATTACTTTATCTGTTACGTGGTTACACTTTGTACGTATTACTGACAACGCTTTGTAAGTATGTACGTAAGTATAAGAATTCATCACGCAACTCATAGGTGGAAGTAATAATCAATTTAGAATAGAATATAATATAAAATTCTCGTGTCACAGTGTTAGTTTCTATACTCCTTCGAAACGGCTGGACGGATTTCCATGAAATTTTCTGTGTATATGTATTTGGTAGGTCTGAGAATAGGTATGGAAAAATTTTCACCGGCATCTGAGCGGGCGAAGCCGCGGGAAACAGCTAGTAATCAATAAAATACACTACTCAAAATCGCTTAAGGATATTTTAGTACGTTTTTTAAAACTAGAAACAATTTGAACTTCGGACATGCATAGGGGAGAAACTTACAAGATAAGCATATTAAGTGTTTTTTTACAAACGCATGAAAAAATTTATATTTATATACCACTTTTCTGTGAAAATAGAAAAACACATTTTCCTTTGTCTAGATTACAACGTAATTCTTTATGTATAACAATTACTGAAAAGTTAATTGATATAAATGAATAGGGTGATATAGATAAACTAGCTGTTGCCCGCAGCTACGCTCGCGCAGATCCCGTTTTTTTGCCGTTCCCGTGGGAATTTCCCAAAAATCTTAATGGATGGATGCCTACATCATAATTGCTATATGCACTTATGCCAAATTTCAACCCGATCCGTAAAGTGGTTTGAGCTGTGCGTTGATAGATCAGTCAGTCAGTGAGTCACGCACGGTTTCCTTTTTTTATGTGTAGGTAGGTATACAGGAGATATAGCACTTGCCCATCTTGACAGTTTCTACCCTACACAATATGGGTTCAGGAACATAATGTTAAGCTCTCTAACTGTTGAATTTTTTTAATGTTGAATCACAGGAGATATAGCACTTGCCCATCTTGAAAGTTTCTACCCTACACAATATGGGTTCAGGAACATAATATTCAATTCTCTTAATGTTGATCACAGGAGATATAGCACTTTCCTATCTTGAAAGTTTCTACCCTATACAATATGGGTTCAGGAACATACCTAATGTTGAATCTCAAAATGTTAAATTATATTAATGTTGAATCTCAAAATGTAAACTGTAAGTACTGTAAATGAGCGAGAATAGCGAGCGATTATTAGGTTCGGTCAGGTTTGATTGATTTTACAGTCAAAGAGCCTCGCTTCCAGAATGCTGCGCAGATAGTGTTGCCATCCGTACCTTTTGTCCGGCCAAATTTGACTGCGTCCGGTCCTTTCGGCTTAGTTAAGCTTTTGTATTTCCCTATATCGTTTTTTCTATGTTCCGTGCGTGCGCGTAAACGCGAGCGGCGCGATGCGGGAGTAAGTTTTGGAAGAGAATCAAGAGGATGCAAATTTTAAGCGAATATTACTTTGCAAAACGATGAAAGATGGCAGCATGGACGACACAAAGAAACACGTCAAACTCCGTAACGATTGCTAAGACGTTATTGTTGAATTTAATCTACACTAATATTATAAAAAGGAAAGATTTGAATGTATTTTTGTATGTTTGTAACGAATAAACTCAAAAACTACTGGATCGAATTCAAATTTTTTTTCTTTATTACAATGCTAAATTATTCTTGAGTAACATAGGCTATACAGGGTCTTAACAAAGGTAACTTTTTAACTAGAGCTTGTACTCATGAAACTGAACAACTTTCCCCTAGAAACCTATGGTCAATTCGAATTTGTTTTTTTTTAAATAAAAATAATAAATTGTGCGGAAAACGCCAGAATAGTTATCATTGCGGGCCGGCGCGGTCATTGAACTTTGGCCTTTTTTATAAACTTGGGAGTTATTCTGAGCAGTTTGATAATTTCATTAAAAAATAATAATTGCGAATTGACCATGAGTTTCTTGGTAAAAGTTGTTCAGTTTCATGAGTACAAGCTGCAGTTTAAAAAAATTGCATACCTTTGTTAAGACTAAGGCGGCCAACCGTCCCGCATTCTGCGGGACCGTCCCGTAATGGCAGTTGTAATCCCGCATTGCAATAATTTTAAAAAAAGTCCCGGAAAACGTCTAATGCGTCCCGCATGTCCCGCATTCCTAGAGTATTATTAAATTCGTAGATTTCCAAGTCTAATCAACCAACGCACCACCAGCACCACAAAGAAATTATCGACGCGGTACCTACCTACCTAAACGAGACGAGTCAACTACACAATATGACTACACTACCTTACCTTCCTAGCTAGATATAAATACGTAGGTACCTACTAACACGCGCAGCGCCAACGCCAAATCTATTGCATTATGTGCGTGTAGGCGGTCAGTATGTGTGAGTGTGAGTGTGATTACTTTATTATTTCGCGCGACAAGTTCGTGAAAGCATGTGAATGAAGGAAACAGAGAAAAGGAATCAGAGCACCGTGCCATTGTAGTGATAATAAGTAATACCTATAATATGTATGTAAGTACGTAAGTGAAGTGATACTGTTTTGATTTCAAATTATTGCACGTAGCGACACGAAACTGATAACTTGTATTTGTATTTGTTTTTCCGTTTCACTTTTATTGGAACAAGGTTTTGCTTTACTAATGCCGCCGACTGCGAAAAAGCGAAGTTGTAAATTCACAGAGGACTTGCAAAAAGAGTTTCCTTTCTTGCAGAAGTGTTTAACTCCTTCAGAAGTACGTTGCAATAAATGTAATGGAACATTTTCTGTTGCTCATGGCGGCAGACATGATATACAAAGGCATTTGACATCGGACAAGCACAAAAAAGCGCTAACCGCCGCAAGTATGTCGTCGTCAGTAACAACTTTCTTCCGGCAAGAAAAATACGGTGACAAAGAAGCGGAGCTGGCTAAAGCTGAAGGTCTGTGGGCTTTCCATACGGTATGTCACAATCAAAGTTTTCGATCAATGGAATGCACTTCCAAACTAATTCAAAAAGTTTTTGATAAGAAGTTTAGCTGCGGGAAAACTAAGTGTGAAGCTATTGCAAAAAATGTGATTGCGCCGTATTCTTCAGATATTATAAAGACAGAACTTAACGATGTCCCATTTATCTGTATATTTACAGATGCTTCGAACCATAAAGACATGAAAATATTTCCAACGCTAGTGAGGTACTTTCACCCTACCACAGGCATTAACGTCAAAATATTAGATCTCGTGAATTTACCTGGCGAAACAGCAGCTATTATATACGATTCCTTAATGGACATTCTTGAAAAGCACAACCTTAAAGAAAAAGTGGTTGCTTTTTGTGCAGATAACGCCAATACGAATTTTGGCGGGGTTCAACGTGAAGGTCAATGTAACGTTTTCAGAAAACTTCAAGAGGGCTTAGAAAGACAAATAATTGGTGTGGGCTGCGCAGCACATATCGCACACAACGCGATTCAAACAGCAGCAGATTTGTTACCAGTGGACGTCGAACATATAGTTACGAAGATTTATTCGTACTTTTATATATTCACTGTGCGTGTAGAAAGTCTTAAAGATTTTTGTGAAGAAGCAGAGATGCAATACAAAAGAGTTTTGGGATACAGCAAAACAAGATGGCTTGCTCTTGCGCCTGCAGTTGAAAGAATCTTACAAATGTATGAGCCATTGAAATCATACTTTTTATCGCAAGAAAAGTGCCCTGCTGTACTACACCAATTTTTCTCTAATGACTGCTCAGAGCTGTGGTTGCAATTTGTCCATGTGCAAGCATCATTATTTAATGATTCCGTGAAAATGATGGAAGGAGACAAGACTAGCTTTACAGAAGTTTCCCACTTGTTTGTAGATTTAATAAACAAGTATAAGAACCGGTTAGAAAATGATTATATTCCTCTGACCATAAGAAATGAGTTAACAAAACTTGTGGAGAGTGGTCAAATCGATAGAAATTATTTTATGGGTCATACTCGTAACTTTTATCAGAATTGCATCCAGTACATGCAAAAGTATATTCATCAGTACAATGAATTCAAAGAATATACTTGGATTCAATTAAAACAAAGTCTGAAATGGCCTGATGTACAGCAGACATACCAACAGTTATTGGTGCAGATTCCTACGGCGCGGGCGGCGGCTACGACTTTAAACGAAGAAGGCTTGTTTGACGAAATAAGCTACGTGTCAAATTACGTGAACCACGATGTTCTAAAGAGATGGGAAGAGATGAAGAGCAGTACAGAACGACGATGGATGGAGGTCTTTGAAAAATTTAAAGAAAATGGATTGCCATTCAAAAATTGTCTGGCCATCGTCCAGTATCTTCTTTGTTTGCCAGGGACAAACGCACCTACAGAACGAGTATTTTCATTAATGAATGCCACATGGACATCGGAAAAATCGTCACTTAAAGTGGAAACGTTACGAGCAATCCTTTTTATTAAATTTAATATGGGAAGCTGCGAAAATTTTCTTGAGATCCTTAACCAAAATCCAGCATTAGTAAAAAAATGCCACTCGCATGTAAAATATGATTTTAAAAATAAATGTTGATTTCTTTAAGTTGTGTTTGTTTTCTCTTTTAAGTGCACCGACACGCCCTCCGTAGCTACTTCATACTCACAGCCCCATCTATACGAATGTCCCGCATTGACTTTTTCTAAAGTTGGCCGCCTTAGTTAAGACCCTATATTTATTACTAGAAAAGATTAGTCCCGCTGAAACTTCAATAATGTTGGTGTAAAAATTAGCCATAAAATGTTTTTCATCGCAAGCGCTGCGGAAACTATTGATGATACAATAAAAAAATGTTTTACTATATTCTATTATAAAAATATATGAAAAAGAGCTTTTAAATTGATACTTCATCTGGCAAAGAAAAGTATTAAATTGATATTGTTTTTTTGCGTCCGGCCTTGGGACCTAAATGTCCGTATTTTTTAGTAGGTAAGTCCGGCTTTCCGATTTCAACATTTTGAGAATTCAACATTATGTTCCGGAAGGACAATATGTCCTAAGTATTTTTTATAGATTTAAAAAAAAACCATGTTATGTATATCCCTAGGCAGTGTTCTTCTTAGCGAGTCGATCCTTTAGCTTGAAATTATTATTTTTTCACTAATACTCTGGGCAGTGTTGACTGGTGTACAATAAAAATGGGTTCTACGAATATAAACACACAGTTATCTACTGCATGAGGTCTGAAACCTGTGCCTTAGAAGAGGGGACATAATATGAAGTACTTGCAAACGATAACCCACGACATTCGGCCTAGACCTAACTTCAAATTGTTTTGATGTAATCAATAATCATAGCACTAAATTGATTATTTTGAATGGCAGATTTTCTACTACATAATTAATATCGCCAGCCGTATTTCTACCACGACAAACTGTACGCCTGCTGTTAAGGGAAATGTTAATAAGTCAGTTGACATCAAGACACAAAAAACTCACTTAAAAATAACCTAACAAATTTATTAAAAACAACATAACAAGTTTATTAAAAAACTAGCTTTTGCCCGCGGCTTCGCCCGCGTGGACATCGTTTTTACGATTGTCTTTTAGGGTGAGTGGTGCGCCAGCCGCAAGCGGTTCGCGAGTGTGGCAAATGAAAGAAATTGTATTGATGGGATCACCTCCAGCCTGCAGCCACTAAAGGGTCCTGACTTTTAGTAAACGCCAGGCTTCTTTTTAACATTCCCACTATCTTTTAACTATTATATTTCCATCAGGTTAGATGTAGTTGTAGACAAACGTAGGTACTTTAATTTTCAAACGAGTTCTAAAAAAGAGGAGGTCCTCAATTCGACTGTATGTTTTTTTGTGTGTTTGTTACGCGATATCTTCGCAGATTTTGAACCGATTTTCATGATTATTTTATTAAATACGAGTATCCTGCCAGGTTGTGTGTGAAGTTGACTAACCCGCACTGGGCCACAGCGTGGTCTACTAGGGCCTGATCGCCCTAATACAGGGTAGGCTCGATCCCCTCGGTGGGGACGTATATATGAGCTGATGTGTGATCCTGCCAGGTTGGTCCTATATAAATTTTATCAAGGTGTAGAAGTTTTTTGAAAAAATAACAATAAAAAAAAAAGTATGCAAAATTGTATACCAAGTTGTTGCGATGGGAGTCGGTTTTGAACGTGTTTAGCGTTTCCACAATTTCAATTTTCCTTGCACGAGTGGATAACTAATGAGGTTTGCATATTCCAATAAATGAGGTGGCCTATTTTACTGAATACAGATCTAAGTCTCTTTCGTTATATTCGTTGCTTTTCAGTTTTCTGACTTGGTACCCCCGTATGTGATTTAAAAGACCTTTCACGACAAAATCCTTTTTAAACTAGTATTTTAGTTGTATTAATTAATATGTGATTTTGAAGACCTTTCACGACAAAATCCTTTTTAAATTAGTATTTTTAGTTGTATTAATTATTTTATAATGTAATTAAAAAGAAATCAAATTCATTTTACGATTCAAAAAAAGAAATGACACGAGAAGACTAATAAGAAGTTCCATTCAAATAAGAATCAATTAAAAGGCACCAAGCAAATGATTCGGGTTTAATTGGCCCAGTCTGCAGACCCGCCCCGGACGTAGGCCAATGATCGTAAATCACAAATAATACGGAGATTTCATTTAAACAAATAGTAATCAACACAATTACAAGATCGTAAAGGAACAATTCAATCTTCTATAAAGGTAGTACTTTTTTTATTAAATCAATTAACGGGAAGTTTCCCCATTATAAATAAGCGTTTATCATATCGAGCCTGCAATAAAATATATAATAAGTATTAACTCTTTTCTTCATGGTATACTCTTTTGTTTATGGTAGTTACTTGCTAACCACCGATTTTGTAAAAAGTATGAAAACGAAAAATAATACGTAAAAAAATATAACAAAATAAAATAAAACATTTTTTTTCCGTATTTCTTTTTTTATTCACTGTAAGATATTTAATATGGACACCACAATATGTAACCACCAAAGTAACCACCATGAAGAAAAGAGTTAAAAGATGAGACGACAAGTTTAGAGGAAGAACGAACCAAGTAAAAATATAAGAAGAAAAGAGACCAATGACAATCACTTAGTCAAAAGCTTGTTGGATGAACCAATTTATCGCATTTAATCATCAAGAAGATATTAATGAACAAATATTTAAGAAGGTGTTCTTTAGATAGGAAGCACCGATGACATATTTAAACGTCTCATTTCAAAGAGATACAAGCAGCCCGCACAATAAAAAAAATCGTAAGATACCCACACACAGAGATATTTCTACAAATCGATAATTCTATCAGCAACCGAGGCAAATACGAAAATAAGCATCAAAGTGTTTTTTAGAGGAAAGACGACAAATGTCAACCAGCAAGCACAATAACAAACACGTGTAACATATTGTCTGACAATATTTACTGTTGCTTTAATAGCTCGGGAGGCGGAAAGAAGAAAATGAAAATAACTGTCGTTCTGCATTTTGTATCTACCACATGTTATGCGCTGCGCAATAGAGGCGGCAATGTCGCCGGTATAATAGAGGACGAATTCAAGATAATGTTGTCCTAAATGAGATCTGCTGTTCTTTTGTACAAAGCAAAAGTGGCCACCGAAGGGGTGACTTTAAATGTTTACTTCAGAGACAGATCTGTAATAGGTACCCGTATGTGATTCTCATTAAGTTTAACTACTATTCACAGACCTGCGAGAAGATGCTAATAAAATTAAAATCCAATTGAGTCGACTCTTGATTTACAACGAATCAATAAAAGAGAGGCTATCATTACCTGTTTTATTGCGATTCAATAAAAGTAATGTAACCTACCTACTCCAGACATCGTCATCGACAGCAACTTGGATGACAGGACCAACATTTATCTTGCTATTAAACGACTATACTATACTAATAAAAATTATTTTTTATTAAGAGTATTTAGTGTAGTCTCAATTTAATTTGAAAGGTAACATTATGTTGTTATGAACTTTTATTGGCGCCTACACATAAATTTACATCTGTTGTAAAAATCCAGGCCAATATGTAATCTTGCGTAAAGTATAGTGTTAAGGATTCCTATAAAACTGTAATAGAACCAAATAATTTTATAGGGCCTGACAATCAATAAACGAAACTCCGGAAGTGTTTTACAACTCATCTGAATCTTCCTAGTCTTATAATAGTCCCATTATAGTGGGCAAATATCTGGGACTATTTACAATAGTAAATGTATCATTGCGGCCTCGACGCACTCGCGTCTGACTCAGCACAAGTAAAATTTAGAACTGGGAAGGGGGTCACATGGAGAGGGGGGGTCACAGTGTTCAACTTATGAAATAAAAATAGGTTTTACCTCCTGGAAAAAAAAACAGAAAAGTTGGTGATGATCCAAAAAAATAAATACAAAGTACCAAAAGTCAAAAATTATAAAACATCAACAAAATAAATTAAAAAGAAAATAAATAATAAAAGGCAATCAAAAATAAAAGAGAATGACTTCGTCACATCATTATCGGTGTTAGAACCGCATTTTATAAAATAAATAAAAATGTTAGTAAAACCTAATAACCTTTATATTTGAAATAACTATCGGAATTTTAGCGACCATTCGTTTATATGGCGACAATATATTAAGTGCGTGAGATAATCACAATAGTAGTAGAAAAAAAAGATGAAGCTTGAGAGATGGCTCGTAAAATAAAACAAGGGACTACGTCCGGAGATATGTCAAGATAGCATGCGGCGGGGGGCGGCCGGCGCCGGCGCGCACTCCCTAAGACCCAATTAGAAACACACCTTTGGGACATGTGCTCTCTAACTCAAAGCAAACTAACGCTAAAAACACTTATAATGTAAGACAAATAGCGACACGATATAGGTTACCGTTTATTTTATTGATACTGAACTTCGACCTGGTTCGACATTTATGCAATCATATTTTATAATCTTTTCGCCAGTTTAAGCATCGGGGGGGTTGGGCAATAAGCCCTGAATGATGTGCAAGCCTAACTACTCGTACATTCTGCACAACGGTGTCAACTTGCTCGGTGATAAAAATTAAACTGATCTGTTAATCAAAATACATATACCTACTACATAATAAAATTATAATTCCAAAACGTTTTCCAATCGCTCCTTCCTTGGGAGGAAAAGAAAAAAGAGCTGTTTTGAAACAGTAAAGAGGTTATTTAGAGGGTTGTTGTTGAAAGTGATATTTACCTTGGTTTTGACTAGTTTGGAGTTCTCTTTGCACATCTTGGCCAGCGCGTGGTAGTCACCGCGGGCCGCGCATAAAATCCACTGCTTCTGTTTAGAGTCAAGGGGGTCTACGTCTCCTTTCTGGTCTAACTAAAAAAATAATATATTTATGAAAATGCGAACCCGATGCGAGGTAGGTTTCAGAAACTATTTTAAGATTTATCGTATCTATAACGTATTGTTTCAAACTTACCGATGCTCTGTCTTCTTCATCTAGGCTCTGAAATAAAACAGTATGGTTAATTCTTTTATACATATTATGCTATTACAAGTACCGTGAGCATGTTCATTCATGAAGGACGTTTAATTTAATAACGAGATGTACGCGTACGTAACGTATGAAAACAAAAGATTAGGATTATAAACAAAGACGATATTTACATACATAATAAATTTCTTAACGACACATATAAATTAATCGGAACCTAATATTTCAAAATTAATAAATGAGTACTTATATTGTGAAAATAATATTTTGAATTAATGGTCAATAAATTCGAATTCTCCCGTCCACGGGCTTGCGCTGGCGCTGGGTGCATGGCGAGCTGGTCGTAAGTGATGGTGAAGTGGATGGTAATGATATGCCGTAACTGAAACATTATACAGTTGATATTCGGTCAATGTGCGGAGGGAGTTAGGGCAGGAGCGCCGCGGCGCGGGGCGTGCGCGGCCCAGCATGGCCACTTGACCACCTGTCGTTACATATTTATGTCTACACTATTGGCCTCACTGTTATGGACTTCGATATTGACAAGATAACATCCTTAATGTGATGTGTTTGATTTAATAATAAGATTAAGTTTGTGTGTTGCTGGATTTTAGGTACCGAGGCAATAACAATTAAACTTCATTAATAGAACAAATCGCTTGATTTGATCGTTTGAAGCCGTTTACTCAAAAAATTGCATCTGAAGAAGAGGTATACAAAATTGTTTTTTTTATTCTTTTTTTTTATTCACAATTGGTAAACCCTTGACAACATCTCACCTGGTGGTAAGTGACGATGTTGCCGAAGATGGAAGCGGGCTTACCAAGATTCCCCAACGCAATCTTCATGCCGGAACACACCAATGATAACAACATTGATATTTGGAGGCAAGACTTAGATAAGATGGTGGTAGCTAGCCAGGCGGGCTTAGAAAATGCCCTACCACTAACCAAACCGAGTCTTACAATTGATCCCGCCGGGAATCGAACCCGCGACCTCCTGTGTATAGCCAGTGAACTTTGCCTCTGAGCTACGGAGGCGGTAAATTCACAATTGGTAAGAGCTTGGTATTATCTCACCTGATGGTAAGTGACGATAATGCCGAGAATGGAAGCGGGCTTACCTAGATTCCCCACTATCTTATCCTCAAGCCGGTCTCGGAACACATCATGTTAACAGTGATGTTTGGCGGCAAGACTTAGATAAGCCACTTTGTTTCCTGCCACATGACAAATTATCTTTACTGGAAACTTGCAAATTATGGCCAACTAAATGCTCTTGTAAACTTCCTAGTTCATCTCTACACGGAGAAGACATTGAGTGTCTCGTAACAATCGCGGACAAAACAATTTAACGATGATGTAACTGTTTCATAGAACTCAAAATAAACTATTACAAATTCGATTTATTGTTGACTATTTGCTGCCTTTATTCTTAACCACAAAGCTTACTATGAAGTCATTATTGCGATAGTGACAAAGTTTATAGGATACTTTTGTCACAAATCGCAATAACAAAGAATAGAAAACAAGATAACTAGTAACTAAAGATAACTAGTAACTTAAGAATTAATTAAAAATTTAAAAAAGCGGCAAGTGCGAGTCGGACTCGCCCATGAAGGGTTCCGTAGCAGCAAGTAACATAATATAAAAGTTCTTGTAGTTCGTTGTAACTTTCATCGATGTTTTAATAATAGTGTACTTTTTTACTTAGGCACCAATTACAGATTTATTATCAGAAAATAATGGTTCACGGTTTTGCATAAGGTTGATTTTTATGAAATTAAATGTTTTTTTTATATATGAGTTGATTGAATGAAAGGTAAATTGCGGTTTACTAGACTAGATCTTACTTACTAGATCTCATTCAAACGTACTTTCGGTGGAAATTTGCGTGGTAATGTACATCATTTTTTTTTATTATTATTCTCTTATTTTAGAAGTTACAGGGGGGGGGGGTTACTCCATTTTACCACTTTGAAAGTAAACTATTAAATTAAAAAAATATATATTACAAACCTCAATATCATTTTTGAAGACCTATCCATGGATACCCACACGTATGGGTTTGATGTAAAAAAAAAATTTGAGTTTCAGTTCTAAGTATGGGGAACCCCCAAAATTTATGGTTTTTTTTCCTATTTTTGTGTGAAAATCTTAATGCGGTTCACAGACAGCGTTGCCAGACGTCCCGATTTTTAAATCAGAATTAAATGTCCCGCGCAGGACAGGCCAAGTCCCGCTTTTCTGGGTTAACTCTTAAAAGTTATTATCATTTGTTTACAAATTTCTATTTCGCGAAAACGCGCGACTACCTACGAAGGAATAACAATAATTTAGTTTAATAATTGTTCTCATAATGTAAGTTACAATTTGTAAAACTCACTCCTCAGACTATTATTTGAAACACCAAATTTTTCTAACGAATAAAGCTTTTTAGGCTTTGATTTTTATTTTTTAATATTTTTTCTATTCACAATTGGTAAGCCCTTGGCATCATCTCACCTGATGGTAAGTGACGATGATGCCGAAGATGGAAGCGGGCTTACCAAGATTCCCCATTGCAATGGAGAACTGGCTATCTTAACTTCAAGCCGGAACACATCAATGTTGTTTTAAAAAAAAGTTAAAAGTAAAGAAAAGTTAAGTTTGTTTTAAAAGACTAAGAAGACTCAACTAGGTATGTAACTAACAGGGTATATACCTAATAGGGTAAACCTGATTTTAAATATTATATTTTTATTAAAATTATTATTATTATGCTATTTTTTGCTGTCTATAGTCACGTAAACGCAATTTGAAACTGAAATAAAAAGATAAATATTTAAAAACTTCTGAAAAATAACGTTTTTTTACTATGTCCCGCTTTCGACGAAAGAATCCCACTTTTTTCACTCAAAAAGTTTCATAATCCCGATTTGAAAAAAAAAATCTGGCAACGCCGCTGTTCACAGAATACATCTATCTACTTACCAAATTTCAGCAGTATAGTTCTTATAGTTTCGGAAAAAAGTGGCTGTGACATACGGACGGACAGACAGACATGACGAATCCATAAGGGTTCTGTTTTTTGCCATCTGGCTATGGAACCATAAAAACCGTTTTGATAAAAGCTTCACCCTTATTTTTGGCCAGTTGGGTAAAAATGAAGCTTAACCCTTATTTTTGGCCAGTTGGGTAAAGATGTATCCTATGTCACTCACGGGATTAAGACGAATCTAACGACACCTCGCACTCCAAAATCAATTAATTCGTTTAGGCTACAGAGCGAGCCAAAGAAATAAATTACCTCTTTTTTTGGCAATTCGGGTAAAAATATATCCTAGTATGTCACTCACGGGATCGAGAAAAATCTAACGACACCTCACATTCCAAAATCATACATACATACATAGGTACAGTCGAAAAAAGACGTGTGGCACTCGGGGACTGCCGCGGTAAAGCTATTGCATAGCATTTTTTATCAACTTATGCAATTATAGTTAATTATGTATTTTTTATTTATGCAGTATTTACCAGTACCATATAATCTTTGGGGCGCGGGATGTTTTTGTAATAAATTAACACTAAGAAAGTTAATCATCATCATCCGTCATCGTCACCCGGCATCCGTCATTCGTCATCCGTCATCGTCATCATCATCATCATGATGAATAGATAGATGGCACTGTAAGTTTTTTAAAACTCAATTATTTTTTTTGGGTTGTTAGGTTTTATTTTTGTTACGAAATTTCTTGATTCGGTCCCCTCAAAGCCCGCGATAAAAGCTATACAATAGCTTATAAATATAACCCTACTTCTGGCGTACTTGGGTAAAAACATCGTCAGTTTTCAGGTCTTCCGGAAATTGGAGTCGGCTCTTCGCCCGTAAGTGTAGCTCAGAGAAGCTATTAAGTATGAGTTGAGAATTGACGTTGGTCGCCAGAGCGTCGCCGAGGCTCCAGCGGAGAGCGCGGCGGGAAGCCGGCCGGCCGGCTGCGGCCGCAGCGTGGTGGCGCGGTGGCGAGTGTCGACCGCACGACACCACGATCGATAACCATCCCCATCACAACCATCTAGCGTCCTTTTATTACATTGCTTGAATGCCGTTTGTCCCAAATTTGTTGTTTTGGCATTTCGACTTGCTCCACTTGGGTGGTGAGATTGTTGCACGCACTTAACACGTCATGTTCAATTTGCAATTTTCAACAAAGCTGCAGAAATGGCGGTCGGTCGTACCGTAACGGCCGGACCGGCCAGTATTGCTGTTGTTGTAACATAACTGAGATAAAACGTAGAAATAGAACTTTCGCAAATGTAAATGAATACTAACACATTCAATTGTTTTACTTTTGCGGAGTGTGTTGTTATGCGTCATCTCACCTTCGTCTGTCTATTCAATGGCTGACAGCTAATTCATCCGTTCCTATTTTCCATCACTTCGACAAGGCTCGTTAAGTGTGGCATCCACGCTGTTGATGGCTGCAAGTGATTCTCAGGCCCGAATACCCGACAGAGAACAATGAAATCGGTCATATTTTCCTGCCAACTCGCACCAGACCGTGATAGCTTATCTTCTGCATCGTGCATAACAACTAGCGATGCATTTATTCAAAACGATGATGACGTATACTTAAAACAAAAGCTTATTTACATGCATTTTTGATGGATTTATGAAAAGTCGTGCAAACTTATGCTTATGCAAACTTATGCACGTGCACACATCACCATTCACACACGCACACGTATACACACACACACACACACACACACACACACACACACACACACACATATACACACACAGACTGACACACACACACACAAACACACTAACACACATTGCACATGCATTTTGTTGACTTTTATTTTGTTAAATTCTCACTTAAAGTTGTCGGTTGACATCGCATATTTTGTTCCTATCTCTGCTCGCTGACTGCTAAGGTACAGGCTTTCTCTAGCCTAGTTTAGTAGCCAGAGTTCCATTATCTAAAGTTAAGATGTACAACTAGAATTAAGACCTTGTTTTTCTAACTTGTAAACTTTTTTGTGAAATAAATTTATTATTTATTTATTTATTATTACTTATACTAAGAACCGAAAGTTTTAGTGGGTTAAATTACTTGAAAGTCAACAACCGATAGCTTTTTGAGTTAACTGGGATTTATTTAATAAAGAAGAAGACGATTGAAATAAAAGACTTTTACTTCTCAGTATTTCACAATCCAATCTAAGTTTATTGCGTTTAACTTTAACGTAAACATTAGTCTCAAATAGTCTGAGTAGCTACCGTAAGATAAAAGAAGCAATTAAAAGTTTAAAACACGCACTTAAATTAATATGTTAAATATTGTTTTTCTTATCAGAAATAATTAAACTAGAATTCATAAACTAAATATATTATTATGTGAAATAAATACCACATTGAAAACTTAGTCTACAATTACTTTGATTTGTATTGCCTTTCCTCTTTCCTGGACGTTTAAAACACGAATGACCTTTTTAGATTTTATTAGTGACACGATGTTGTTAAAGCCACGTAGTGTCGCTCGCGACACATGAGTCAAGCTTTCGTCACGAATACATGTTCAACGTATCACTTTAGGAATATTGATGAAACTGATCAAATTATTAAACTTAAATACGTATGAAATGAAATGATTATTTATTTGCGATGAAATAGGTTACATAAAGTTGTTTTGCAATAAATCTTTTCTCTATTCAGCTGACTGTACAGCATGCAAATAGTGAACTAGGTTTTACACTAGGAAATCTCTTACAGAATAAAAGCTAAAATTCATGGGCGAAAATTCATGATTCATAGTGGGATATAGGGTGAACCAACACTGACTAGCTTGATAATATGACAAGGTCTGTGGATGTATTCTCTTTTAATACACAGAACTAAAGAAAAGTTTTAACCATAGAATCTCTGCAAGTTTAATCGAAACATTATGATTTTTTTTTCTTTATGTTTGTTGTACTATTATTTTTCATATTACTGTTGTACTGTAACAGTTCGAAACTGTATCCATATGGCGTACGTCAAGCTAGCTTATCAATGTTCCATATCTAATTGATGTTTGATCATATAATGTAACCCAGTGAACTTCCTAACAAATCAATATTAAATGATTTTGTTTTCTTACTTTTTGGAAATTCATCTTATTTTATTTATAATGAATAAAATACCACAATTTTCACAAGATGCGTCCGCAGCGATTGACGTAAGAGTCACGTTGCAGTACGAGCTGACAAGAACTTTATTTCCAAACTATTTCGTTCGATGTTTGAAACATCGTGAATCGAGTTGCTAATTTAAGGGACGGAGGAGCCTTAAAACAAATGTTTCGTCTTTTATCGTGAGCGCGTTAAACCAAATCCTTTTAGTTGACGAGGTAATTGATGTCAGATGACTGCATTTAAAAATCTTTATGTATGACGAACTTTTTGGTGATCGGAATTGACGAGCGGAAACATGTCGCACACAACAGGGTTCTCTATTTTAGTGTTGATTTATGCGTAGGATCACCGCGTCGTCGTCGGGTGGGTGGCGGGCGAGTCACTGGGAACGGATTGTTGATCTATTATTTATTAGCTTCCGCGCTGTAGTCGTCCTAACATAATTTTAATTTGGAGACATAATTTTACAGCTACTTTGATAATCGGGAAAGTTGCAAATTCTTTTGCCCGCGGCTTCGCCTGCGTGGACATCGTTTTCATTAATGTATTTTAGGGTGAGTGGTGTCACACGACGGATAGGATATGTAGCTATAGTAGGGCGTGGGTTTCAAATTCCTTTCGTGGACACGTACCTAATTATTGTTTATTACAAAAATAAGACCTAGAAAAAAATATATATAAAAGGATTACACACGTTAAATTTATATCACCAATCACAGAAAAAATAATTATAACCTACCCAAAATAGGTTTTTTATAAGAGAGAATTAGTTTAAATTAAATTTATTTTATTTTAAAATATGATCGTGAAGAAAGGATAATTTTTGAAAACAAATGTCGGCGCATGCGTAAAAAAATAAATAGATGGAATGAAAAAGATCTAATGAAAGAAGAACGCATAACAGCGTGCCGCGTTACAGTGTTGTGCGAGCCGCAAGCGACTTGCGAGCGTAGACATAAGTTTTCTCCAGATCCTTCGGAAACTATGCCGGGCTATACTTATAGTCTGTCATTTCCCACATCCTCAATTACGAGTACCTCTGTGTAAATTATCACAAAGCGTTTAAATTACTTTTACTCCAGATCTATTCTTATTATCAGTCTATAATGTCACTTCAAACCCCCTTAACTTTGGAAGCGTGGAAATTAGTTTTCTCTAGATCCCTCGGGAATTATACCAGGCTATGCAACTAATAATCTATGTAACTTGCCATCCTTTCAACCATGTCTGTGTAAAAACACCACATTGCCTTGATCTGTTGCGACGAGCGCGTGTGTATAAATGAATTTTCCCCATCAGATCCCTCGGGAACTATGTCGGGTTAGGCTTATCAGTAGTCTACGTTATTTACCACCCCTTCAACCATATCTGAGCAAAAAATTACATCAATCGGTTTGCTCCGTTGCAATGTCAATCACACTAATATTATAAAGGCGAACGTTTGTTTTGTTACTTCTTCACGTAAAAACTACTGAACGGAGCTGGCTGAAATTTGGTAGGTAGACAGATTAGGACCTGAATTAACACATGGGCTACTTTTTTCACGCTCGCGAGCCGCTTTTGGCTCGCGCACTGCGCATCCTCGAAAATTCATAGAAACGTCCACGCGGGTAAAGCCGCGGGAAACAGTTAGTAAAACCAAAAAAGTTATTTTTCATTACGCTCAAAAACTGTACCGTACGCTATCTCCACAAGATAAAAATATAGCTGACACAGGCTCCGTCCATATCACATTTCGTCAGGATTGGTTGAGTTTATCAACAAGGCCTTGCTTTGTTGCGACGTACGCGACCGTGGAATTATGTTTTCCCAAGATTCCTCGGGTTTTTCGGGCTATGCTTAATATCATTTTCCATCCCCTCAATCATTTCTGTACAAAAAAACAAAACAATCCGTTGCTCCGTTGCGATATATTTTTTTATCCACAATCGGTAAGCAGGTCATCTCACCTGATGGTAAGTGATGACGATGCCGGAGATGGAAGCCATGACACAGGCACACCCTGGACACTCATAAAACGGTCCAGAAATGACATTTCAAAAAAGGAATGACGGACAAAATGGCGGCGAAATTCCATACGTTCAACAACCAATCTGTATCAATCTGGGTGACGAGGGGGTGAGGTCGCAATCTAGAGAGCGGTTGATGGGAGTGTCCATACTGTATGTAAGTAATTATATATATATATACTTTGCCACGGGCTACGTGCTTGCCAAATTTGGTTTAGATTGGTTGAGGTGTTCGACAATGCCTCTTTTCTACGTTGTGACGTGCGCGAGCGTGGAAATTAGGTTTCCCCAGATCCCTCCGGAACTATGTCGGTCTATGCTAAGTAGTAGTCTGTCATTCATCCCTAGCTCTGTTGTGACGTTTAAGAAATGAACCAAAAAGCTTTTTTTTCCAGTTCGCTTAGGACTGTATCACGGACTATGCTATTTTCACGGGATTAAAGTAACCTACATCTTTCTCCGTGACACAAACAACAAACAAACATTTACAATATTAGTAAGATTAATGAGGTAAATACGACTGGTCGGTTGCTTTGGGTTAGACCCGTTCTTATATACTCATTGCATTACAATCTAAAAAATGCTTTCATCGTAAGCCTTCGTAGCGTATGTAATCTACAGACATTTCAAATAATTCAAAAATTTTATTTGAGCGTCGGTGGAGTAACGGCTAGGGCCGCCACCTCCTGTCCAGGAAGTCGTGGTTCGAATCCTGCCACGTACCAATGTGATTTCGATTTCATATGTACGTTTATCCGACGCTCTTCGGTGAAGGAAAACATCGTGAGGAAACCTGCACACGCCTGCGGAGAAACTCACAGGTGAAGTGTGGAATCGACCAACCCGCACTGGGCCCCCGTGGTCGTCTAAGGCCCTATCGCCCTAATTCAGGGTAGGCTCGAGCCCCTCGGTGGGGACGTATATGTGAGCTGATGTGATGATTTGAGGCTTAACTAATAGTCTTCTGCATTCTCCTTCGTTCATTTCTCTCATGTCCCTTACTACCTACGTATAGCCAGCCCTTACTGAGCCTGCCAAGGAACAGTGCTATAGCAATCATTAAATTATAATTAAATGCACCTAAATCGTAAGTAATGTATTTCTGTTGCCCATTGCCTAGATTTGTTCAAGACGTGATGCTAGTAGAAAGGATTTATCATATCTTACAATAAAATTATGAACAAAATAAGGGTAAGGTGTTACAGATATAAGATACATAATAAACATAATAATTATAATATTAGCAACTTCCCTTTCCTTTTTTGTATCCCGGCGCGATCACGAAAAATTATTGTCGATAATAATCAGATTCGAGATCATTTTAACCGCCAAAGGGCCATGACAAGGGTTTTACAATTCAATTAGTTACCAGGTGTGAGTCGCAGGAAACTTTTACTCGTTACAGTTATTTTATTAAGTATTTTGAATAATAAACTAGCCGGTAATAATATTACTGAATTAAACAAAGTTACATTTCATTTTGTCTCTCGGTAAAATGGGTTGCCTGCCTCTGATAATGCAAATTTAGCTGAAATTATAGCACAGAATGAAAATCTAAGTTCTCTCTGATGCTTGAAAGAAAATGGTGGAGGTAGTCTAATGGCACGATTAATTTTGAACGTAATCAACGTGCGGAATCAACTTGCCAAATCCAAATTCTTTAAAATTTGTTTTTAATAATTTCAGTGTTTCTCTTGGAATAGGCCTCCTCTGACGATTTCCATTGGTTTCTGTCGTAGGCCACTCTTCTACAGTTCGGTCCTTTTATTAGTTTAAATCATCCTCCTATCTTTTGCGTTGCCTAGACATTTTCATCATAGTCCAAAAGTGCCATAGTTTACTACTTCCATTTAATTTTCAGAATTTTCATAAAATCTAAAAAGAATGACCGGCTTATTAAAAGTTGGTCTAACAAAGGTAAGATTCGTCAAGTAAAATAGTTTGGTTAGTAAATTTCAACTTTGAGGTCAAAATAAACGTTGATGATTACATTTAGCGGGGAGTAGGGAGGGACAGGTGCTGAAGCACGTTCCTTGCCAACGCGCGCGCTGGCAGCCCAAAGATATTTATAATTATCGACCAACTCGGTCAAAGCAATAATTATATGACTAAGTAAATACTATGGGGCTCGTCGCCACAAAACGATACTAACAAGCGTTATAATTAAAACACAATTTGTATGTAGAAAACATTACGTGAACCCAGAACCCCCATAATGTCGGTATCATGAAGATACATCTAATTGTTGTTAAAAGTGAAAGTAAGTAAGCCTGTCAGCTTACAGGTTGTAAATTAATCATTGCCATCTTTTTAGGGTTCTGTACCAGATAACGGGACCCTTTTACTAAGCCTACGCTCGCTGTCCGTCCGTCTATATTTCAGATCTTTAAAAGACTATATCTTTTTCACTGAAACACTCGTAGGTAGCCTGTCCGAAATTTTCACAGAATGTAATTCATTATGGCGAATTTAGTACAATTCATAGAAATTTAAATAGTAAAATGTAAAGGGGGTTTTTAAACTAAAGTATAAAAAGAAAAGGGATCCCATTTATAAGCCTACGCCGTCCGTCTATTTGTCCTACATGTCGAGGGCTGTATTTATGCCAGTTAAAATTTTCACACAATATGTGTTTTTTATCGGATTTTTCATGATAAAAAACAAATAGTCAATAGTTAAGGGGAAGCTTTATACTAGAAACATGTTATTTTCATGTTTTTTTTTACAAATAATGAAAACCGGCCAAGTGTAAGTCAGACTGGTGCCAAGGGACTGAAAACATTTGTTTAATGTCTATCTAGTTGATCTATTTAATATAATATATTTTATATAGAAACCACCTCGATTGCTTGACGCCGAGTAACTCCATCCATCGCGCTATCACGCGTGAGTCACACCGAATAGAAAAGAACGAGAGCGGCGGTTTCGGTTATTTTGTGCAGTGCCCCTCCCCCGCCACACCGCCCGGTCCCGACTCAAACTCAAGGTCATAACAGTGAGCTGACTATAAAAGCCAAATAAAAGACACTGGAATTTGTTACCGTCCACTTTTCTGACCTGGTATATGTTTCAGTGTAAACATTTTTATTTTTATATATATATATTTAACGTTTTTTTTATTCAGTTAACTGTTTTTAAAGAAGTGAGTTTCATAAATAGAATACGTAGTAAATATTATCTCAGCTGGTTTAATAAAAGCTGATTCCTACTTCCGTGTATTGTACTTTCAATATTCGAACTTCAGTTTTCCCACTAGCGTAATGCACTCTTAATCAACTAGATACCTACCTATGGTAAGTCCATTAATTTTTTTATTCACAATTAGAAACCTCGTGGCATCATCTATTGAATTTCACCATCATATTACATGTGGATATTAGAAACTAATATAAAATAGCACCTTCATATGGAATAAATAAAATAGCACATGTTAATAATTCTATATAGACTGGCCTTCAAAACTTAGTAGTACTAACTGATGTGTTTTAAAAAAAATAATTATAAAAGAGAACTTATTTTTTTTGTTAAGACTTCATAGTCGATAATCTTTTTTTTAAGGAATGTCAAATAAAATAACAAAAACACTCCTTTTCAAATTGCTGTCTTACTTTTTATTTTCACATTCATTGTTCTTGATCGATGAATTTTGATTCAAAAGCCAAGGTGTCTAAAGCACGTAAACTTTACTTGTCATGCCTCTTTCACCTAAAGAATGTGCAAGAATCATGGCTTTTCTGGGACTAGGCATCGAACTGCAGGAATTTTGGGTATAACATTAAAATCGGTCCGGAAGGTGAAAAAAGGTACGAAGAAACTGGAAACCATCAGAGGAGACCTTGTAATAGCAGACCCAGGAGCACTAGTACCCGAGAAGACCGCTATATTGTTTACACTGTTGTTTTGAGAAATCGCCACCTTGCGTTGTCGTCGGGCTCACCCTCCAACTACGCCGTCGCACACACGAAATAAATCGTAATTTATAAAGGGAGGGTCAGGGTTCTTTTAAAATAGAAAAATGCACCAAAACTGAATATATTAATGGCAAAAAATATAAAAAAGGGATACACGTAAAAATATGGTAGATGACAATATGGTCGATGAACAAGATTGGAATAAAATGACAATTTCAAAATTTAAAAAAAACAAACTAATATAAAAACAGATTGAAAATAAAAACCAAAAAGATTGACTTCGTCACAGCCTCAATGCAGTTGATGTCTAGCAACAGCTACTTCAGACCCTCAGATCACATTTGCTGTGATCTGAGTTCAGATCCGAAGAGACTACATTAGTGACAGTACAGAGAGGAGAAGACTTGCTGAAGAAAACCTAAATGCCCAACGGCCAGCAAGTGGTCTCAAAATCGAGAGAGGGCATCGAGTAGCAAGACTGTGCTATGCCTGTGAACGCATAAAGTGAGGTGAATAAGGATTGGGCAAGAGTTTTGTTCACAGATGAGTCTCGTTTCATGTATTAAGATGAAACTTTCACAATAACACCTGATTATAGTTACGAAAATATACTTTTGATACTGTAAAGTCGGGCGGGTTAATTTTGATTCAATTCGACGTATCGAATACCGCATAGGGTACTTTACGTGACGTCATACTTTTAATCTCAGATAAAACAAGGTTCCCTTGGGAAAAGAAGAACATTGTATCTCTGGAATGTCTCAATTTATTAAGATGAAACTTTCACTGTTAGATTAGGTGTATTCAATATGTTTACACCTGACTATAGTGACGAAAGTATACCTTTGATTCTGAAAAAGGGGGTGGGGGGAGGTTTCCAGATGGAATCAAAATAACCCATTGTTTTTCCTTCAATTAGGCGGTTTAATATCTTAAGTATCTTGGGAAGTCGATTTATATTGGACATGCTAAACCATTATACGGTTTTTTTAAACAGTTTTTGCATGCCCAAAATACACCTACTTCTCGAGATAACGCCTTAGGTTAATAAAAATAAAGTGTTAATCAGATCCATCACCGGCAGTTGTCGTCACCAGCTATACAGTCATAAAGACGTTAGTGGCCATAGAAAATGGCACACTGACTGAGCAAAGACATGCTCAAGAGATCCGTACTAACCATGCAGGGCTATATTTGGTATATATGGGTGACGGATCGATGCTGATGCAGGATTACGCCCGACCACACATCACTCAGGTCGTACAAGATTGCATTTAGGAGGTTGATATCAGCTTAATGGCTTGGCTATCAAGGAGATCGAGCAGGCCTGGGATGAGCTCGGGAGGCTGGTCAGATGCAGCAGACCACCTCCTACTAAACTTAGGGCCCTAAAACAGGCCCTGATGGAACAATAGTAGAATATTCCCCAACCTCGCCTCCAAAACCTCGTCTTCATTATGCCAAACCGGCCGAAGAGGCAATACCGGGTCCCAAGAGGGCTCGTTTCCATATAAACGTAGTTCTGCTATAATATACAAACTACATGCCGGATCGAATCCAAACTTTGCGAATATATTGAGTCGACACATTTAAATGTCAGTAATTAGTATTCGAAGTATACTAATATAAAACGAAAAAAAAAGCAGTTTCAAACTTTAACAACAAAACTAAATTAAGCCTTTGTTTATTTATGTTGTATTGTAGGTACTTGTCATGTCATGGCGGTATTCTCGGGAAGATAGTGCAGTCGTGGTTTCCCGTTGCCTTCTGCACCAGAAATTTTTGGGGGTATTTATTTTATTTTATTTTTATTTTTAAGGAAAACTAGGTTACATTATATGATCAAATAACAATTAGATAAGGCCGCCTTTGCACTGTACATATTTAAATTAAGTTTCTGTAATGCTTTTTCTGGTATGCAGCGAGGGATATTTATTATTAGATATGAAACATTGGTCCCCAAGGTCGCTGATCACTCTTCCAGCCAGTTGCCCGACTGGGTGTAAGGTTAAACCGTCTTTGCTCAGTCGCCAGAGCCTCTTCCGTTATCCAGCAGGGAGCGCCGCTTACAGGAGAGGTTGACAGCTGGGGCCAGCAGGGATATTATAGCTGTTCTCCCCCTACTAACTACATATCAAAGTAAAAAGAGCTAGCAGGCGAAATAAGAACACTTACTTCAACAACTTATGTGCAAGATATAGAGAGACATGCGGATAAAGCTCAGACCAAGGACATGTTCGATAAGGTTAAAATTTTAACACGAGACTTTAAGCCTAGAACACCGCAAATCGCGGATGCTGATGGTACAGTCCTCACAGACCTGGATAAGGTGCTTGAGAGATGACGAAATACACCGTAAAACTTTATAATGAAACGCCCAATAACCTTCTCAGCTAAGGTCGCGCTGAACATGACCTGGAACCAGACATATTGCTGTCGGAGGTCGAAAAAGCTATAGCATGCCTAAAATGTAATGCTGTGAAACTCCGTTGCCCTATGGGTGACCTTGATCCTTCTTATGAGGCCCATAGTAAACCAACATGTCTCAGTTCCATATGTCATCACTGGCAACATACACTGGTCAAAAAAAAACTAATAACAAAATAACTAATGTCTGGTTAATATAATTAAGTTGAAGTCACACTTAATAACGGAATGATTCTATTGTGTGGCATCGATTTAATAAATGCTGATGGCCCCCTTTGTGTCTCTTTATTTAATGCTGATCCTTACTAATATTATAAATGTGAAAATAAACCGCGGCAAACAAACTAAAGATTAAAACTTGCCCGCATCCACTTTTAGCGTCAACATGGGTTTACCAATTGTGAATAAAAAAAATAAAAAAAAAAATCTCTTGTCAGGTGAGATGATGCCAAGAATTCTTCAGCGTAAACATCTCTTGTCAGGTGAAATAATGCCAAGAATCCTTTAGCGTTAACATCTCTCATCAGGTTAGAATCATCTAACTTTGGCATTAGCCAAGAATTAATTTTAATTTAAAAAGTATGTGTAACATTAAAGATTCAATTGATCAACTTTGTAAACCTCACTTTGAGTATGCTTTTTCTTTCAACCCCTAACCTCCTCAAACTTAAAACATCTAAGTATTTATTATTTCATATGTTTTAACAAATTCTTGTATAACACATTAATGTAAGTAATAAAATATACAGTCACACTGTGCATACTTTCTTGCATCTTCATCTTCTTACAAATCAACAATATTAATTACACTCTTGTAGCATAGGAAAACAATATTGAGAAGCTGATAAATTCATTAAAAAAATGCTGTTGTATGAGCCTGCCTGTAATGAAATTTGCCGGAATAACCAATACTACTATTTGATGGAACATCAGTAATAAAATATTACAATTTGTAAAGTATAATCTGGTTGTTGGAGCCATTTTTAAGATTTTCGGATATTGCTTTATTTGTTGTATTGCAGCCATCTATAATTTCTATAAATAGCAATCCAGCCAAAATTTAATGTTTATTGGACCATTAGTTTAGCGGCTAAGACAAGCATATAGACAGAAGAACATTTTTGGCAATTACGTTTGTTCTGAAGTACTTAGTGAATGCTGAACACATTTTGGGTAAAATTAGAATATTTTTTTAACAATGGCATTATTATCTTACTCCCTTTGTTAACGCTGGTACGTAAAAAAAAGTGGCAAAGCAAAACTTACCTGATTTAAATTACCGCCTGGTCTGTTGGACTTCAACACATCACTCTCTGATGCCATTCTATTAAACATTTGTTTTCTTTCTTTAACAGATATCTTTTGTTCATTGTCGACTAGCATACTCTCACTCTGCGAGGCAGTTAGTGATGTTGATGTAGTCTCTTCTAAGGGTATATCTTGATTTGACAGCGAAGTTCTTTGTCCTTGTATACTAGACCTCTTTTCATTTACACTCTTGTCTGATGATGACTTGCGCCTCGGATGCACTTTGGGTGGGACTTCATCATTACAAGCCGCTGTAAAATTCTCCTCAGAAGTACTTTTAGGCAACTCAGTCTGTATATTCTGAGCAGCATTATCTTGCAAAATGTTATTCAAAATATTAAAATCTTGGTTAAGTTGTATTGGAGGTGGGGGTCGATACGGAGGGGAGCTTGGCATGTCGAAATTATCTGAAACCATAGCACTGGGTACACTGGGTGACCCCACGGTCCTTGGATCGTTCTGTTCCTGATTTTCTTTGCTACCATTTGGCATATATTTCTTTTTGAGTATCAACCATTTCTCATTGTTGTGGTTTTTGATATTTGCCAAGGTATTCACATGCTTCTTAAACGTGCTCCTCGCTTCATCTATGAATTGACAATATTGATGTAGTAACAATGAAATACTCCTGAAGTAGGTAAGTGTAACATATAGCATGGCAATAGCTTAGAGAAAGTTGAAACTTACCCCGCATATCAGGATTCATGAGGAACACTTTGAAATGTTTTACTAACTCATGGTTTGTGACCTTTCCGTTGTGCGCTAACATAAACTTGAGAATTTCATCGAAACTTAATTCAGTTGGAGTAGACATTTTCACTTTTTCCTGTTTAGACCATTATCATGACAGTAAGAAAAGTTACACTATTCTATCTAATGTACATACTAATACATATGCAAAACAAAACTGTATCTCGCTCGTCTCTCTAGACAGACCGACTGTTTTTTTAAAGTCTCTGGGTACAAAGCCCTTTTGAGACAGTCGTCCGTCCCTTAATTAATCTTCATTTCGACGGCGAAGTGACATGAACTCATAACTACAAAATCATGAATTTACAGGAAAGTAAAAAAACATATCATAAGTTGTTTATTAGTTTTTTGAAATTTGTTTTTACAGTAAGTTCATAAGTAATAGGAGACGAATTGAACGGTGATAGAGCACTTTCATTACCATGTCGGATTATCAGATTTTAAGCAGATAGAAGATATTGTTTTTAATTATAGCAATTCGTTTTCTATAAATACCAGAATTAGAAGGTATTGCAAATTAAAAAAGTTTTGTTTTTAAGATTTATTTCACTATATTCATTAGATTGAGACAAAACATTTCATAGTGACAGCGTATATTCCCGGATTATCAGTATATTTTAAAATAAATCTAGAAACCAGAAACACGTACCTTTGGTACAGTACAAAGTTATTATATTTCAGAGGTCGGATTTGATGTGCGGATATTAAACTACTGATGCCGAAGATGGAAGTGGGCTTAGCAAGATTCCTCAATTCAATAGAACTGGATAATCTTTTCTTCATGCCGGAACACATAATGGTGTTAACATTGATTTTGGCGGCAAGACTTAGATGACCTAGTTGTAGCCAGCCAGGTTTACTCGGTGAATAGCTACCTCTATCATCTTATCTAAGTCTTGCCGCTAAAACTTCAATGTTAACAGCATTGATGTGTTCCGATATGAAGATAATATAGCCTGTTCCTAATTGCGTAGGGGAATCTCGGTAAGCCCGCTCTCATCTTCGGCATCGTCGTCACTTACCATCAAGTAAGATGATGCTAAGGGCTTATCTATTCTGCATAAAAAATCCACACACAGGAGTTTTCACGTATCAGTGACAAAACCTGGGTGGTCTTAGTATTGTTGTCTAGTAGTTTGGGGTCAGTGCTTTATGGTGAACAAGAAAGCTGTAGAAGTTGTGAACAGAATGCTCCAGGACATACAGAGGGGTAATCGTGCGATGGGTAATATTATAACAGTTCTCTTTAGCGGTTATTAACGCCAGACGTTGCCAGTGGCGACGCAGGATACCAGGGCTGATAAGGTAAACACCTGAATCAAGTGCTTTGTAAATGGCCGGGATTTTAAGCTCAGGAGTTTTTACACGTGCTCCTCAAGATCGAAAAGGGGATAAATTAATCTAATATACAGTAATCCTACTGAACATCAATGGACTGGTACAACTGCCACAGTCTATGTGTAAAATTGTGCCGTCCCTTGAGGAACTGATTTACAGTGTATAAGGTGATCTTGGTTAAATAGCGTGTGTGCGGACAATTCTCACCTCTAAAAACAAGTTGGTGGCGGTTATAAATGATCGCATCCTTAGTGAGATGGACGGGAATGAGGTCGTAATACATCAAAATTATTATAGGATGCCTTATAGTTCTCATCTGTTCGTCGGTAATCGGTATGTCACAGCCGTTTTACTCAGACTACTTATTACATGTATAAATCTAAAGTTTCGAATGGTGGTAAGCTGGTTTAGTTTGGTTCGCATCTCCCTCATCCCGAAAAACTTCCCGTTCCAGTTCAAGCGCGTGCAGATACCTTTGAGCGTCTCTTGCAATGATAATAAACAACTGTTTTATTTTCGGATTTAGGATCTCAAATGATTAATATTCATGTAGTTTTTATTAATTTCCATAATTTATCATGTTCATTTATCCACACGAGTGAAATCGCGGGCAACAGCTAATCTTCATTAGCTCATATCTTTGTGTACTTTTTTTACTCCTCCAGTGAAATTGTCAATAGGTCTACTAAAGTTGGAATATTAAACGCACTGTCACAAATCACTTAAGCAGAAAAAAAAAATATGATTCAAGTAATATAAAATGGTAAATATAATCATTTGCTTTAAGAATGACCTTCAATTTTAAAATAATAAATTCTATCTACAACAGTAACTAAACTCAAAATCTTTTGCAATGGTCTCATTACTTGTCACCCAAACGTAAGCCTGGCGCCTTTCTCTATCACACCGCATAAAGTCAGTATCGTGTGAAAGAAAAAGCCTACCAACACTATTTCGCAATGTTGTAATTTCGCTCGCTCAGTCGTCAGACGGCCAAGTGCAGCGCTAGAGTATGCACGTGTCCTTTAGTAGATAGATGATTTTGCCAGCAAAAAGTACGCGAAAAGTACTAAATAGCAGATAAAGACAGCAAGATATACGCTGATTTGTTTAGAAGATACTGACACTACTGAATACCTCGCTAAATATTCAAAAATCAAGGTGGGTGTCTTCGCGAGTGCATGCAAAATGATATTTTACGCCTAACTACATAAAAATCACGAAATCACAAAAATGTAAGTTAGGAGTTCATGTCACTTCACCGTCGATTTGTTTTTTTATTTACAATGTAATGGCCGCCGGTGCATTAGAAATCTTTTCTGGAGTTCTAAACAGCATTTGCAGCACCCTCAGTCTGAGGTGTAACACCTGGTTGCAGTCTATAAAACTGCACCCAGTAAAAATTGGGTTTGAAGCAAATTCTACCAGAAAACAATGCAAAAACAATAAAATAAAACTACGAATGCGTTCACCACAAATCCCGCCAAAAAACCTCACTGTTATTGACTGCATTCAGTGTTGCCGCAACTGAGTTTCCAAAAGGTACATATCCAACGCTGAAAAGGTATATTTTGGGTTTAAAAGGTACATGAACGTTTTAAAACCAAAATTACTAACTACAGCTTCTCTCGCCCTCTTGCAATGAATGAATGAATGGGAGAGACTGCCTGCTCGCCAGCAGAAGTTCTATTTTTTTAAACTTCAACTCATACTAAGATATGTTAACATATTAGTAGTTTATGAAACTGTTGCATAATAAGGGTTCATAAAATACGAGTGTAAGTTAAAAAAACGAGCCGTAGGCGAGTTTTCTTATAATAATAATAATAATAATAATTTATTCACTTTAAGAAGTCTTATCATATAAGTGTCTTAAATTATTTAGGAACATCTGGGTGTGCAGACCCTAGTATCTGTACTAGGCAGCGCCTGTGTTTTTTTTTGTAGCATTACACTAGTGTTTTAAGACCAAATTATGTGCAGTCTCATACACTACTTTATCTAATCTCATACATTGGGATTGAATCAACTAAAATACAAAGATCAAAGCTAAAAGTAAGAAAAAAATCCCACGAAGTTCAGTACGTACCTACAACAAAACGTGTCATAGCGCTGAATCCCAGCGCATCACCGCGCTTGCACTGAAGCGGACGGTGTCACAGATAGGTAAAAACAATGCTTTCACTGATCTCAAGACATTTTTAAACAGGAATGAAAATTATCCACGAAATTCAGTATCTACAACAAAATTCAATGAAAAACCAACACATCACCGCGCATGCGTTAAACCGGGTGTATATCGGTACGAGGCAATTCTGACTGTCCGGCACTTCAAATACGTAACAATGTCTTGTACAGAACTTTGAATGATTTGTCACAGAGAAGTAAAAATTGGATTGAAAACTTTTTGTATTGCTGTAAAAATGGTGCGAACCGCATGTGCATTCCAATAAAAAAAATGATATGGAACTTCGTTGGTGATATTATCTCTTTGGTTTAACTTTTAGTGTAATGAAAAAAAAAATACATTTATCTACTCTCATATCGTAAAGTTCGCATTATCAACTTCAAAACGAGTTAATATTGGCATACTTTATAAACAAAATACCGTAATTAAAAAAAATACATTATAACATTATTTTGTTTGAGAAATAATCTTATAATGTAACTTTTTTTTTCATTACGATACAAGTTAAACCAAAGAGATATCACCAACGAAGTTCCATATCATTTTTTTTTATTTTTACAGCAATACAAAAAGTTTTCATTCCAATTTTTACTTGTCTGTAACAGCAAAATTCAAAATTCAAAACAATTTATTTCAAATAGGTGTTATCACACACTTTTAAATAAGTAGTCAAAACAAAAAAAATAATTGCGCCCGCTATAACGCATGCGCGGTGATGTGTTGGTTTTTCATTTAATTTTGTTGTAGATACTGAATTTCGTGGATAATTTTCATTCTTGTTTAAAAATGTCTGAGATCAGTGAAAGCATTGTTTTTACCTGTCTGTGACACCGTCCGCTTCAGTGCAAGCGCGGTGATGCGCTGGGATTCAGCGCTATGACACGTTTTGTTGTAGGTACTTACTGAATTTCGTGGGATTTTTTTCTTACTCTTAACTTTGATCTTTGTATTTTAGTTGATTGAATCCCAATGTATGAGATTAGATAAAGTAGTTTATGAAACTGCACATGATTTGGTCTTAAAATACGAGTGTAAGTTAAAGAAAACGAGCCGTAGACCTATAACCCTTATTATGCAACAGTTTCATAAACTACTTTAATAACATTATTTCTCTAACAAAATAATGTTAAAATGTATTTTTTTAAAATTACGGTATTGTGTTTATAAAGTATGCCAATATAAACTCGTTTTGAAGTTGTTAATGCGAACTTTACGATATGAGAGTAGTTAAACTATTTTGTAGTATGACAAGTAGTATGTTTATGTAGTACAATCTTGGATAAGGTTGATCAAACTACCTAACTTAGTGATTATTATCCCAGTAGCTTGCAAAACTCTAATATTTTACAAGCTTTTATTTAATTTCACCTGTCCCGGTGTCGGAATGAAATCTTGCGAGTTAAATTTGAACCACTTCCCGGTTTCCAATTGAGCTGAAATGTTGCATGCGTATATCACGTGACAATACAATAATAAAAGCATGCTCGTAAATGTTTTCAGTTTTTTCGAAAGTTATTTAAAATTGAGGAAATATGCCAATATTTAGCCTTTTACCTACCAACTACTACCGGTTATCTTAAGGTCGCCTGGAAGAAATCGCTAAAGGCGATAAGGCCGCCTTAGCACTGTACATTTTTAAATTAAGTTTCTGTAAAGTTTTTTTGGTATGCAATAAAGGATATTTATTATTTATTATTATTATTATGCAATAGTTCCGTTTCAGGTATAGAAATGTTTACTCTGCTATTCTGTAACGCGCGTGACGCCGGGGCACGGAGGCAATATGTAAAACTCTAGTCGCCTCCGTTTCTAGAAACTAAAACTTAATAAAATGACCAGAGAAATAACAATAATTATAATAAATCTTGGCAAAAAAACACAAACTATACAAAAATCTCCACCACCTGCTGTAAAATTACGGCACCATATTTATTATTAACTTTGCGGCGTTGCTCGAGGTTTTGGAGCTTGTTGATATAAGTTCCTCATCGCCAATGAGTCTCCTAGCGCGTCACTTAATAGAATCCAAGGCATCTACAAGTAGCTGGTAACGAGCCGATTCGTCCCATAAGTGAGAGCAGTACTACATACATAACCGAACTTGAGCTTGGTATATAATATTAGAAGCTGCTCTGGTGTGAAGTAAGTCTCACCTTCGAGAGGATACCGAGCTTCATGGCAGCCATTTTTTGCCTTAGATCCAATATATCTCCCGAAATTCTGATCGGATGTTAAATCTACGCCAATGAGCTCAAGATGGTCGAAGATCTGGATAGATTTATCTCGGAAAGTAGCAGTAAGGGTAAATGACTCATTATCGCAGTGAAAAGACATCCCTGCATTTTAGAGGCATTAAACCTAACAAGATTGGCATCGCCCCAGTCAACGACTACCTTGAGTGTTCACGCGGTCAATCATGGCTACTCTCTGGGAAAGTATATCCGGACCCCTAGCTCGAGCACTAGACAAGTACCTCTTCGTAACCGTGCTGTCTTCTGCATGACCAAATATACCGGGTTGCTGCAGATCGTTAATGAGCAGCAGAAACAAAATTCCGGAGAAAACTGAGCTCTGAGGTACGCTGGCATCAATAGCCAATAGGTCAAACGAGCAGCCATCGACGGCCACTCGAATTAACCTTTCCCTCTGGAAGTCAGATATCCAGTTGTACAAACCAGTAGGTATTCCGTAGGAAGGGAGCTTTATCAATAAGACTAGCATGCAAGACCTTATCAAATGCCTTGGATATATAGACAGACACAACAAGAGCTTCACCGTGCTTCTCTATGGTTTCACCCCATACATGCGTAGCACACACTAGAAGATCTCCCGTTGACCGACCCTGGCGAAAGCCATACTGACAGTTCCTCAGGAGGTCATTTTCTTCTAGGTATGCTAAAAGGTGTTCAATTCACGCTACATAATCATACAGCGTTTGGAGGTGATTGTAACAGGTCGATAATTTTCCACTTTATATTCTAATCATATCAGCCGAAAATCGTCCACTGCTGGACAAAGGCATCCCGCAAGGATTTCCACGACTACCGGTCCTGTGCTGCCCGCATCCTTCGGCTTCCCGTGATCTTCACCACGTGGGAGGCCTGCCTACGCTTCGTTTTCCGGTGCGCAGTCGCCACTCGAGAACTTTGCTACCCCATCGGCCATTTGTTCTA
The DNA here is from genome assembly GCA_947284805.1 of Coleophora flavipennella. Taxonomy (NCBI): domain Eukaryota; kingdom Metazoa; phylum Arthropoda; class Insecta; order Lepidoptera; family Coleophoridae; genus Coleophora; species Coleophora flavipennella. The sequence continues at coordinate 17,142,818 of OX369308.1, forward strand.
CGAACTATGTGCCCTGCCCACTGCCACTTCAGTTAAGCGATTCTGTGAGCTATATCGGTTACTTTGGTTCTCCTGCGAATCTCCTCCTTTTTGATTCGATCACGCAGAGACATTCCGAGCACAGCATGCTCCATTGCCCTTTGGGTGACCTTGAGCCTTCTTATGAGGCACATAGTATGCGACCATGTCTCAGTTCCGTAAGTCATCACTGGCAGGCAACACACACTGTTCAAAGACCTTAGTCTTGAGACACTGCGGTATTTGGGACGTGAAGATATTGCGAAGCTTCCCGAACGCTGCGCAGCCGAGTTGGATTTCGTAATATATTCTTATAATCAACAATAATCTTTTTTGTTGATTTCAAGTAGTTCTATGCAGAAAGTGACGAAAGGTTCAGTTGCCAACTGAGAAAACTTTTGTTGGAAAACAATTTTTATTCTCCGAATGAATAAATTAAACAAGACATTTTAATTTTTATTAGATAGAGTCATTGTTTTTATTACATTAAGTAAATTGACCTAATCTATGTATAGATAATATTTTTTAACATAGATATCGTTGTCAATCATGGCTACTCTCTAATTTTGAAAACTAATTTTGAAATTTATTTAGAATTTCTTTATATGTTTGATATTTTACACTTTCATGTTTATTGTTTTGAAGATCGTTTTACCCTCTTATATTTTTAATGCAACATGATTAGATTAGATGAAATCCTTGTGACCTAGATATGCAATTAGGTACTTTCTTTGAGAGTTTACTTATTATTCTTTTTTAGCAAATTCCACTTAAGAAAAGCGTCGATTCCCAAGCCACAATTTTAATATATATTTGAAAAAGTTCATAATCAGTGCCCGCCGTGGTCTTTTTTTTCTGGAAGAAGGAAAATCTTTATTGCTTCTTTGCGAAGAAGCATCTCTACCTGTTTCCTCTTCCGAAGAACTAGACTATACCCCGGTCAGGCTTCTATTCCACCCGATTTTAACCTTTGGATCAGAAACCAGAAAACAGCAACTTGAAACACACGATAAACAGAAAACTGCAGCCTCGAAGGGCCTTCCGTACCGTCTAAGCTCGCACGAGTAAAGGTTCACACCTTAAGGTCTTGGAGAGCAAGGGGACCAGGGTTGTAGAAAAGGAGCCACCAACTTGATTTAACAACCATATTTTTTATCAATGAACTTTAAAATATAACCAAAAAATATTGTAAAAAAGACAATTGGCGAACAGCCCTACATACATTTACACACACATTTACGCATTTACAAATGTCATTTGTTTATGTAGTAGTAGTATTAGGTACTTAAAACACGCTGATTCTATTAACAAGGAAGGGTACCCAACTGTTCGACTCCGATTTGATTTATTTTGATATATGTTATAGAGTAGTCTAATTATCGAACACCTATTTTTTTTTAGCTGCCCAAACTCAACCTGTTAGGAGAAAATGGCCTTCAAAGTACTGAAAATTGACCAAACCTTCTAATTCATGGGATTTAAATCCGGCGAGTATGGTGGTCATTATTTAGAGCTTATGAAACCCAGAAAATTGTCTTGACCACTTTTGAACATTCAAAGCCCTATGTGCAGGAGCAGAGTCCTGTTGGAAAATCTATGACTGATTTTCAAAGTGCTGCTGACTCCAAGGAAGAACTACAGACTCAAGAATATCTCGTCAGTACATATTCGTATCTTGGTTAAATTTCACCCCCTTTTCAATGAAAACAAGGGGTGTTTTGCCAGTAGAACCAATACCACCCTTTTTTGGCGATGAGGAAAAACTGCGCTTGATCCAGGACAACTACAAGAGAAAACCATATCATTTTGGTGATTATCAGCTTGCTGTATCAAAAACAATTTTTCGTCGGTTAAAAGCACATTTTTCCAATTTTCAGTCGCGGCGCGCTGCCTCAGCAAACTGCATCTTTCTAAGCGATTTTTCTTATCTTTGTTCTCCAGCAGTTGGGCTTTTTGCATCTTGTACCTGGCATGCCTTTTAAGTTCTGTCGTTTCCATATTTCCCGGCAATTTTGAATTTGGAACTGTTCTATATTCGAATGTGTTTAAATTTTGAATCTCAAAACAGTTGAAAGTATTAGGATTAATGCTATTGTTTAGTCACAGCGTCGATTGGAATCTGTCAGGTTACGTACGAAAATGAATCTTTCTAAGGAAAATGTTCGTGCAATAATTTTCTACAACTTTAGAAGAGGCCCGACACGGCTTCAGTGTTTTGAAAAGCTAACATCTGTGTTCAGTGATGAAGCCCCATGTCTGCGGACTGTCGAACGCTGGTATTTAGAATTCCAGCGTGGACATACTAGTGTTAGTGACAAATCTCGCGAAGGACGCCCAAAATACGCCTTCACTGAAGATAACATCGTTGCTGTGAGACAACTAATTCTCGAAGATCGCCATGTGATGTATCGAGAGATAGAGGCTCTATTAGGCATCTCAGGGACAACCATTCAAAAGATCTTGCATGAAGCGCTTGGTGTGAGAAAGCTAGTTTGCCATTGGATACCGCATCTGCTTTCTGACGATCGCAAGGCGGCCCGCGTCAGATGGTGTAAGAAAACTCTGCAAAGGTTCAACCGAGGAGAGTCAAATCACGTCTACGACATTATCAGTGGTGACGAATCTTGGATCTATGCCTGCGATCCTGATTTCAAACAACAATCTATAATCTGGGTCTTTCAAGGCGAGCCAAAGCCGACTAAAGTTGTTCGTTCTCGAAGCACTTCAAAGAAGATGGTGGCCACGTTCGTTGGAAAAACCGGCCATGTTGCGACTATTGCACTTGAAGATCGTAAAACGGTTAACGCAGAGTGGTATGCCACAGTTTGTTTACCACAGGTCATTGCCGAACTTCGAAAATCTAACTTAAAGTGACGCATCATCCTGCACCACGACAACGCAAGCTCACACAGCGCTCGTCAAACGATTGAGTATTTGAAGCAGGAAAAAGTAGAAATTCTTGACCATCCTCCATACAGTCCTGACCTAAGCCCTAACGATTTCTTTACATTTTCTAAAATTAAGAAAAGTCTTCGTGGTCAAAGGTTCCAGTCCGGTGAAGAAGCAGTCGACGCTTTCAAGTCAGCCATTTTGAACACCCCTCCTTTAGAGTGGAATAAATGTTATAATAACTAGTTTGAGCGAATGGAAAAGTGTTTTAAGCTACGTGGTAAATACTTTAAAAAACAATAAAAAGTACTATAAGGTTCTAGTTGTGTTTTTTTCTTCAAACGACAAAACTTAAAAGGCAGCCTTCGTATTCCCTTAGATTTAGGTTATTTTTGACAATACGCATCACTGTCGATCGACTTATTACTATCTCTCTGGATATTTTTCTTACCTTAGCCTGTGGATTACGAGTTAACCTTTGTTTGATGATGTGCCGCACCCATGAAGTGTTAATGGTCCTCTTCCTGACTCTTTCTGGACGGTCACCAGTGTGGCCCAACTTGTTATAAATTATAATGTTTGATGGCCATAGAACCAGTTGGCGGCTGTCGCCGAGGGCTTTGACTATGTCACACTGCCTTTTTCTAGCCTCATACAAAGAAATTATCGCTTCACGATGTCTAGACATGGCAAAGTTAATAAAAAAATCAAATGATTTTAACAAACTTTACACACCAGAATGGCGGGAAAATATGCGACAATTAAAAGGTCAAACCAAAAAGATCGCAATTTTTTTGAATTCAGAAAATTTTGCATTTGATTTTTGTCAACGTATTTATGGACCACGGTGAAACACGTTTCTTTTAAAGTTACAGAAACATTACGGAACTGAGACATGGTCGCTGACTATGGGCCTTTTAAGAAGGCCTAAGGTCACCCAAAAGGCAATAGAGCGATTAAAACTTGGAGTTTCTCTACGCGATCGAATCAGAAATGAGGAGATCCGTGGGAGAACCAAGGTAACCGACATAGCTCACCGCTAAACTTGTGGCACTAGGTAGAGGGGTACATAGCCGTAGAACAGGTAGCCGTTGGGATAGTAAAGTTCTCGAGTGGCGACTGCACACCGCAAGACGTAACGTAGGCAGGCTTCCGATAGGAGGCCTTAGGGTGTAAGGCCGTAGGGAGGCCTTTGTCAAGCTGGTATGATAATGATGATTCTTTATTTATTTTCTAATCTGTTACATATAATGTTATAAATATTACAGTTACTTATATAATGAATGTTTTATTTACTTAGCAGGTATAGGTACTTTTTCTAATTTCGGCAGTTAAATTTATTTTTGTCAACAACATTATTTTCTTTTTAAAAGATTTTCTTTAACTTTACTTGTATTTTTGTCCTGGAATTTTGCAATCAATATTTCACCCACTTTCACTGAAGCTATCGGACTGCAATTGGACACACCTTTGTTTTTCGTGACAATGCACGATTATTAAATAATTGGCTTTACCTAAAATTTTTGAGTTTTCGAACATATTTTATATCGAATGAAAAGACGAAGCGCTCATTAAAATATGCTTTTAGAAACATCAACGATTTTAGAGATTAACTCAGACGTAATTACGTTAATCGATATCCCAACTACCTAACCGGGATTCCCGAACAAAATTTCCCGAATAGAGGAAACCAGTTTTTTCCGGGATTTTCCTGCACCAGAAGGCGGCAAAAAACCGTAGTGTAACGCGGCAACGCGTTGCTGTTATTCGTTCCTCCTTCATTCGATCTATTTCATCTATTTCGCTTGCGCTGGCACAAACAATCCATGTGTCACATTTTGGAAAACAAATTGTGACACATGTAAAAAAAAATCAAAATTCCTTTATCCTTCAATATTTGTCACCGATTCTATAAAAATAAAATATATACTTACATATAATAAAACTACTAGTACCTGATACCCTCTAAAAGACCCGTTACGGGTAAGATTCATTTATGATTTAAGGTCATTTGTATTTAAAATTTAAGTGTGTAATATTTTTCTAATTCTTATGATCGATTTAAGTCTTTTGCTTCACAATTGAATTCTACCTGTTCATCTGTAGGCACGTACGTTTCATTAAAACCAACGCCCTACCTATATACTGTACCTTTACTTCCGGCTCTACGTGCTACAGTAGCACCTCCCCTATCCCCTACATATGGGGGGAGAGGGTGAATTTTTTTTATACACGTTTCCCATGGTATATGAATGGTATCGTTGAAAAGGTCTTTATTAACTATTGAGGGTTTTAAAGAAATCCTTTACAACAAATGATTTTAGAATTTATTAGAAAAAATGAACAAAAATCAAAGAAACTTTTAGAAGATGCTTTTTACTAGGCAAAATTTTCCATGAAGTCTAATATCACTCTTAAACGTTTAGTTTCGTAAAGTTTTGGGCTCACCTTTGCACATGACGAGCAAGAAAGTGCTGAAAACAAGTCGGGATTTCGGAGCAATGCCCACTAGTTGCAGACTTGCGTCTAACAAGTATTAGACATTAAAGTTTTAATTGGTTGCTTGTACGGTCTTCCGAAACTTCGTGCGCCGTAAGTGTTTAACTATGTTCTACGATGCTTTTAATAATGACCAAACTTGCTTTCCTTTCTGTTACAGAAATTAGCGCAATATGTTTCGCTCGTCTTTCAATCAAAGTTTTGTCGAAAGTAATTTGATAATACAGGAATTACTTATCTGGTTATTGACAATGAAATCGTGGTTTTAATTTATATACCCAAAAAAAAAAGACTAATAATGTTGAGTTTCCACTATAATGATAATAACTTTAATGACTAATTTACTAATTACAAGTTCTGTTATATATTATGATGCACGTGAAGAGGACGATATGCTAACCTAGGTGCAATAAATTATTTTAATAACCCAATCATATAGATTTTAAAAACTGGACGGCATATAAACATCACCTCTCTTTTTTAGGTAGCGGGGTAAAAATGTATTCTGCCATTCATGGGATCAAGACGAATCTAACGACATCTCCCACTCCAAAATCCATCAAGCCGATATGCATGCATATATACATACGAGTATGCATACATGCATTGTATGTATCGTAATCGACTTAATGGATATATACTTAAAGACTACACCCAAAAAATATTACCCTCGCTTTGGGCAGTTTCGTAAAAAAACGGTCAAGATACGAATCAGACTTGTGCACTACGGTTTCCTTACTACAACACAGTTTTACGAAGAGCCTTTGTTAGCACGTTTGCAAAAGATGCTGTGCAAATTGTAATATGTAGCTTGGCTCGGACCTGCTACAGGTCACTTGACTTGCTACAGCCTAAGGTGGTGCCATCAAAATACGAGTATGTCCCGGGAGACTTGAGTATCTCTACAATACAACTTATGAATTAATAACACGTTAAAAAAACCGACTACCATCGCAACAACTTCTATTTATTGATTTTCTAAAAAAGTTATACACCGATTTTAATAAAATTTATATGGGACTAACTCGAATGCATACCCTGTCGAATCAAAAAAAGGTAAGCGAAGCCGCAGGCAAAAGCTAGTGGGCGCATAAAGAAGGTCCAACCCTTCAGTGCTGAGCGAGAACATAATCCTTTGTAAGCGAATATCTCGATCTTCACTTAAACCGGGTACGATCCTTCTGGTGCGTGTACACATAGTTCACATTCAAATTCAAAGATCTTTATTGGTGGTAAATATGGTGATTTTAGATGTTGATAACATAGGAACCTCATGTCTAGCTGAGTACAGCATACAAATAAAAATAATAAAAATATGAAAACCTAAAATAAAAATTAAATTAAATTGAACGCGTTCTATCAGAAAACACCGAATTCAACGCCATAAGTGGGCTCTTTCTTTCATCACGTAGAATATAAGATACGAGTACACAAATAACTTCTTGGCTAATCATAATTTCAGCGGATTGAGCTTGAAACTGCTGTCAGCAATGAAACGTAAGAAAGTCTCTTTCATGGGTCTCTTTCTTGCATCAAGTAGAATACTATTAATATACGAGCACACAAATAACTTCTTGGCTAATCATAATTTCAGCGGATTGAGCTTGAAACTGCTGTCAGCAATGAAACGTAAGAAAGTCTCTTTCATGGGTCTCTTTCTTGCATCAAGTAGAATACTATTAATATACGAGCACACAAATAACTTCTTGGCTAATCATAATTTCAGCGGATTGAGCTTGAAACTGCTGTCAGCAATATAACGTAAGAAAGTCTCTATCATGGGTCTCTTTCTTGCATCAAGTAGAATACTATTAATATACGAGAACACAAATAACTTCTTGGCTAATCACAATTTCAGCGGATTGAGCTTGAAACTAACTTCTTGGCTAATCATAATTTCAGCGGATTGAGCTTGAAACTGCTGTCGGCAATGAAACGTAAGAAAGTCTCTATCATGGGTCTCTTTCTTGCATCAAGTAGAATACTATTAATATACGAGCACACAAATAACTTCTTGGCTAATCATAATTTCAGCGGATTGAGCTTGAAACTGCTGTCAGCAATGAAACGTAAGAAAGTCTCTTTCATGGGTCTCTTTCTTGCATCAAGTAGAATACTATTAATATACGAGCACACAAATAACTTCTTGGCTAATCATAATTTCAGCGGATTGAGCTTGAAACTGCTGTCAGCAATGAAACGTAAGAAAGTCTCTTTCATGGGTCTCTTTCTTGCATCAAGTAGAATACTATTAATATACGAGCACACAAATAACTTCTTGGCTAATCATAATTTCAGCGGATTGAGCTTGAAACTGCTGTCAGCAATATAACGTAAGAAAGTCTCTATCATGGGTCTCTTTCTTGCATCAAGTAGAATACTATTAATATACGAGAACACAAATAACTTCTTGGCTAATCATAATTTCAGCGGATTGAGCTTGAAACTAACTTCTTGGCTAATCATAATTTCAGCGGATTGAGCTTGAAACTGCTGTCGGCAATGAAACGTAAGAAAGTCTCTATCATGGGTCTCTTTCTTGCATCAAGTAGAATACTATTAACATACGAGCACACAAATAACTACTTGGCTAATCATAATTTCAGAGGATGGAGCTTGAAACTGCTGTCAGCAATGAAACGAAAAAAAGTCTCTATCATTAGGCGCGACCAGACCAGGCGTAGTTAACACCGAGAATGTTCGAGTCTGATCTTTTAACGGTAAACCAACTTGAAATTTTGGAGTAAAGTACTGAAAAAATAATATGAAATCTCTTAGGACAGATTCTGAAGGAATCACTACCAGACTGCAGCCACTGAAATATAACACCACACCTTTGGCAGCCCATGTATCACGTTCACCCCATTATTTATTTTACATTAAATAATAAAAATATCTTTGGTAAAATTCCCACTGACCGATGAATGTGAAACACTGTCGTCCTGAAAAATTTTTCAGGAGAGATTTTAAAATCTTTGCAAGTGAGTGGAGTACCAGAATTCTGTCTTAGGAAAAATACGAGGACACTAGAATCTGGTATCTTAAATGTACATCACCATCCTGCCGCTAAAACTATTTCAGATAGAATGGTGGTGCTTGAACAAAAAAGTTTGATAACTTCAGATTCCAGTTAAAAAACCGCTCAAGTGCGAGTCGCTCGCACAAAGTAGGGTTCTGTAGTCTGTTCAAAAGTAAATGTATATTTTTAAAACAAAATCATATTTTCAGTTGGTAATACATTTTGTATAGAAAATTTAAGAACGATTTACAAATCAACTGTATATGATTATTATACCTAAACTAAGAAAGCCTACTTAGCCGTGATAGTTTTACTATTAAATTGATTTTGTAAAAAAACTCAGATATCCTGAAATGCGGTTTAGTTGGTAGGGGGATGGGGGGGGACACTTGACACTAACAAAATTTAAGCACTTTATAGCTTAATGTTTCGCAAACAGATCCTTGAATCGAAAAATGGTTTAAGCAAACCTTCAGTAGTTTTGAAATAAGCGATATCCCACACGATAAGGTACGTCTTCGAAAATAATTTCACCCCCTTTTTATATATAAACAACTTTTTTTTTCTATGTTTTATCATATCACTTTGTCGGTGTGATTAATATGTATACCCACCCACACCAAATTTCAGATTTCTAGTACTAATAGTCTCTAAGCTAAGCCGCGGACAGACAGACTGACATACAGACATGGCGAAACTATGGGGGTTACCTGTTGACTATGGAACCCTAAAAAAGGTGACAGCCATACAAATGCGATAATGCTTAAAATTGACATAAATTTGATCATTCATTCATCATTATCAACTCATATACGTCCCCACCGAGAGGCTCGAGCCTACCCTGAATTAGAGCGATCGGGCCTTAGTCGACCACGCGGGCCCCGTGCGGGTTGGACGACTTCACATACGACCTTCGAGTTTCTTCGCAGACGAGTGCAGGTTTCCTCACGCCGTTTTCCTTCACCGCAAGAGCGTCGGATAAACGTACATATGAAATCGAAATTCAAAAACACATTGGACCGTGGCAGGATTCGAACCACGACCTCCCGGACAGGAGGTAACGGCCCTTACCATTACGCCGCCGACGCTCCATAATCCATAAATTTGATATGTAATAGTTATTTAGGTAGGTAAACGGAGAAAACCCCATCTAGGTGTTTGTTGGGTGGACTGGCTTTCCTGATCACTTTTTATAGGCACAACTTACTCAACTTTATCAACCACAAAGGGGCTTAAACCAGCAAATTCTTTGCCCCGCAGACATTTGGTTAGGCGAGCAGTATTTTCGTCGTCACTGTACCGATATAGTCGGGTCGTCGTCTTAAATTGGCTATAAAACAGCGGCCAGTCATCAGGTTCTCCTGAAAAGTTAGGTAACTCCTTGATTGACGTCTGGCGTGCCAAGAATTTGCTGATTTCACCCTCAGAATGCGCGCGTGGTCAGGTTCGAATTTAGGCTTGTAGGTAGATCTCTGCCTTAGTGAAGAGAGGTGCTGTCTGAGAGGTAGTAGCGTCAGCAGCTGTCGCTTGCAATGTTTGCCTTCGCAAGCGGCGCCCTGAAATTCAGCCTCGTCCTGTATGCGCATCTGCTCAAAAATCAACCTTTTTTCGATATCCACAGCTCTTTTAACGTTTTTCCTATTTCCGCAGCTCTTTCTTTCCTGGCGGCTTCCAATTTTAGTTCACCGAGCTGCTGCCTTGCGTTTGAGGACGTGCTGCACTGTGAGCATGCGGATTTCACAAATTTTACCGTCGATGTTGGAGACTCGTCTAGGAGACTCGCCGGACTTTTTTCCGTCTTCAACAGGCAAACCTTCAATTTTTTTTCGTCGGAAGCCTGGTACACCTGTCAGGTCTGTCCATGTGCCAGGTCAGTAGACCTCGAAGGACCACTTTAAACAGTCTTTCAATGTATTAGTGCAAAATTGTTAAACAGTCTGTTAAATATATTAGTGTAAAATATGATAGAGCTGGGGGAATGAGATCGTTTATAGCGCATACTCTTCGAAATGAACTCGATAGAATACCGAAAGATAGGCAACTTTGCGACAATGCTCAAGGTTTTGGAGCTTGTTTTTGTCAAGCTCATTGTCACCAAGGAGTCTCCAGGCGCATCGGTCGATGGCGTCTAAGATATCCAGCTGGCTAATCCGTCCCATAGGTGAGAACAGTACTCCATACAAGATCGAACTTTAGCTTGATATAAAGAGAGAAGCTGTCCAAGGGTGAACTTAGTTAGAATGCCCAGCTTCACTGCAGAAACTTTTTCCTAAGACTCAATGTATCGACTGTAATTATTGAGATTAGGTGTTAATTTCGCGCCAAGGCGCTCAAGGTGGTCGGATATCTGACTGAATTCATTACGGAAAGTAAGAGTCAAGGTGAAATAACTCCTTTTAGTGGAAAAGAGATATGCCTGTACCTTAGAGGCATTGAACCTTACGAGGTTGGTATCACCTCAATTATACAGTGCCTGAAGTGATAGGTTCATGCGCTCTATCATGGCCTCTCTCATAGACAGCGTACAACATGTTCCTAGAAAAAACATTTGAAAGCAGTAGAAATAACCAACACAGCTTATGATTGACCCATTGATGAAGAAGTAAAGAAAAATTTTCAGGCTCGATTTGCGCGCCCATCTCTGTGCATTCGGCGCTCGCTTAGTTTGCTTATTTTCGGGGCGATAGGAAGAAAAGTGAGATAAACGCTGTGGGTGCCAATCATATGATATCAAATTAATCAGAAATGTAATGAATAAACGCCAGAAAACATTGAAATTCAAATGTTACTAAGAAATATTACCTCTTCGGTCCAAAATTCATCCCCCCCTACAAGTCGATCCCTGCCTCCGCAGCTGCATTATTTCGTATGCGTAAGGTACCAAGGATTAGGACGTCTATAAATAATAGATACGAAGCAATTTGTAGGCAAATGTTTAAATTTTTAGGGACCTGTCTGTAGTTTTACTAAGAAAATACAAGTGACATAAGGTGATTTAACATTTGCCAAAATTTCAGCGTGGCTTCTACGCCTGAAATCAAATATTACGCAAAAACCTATATAGTTTTTGAAAAAAAAACCTGGTCTACTAAATTTAACCGCCCCTGTAGCGTAATAGTTAGTCCGTTCTCTTCACAACTGGAGGTAGCGGGTTCGATTTCCAGTGGGTCTAACTTTGTAAGACTCGGTTTGGTTGGTGGTAGGGGTATTCTCTAAGCCCGCCTGGCTAGCTACCACCATCTTATCTAAGTCTTACCGCCAAATATCAATGTTAATATCATTGATGTGTTCCAGAATGAAGATCCTTATTACGTTGCGAAATATTGATAAGTCTGTTTCTATCTTCGACATCGTCGTCACTTACCATTAGGTGAGCCAATACATGCCAAGGGCTTGTCAGTTGTGGATAAAAAAAATATTAAAAGTATTTATGTCAGCTTTCAGCTGATAGATTTAATTTTTTATCGGACGAAAAGCAAAATGGGGCAACTTAATATTTTCTTCTAATAATTTTTGATGCGGATTGTAGGTATTACGCTACATTAAATTAATTGTGATTAATAGACGAAAAAGACTTGGGTGCAGGGTTCCTTGTCGGACTACGAAACCCTAAAAACTTAACTTACATATTAGGTGTTACGAATGCACAGATTTACAATAAGGTATTTCAACAAAAGAAAAATATTCCACATGATCCACCTACAGGATTTTTATCATCATCAAAGTTTCAGATGCTACGACTTACGCGTAGCAAAGTAGCCGACTACGAAATCTTAATTTGTGCTTTATTTCCAAATTTTCTTCTTAGGTAGAAAAAAGTTTAAAGAAATAATTTCAGTGTTATTTTGAAACTAATACCTACTGATAAACGAGTACGAATTAGGTGGTATGGAGTTCATGATATTTTAACCACCCCAGGAATCTAAAGTTCAAAATTCGTATTTGTTGCGGTCAGAATATTGGTCGGACTTTCTGATAAGCGAAAACTTTGAGGATAGTTTTAGTTTGTAATCATGTCATGTGTAATTTGTAATCAGGTCGTGTACCTACAACGATGGCCAATGCTGTGAGCTGGTAAGCAAACTTCTGCGGAGAGGTACGGCCATGTTGCGGCCACGAAAGACGGACGGCGGGAAATCGCGGCCGCCCATGGGAGGCGTGAGGCGCCGGGCTGTGCGACAGGGAGGGCGCGACGCAACATCACGAGAAGTGAGCGAGAGGAGTGCGAGGCGGCGCGACGCAGAGGGCGTTCGGCCCGCGAGCTGGCACGCACTCCAGGTCCGGTCGCGTCGACGGGCGGCCGGGAACCCGCGTCTCGCCACACTGAAACCACACACGATATTTCCACTGACTTTTCTCCTAGTGCGTTTTTGAATGCGCGCCGGTAACAGCGGGCACGTGATCCGCCCGCGGCCGCAGCTGTTTTTTTTCTCTCTCACACAAGTTTGTGACAGCTGAGTGTCGCGTGCAAACGCACCGTTTTCCCTCCATTCTTAAACTAAGAAAGTAAAAAGAAGTCTGTGAAGTTTTTGGCGCGAAACGCCCCGTTCATTGCAGTTGTCTAAACAAATGCTGAATTTCAGCGATAAGATAGTAAAATGGTCGATCGGTTTGTTGTAAGTGAACATTAATGAGGTGATTTGTCTATTCGGGTTGAGGTGACATTAGGAGGAGTTGGTTCATAATAATGGATGACTGGGAACGACACGTGACTCCTCTCCTTCAGGACATGGGCTGCTCCAGTGAGGAAACCCAAGATGACTTCTTTACCCAGCAAGATGTAAGTGATATGCTTTACAATTACGAGGAAGTGTAAAAACCTTACAAATAAGTACAGTAACATCGCAAGGCGAATCCAAGTTGAAAATAAGAGAACTTTTCTTTACATTACCTATTTAGAGTTATCTAACGCTAGAGTTAAAAAAAATATTTTAAAGGAAATTTTTTCAACCTGTAAACATACAAGAATACCTAAAACATTCTGATTCCTGTTAATTTAATTAATGAAATTGAAACAAGTTAAGTAGGTTCATTATAGAAATAATTCAAACACATCAACGAGAAACTTTAATTTCATAGAAAGAAAACTATTTTTTGTTGCGGTTATTAAATTAATTGGGCAGTATATTATATATTAGTACCCATGTATGTCTTTTATTTTCTTTAAAAAAAAGAATTTTGAAAATCAGTCCACGATTGACGGAGAAATCGGTGAACGTACATAAAAAATATATTACAGTCGAACATAGAACTTGCTCCTTTTTGAATATTGAAGATTAGTGAGTACATTTCGATAATGGTGATGACGAAAAATGACAATAGCTGACCACAAAGAATAACTCAAGTAATCTCATTGGTTAAGTTGGTCAGTGTTCAGCAGTCAGTAAAAAGGTATAAATTCGTGATTAGAAAGATATATACATGATAAGTTAACAGCATTGATGGGTTCCGGCTAGAAGATAAGATAACCAGTTCCCCATTGCGTTGGGGAGTCTTGGTAAGACCGCTTCCTACTTCGGCATCATCGTCATTTAACATCAGGTAAGATGATGCCATGGGCTTATCCACCAATGGATTAAAAAAATATAAACGCCAAAGTCTGGATGTTTGTTCCCTAATCTTGTCAACGGACTTCTATGAAATTTGGTCGGTAGATGGATCATGTACTGCAGACATTTGTGGGAGGGGGGGACACCTGGACTTCTTGCGGTTTCGCCTTAATGCAGGCTTTCTTACGGCGCACCTTTGTCATTTTTTTATGACGTCTTCGTCACCTTTCTACTCCTAGTATTCTTTTGCATCTACGTCAACTATTTTCATTTTATTTTTACTGTGAAAAAGAAGAAACATAAAGAACCACGAGTACTGATAATTGAAATAAAAAATACGTGTGTATTATTATGAGTATAAACCCCAGTTAATAGGTCCAAGACATCAATTTGGTTACATCATGTACCTATACTTAATTACATAGGTAACCATCATAGCTTAAAATCGCTCAACTGACACATCACTCTATCCTCACAATCCCCCAACATCCCCATTGGCATCTCTAACACTTCAGCATGCCATCTTCACCCCCTATTGCATCGAAATTGACAACCTCAACGCTTCCCGCAATCTATTTATCCTTCTAACACTTCAATGTCCCGACAGCACCTTCCACCCCTTATACACCACTTTTACGACACCCACAGCCCTCGAGATCCCTTCCACACATCAAACAACCGCAAACCCTTCCCAAAAACCCTCTACACCCATGCTACATCGATCTTTCCCTCCCTCTCTCCCTCCCACTCTGCCATACCTCCACGCCCATTAAAAGAAAGGTTTTACTATTAGAGACATTGGTTGGTTAAATAGAGATGTGTTCGTGGGTGTCAATGGGTGTCTAGGAGGGATGAAGGGGTGTGCGGGTTTTAAGTGGGGGTTTACGTTTGTCATGAACATAAGGTTTTCACTTATAAACAAATATGTATCATTATTTTAGCATTGTAGACTCGTAAAAACTACTCCGCTAATAAAGTAACCGCATAGCCCGAAAAAAAGCAGTGTGATATTAATGGAATAATCAGTCAATGCAAGCAAATGCTTTAAAAGCAAAACTTCCCGATACAACTCCTTTAATTTTAAGTGTTAACGTTATACTATTTACATTAGATATTTTTTCTTCACAGGTAATTCTTTGAATTGTGTATTATATCAGAGAAATTATTGAGTTAGGGAGGGAGCTGATTTACGATAAAGCAGTACCTATATCCTACTAATATTATAGATGTGAAAGTTTGGATGGTTGGATGGATATTTGTTATTCAATCACGCCAGAACTGTGAAATGGATCTGGACAGATTAGGACCTGGATTAACATTTAACTGTCTTTTTTTGTTAATTTCTGTCACGTCGCAATAAAGCGGATTTTGCACAGAGATGGTTGCGGGGTTGGAAAGTGACACATACTATTGACTAGTACAGCCCGAAATAGTTCCTGAGGGATCTAGAGAAAACTCAATTTCAAACGCTTGCGGCTCGCGCACTGCGTACCCTCAAAGATAGTCATAGAAACTATATGTTCACGCTAACAGAGCTGCGGTAAAAAGCTATTAGAAATAAATTGTTAACCAAGAAAACTATCACCCGAAGTCGCTGACAACAGATAAACCGTCACAAAAAAGATATCCATGCGGGCGGCGCCGTGAGAAAAAGCTAGTTTTGTAGGTATGTGTATGTTTTATTTTGTTCGGTTGGTTGTCAAGACACGTAAACTGGAGCGTCCCGACCCCCGAGCGATTGAAAATTGTGATAGGAACCACTTTCTAAACATATCAGAGCTTGTACAATTGCGAAATTTCTACAACATGTTATGAAAACTGAATATTTTTAAAGTGACGTCAGCAGATAAATTATATACTAAGTCACATTGTGTGAATGGGAGAAAAGAATTTTAACAGAAATTTGTAGCTGAACCAAATAGGGTCATTACTTTTGAGCCACCCAGTAATATAACACGTTCTAAAACATATCTTTTGCTCTCGAATTTGATACCAAGCGCCAGACTATTAATTGAGTAAAATATAAAACATTGTTGTTATTTTATTTGTTATTGATATTGATGTGT
The DNA here is from genome assembly GCA_947284805.1 of Coleophora flavipennella. NCBI lineage: Eukaryota > Metazoa > Arthropoda > Insecta > Lepidoptera > Coleophoridae > Coleophora > Coleophora flavipennella. The sequence goes on from OX369308.1 coordinate 17,158,858, forward strand.
TATGTTCTAAATGAAGTTGTTTATTTTGTGATCCCGACTCCCGATTATAGTACAGTAATTATCATTAACGTTAAGTCTACTAATATATAAACGACTTTGCGAAACATTTAGTCTTCAGAGCTTGTATAAAGTGACGAGAGCACATAAACTATACAATAAGTCAACTTGTATGAATGAGAGATAAAAATAAGAAATTTGTGTTTTTTGAACAAAAAGATACGAAGTCTCCTTATTTTCAACTCAATTTCCGACGATATCACATACTTATATATACACAAGGTTCGAGAAGCGGCTCGCGTACCGCGCACCTATTATAATATTTTTAATGTTTCCGTGGATCGTTTATAAATTAAAAGCAACATTAAGCAATCTGAAGTACCTAACATGAAGCTGTATAGAAACTGCTTAACGAAATTAAAGTAGTTACATGAAGCAGCTGTATAGAAACTACTTAGCGTAACATGGAGCTGTATAGAAACTAGTTTATGAAACATGGAGCTGTATAGAAACTACTTAACGTAACATGGAGCTGTATAGAAACTACTTAACGAAGGTAACATAATTACATGGAGCCTTATAGAAACTACTTGACGAAGTTAACATAATTACATGGAGCATGGAGCTGTATAGAGATACGACTTTACGAAGTTAACATAAATACATGGGCTGTATAGAAACTACTTAACGAAGTTAACATAATTACACGGAGCCGTATGGAAACTACTTAACGAATTTAACATAATTACATGGAGCTGTATAGAAACTTTTTAACGAAGTTAACATAATTGCATGGGGCTGTATAGAAACTACTTAACGACTACTAATATTATAGATGTGAAAGTTTGGATGGTTGGAAGGATATTTGTTATTCAATCACGCCAGAACTGTGAAATGGATCTGGACAGATTAGGACCTGGATTAACATTTAACTGTCTTTTTTTGTTAATTTCTGTCACGTTGCAATAAAACGGATTTTGCACAGAGATGGTTGCGGGGTTGGAAAGTGACACAGACTATTGATTAGTACAGCCCGAAATAGTTCCTGAGGGATCTAGAGAAAACTCAATTTCAAACGCTTGAGCTGTGTAGAAACTACTTAACGAGGTTAACGTGGTTTGAACTCCATTGATTGGGAATTGATAAGTTACTCTGTTGTGTATTATACTTGCATTGCTCGTTGATGTCTTTTCTATGAAGCAATAAATTAAAATAATTGACCAAGAACACGTTAAAAAATGTCTGAAATCGCAACAACCAAGTATAATTTTACAACTTTTTTGTTTGGCATAAATAAATATACATAACCGATTTTGATAAAATTTATATGGGACCACCTCAGAAGTAACTCTTTCGAATAAAAAGCATTTTAAAATAGGTTCCCAAATCGACAGAGAAATCGGTGGACATACATAAAAAAATTACAGTCGAACATAGAATCTTTTTTGAAGTCGGTTAAATATTCATTCATCGATATTGGACAAGGTCGTATAAAAAGCGGTGGCTGGTTTACAGGGGAGTGAAGTGCAAGTTGATGTCTTTTATAGGAAAGTAAGAGTATTTCGAAGTTATACTCAATGAAGCGGTCGTAGCTCAGTTCTTTGAAGTCGGTTAAATAATCATTCATCTACTCGTATATTGCATAAGACTAGGTCGTATAAAAAGTGGTGGCTGGTTTACGGGGGAGTGAAGTACTAGTTGATGTCTTTTAAGGAAAAAAGAGTATTTAGAAGTTATGCCCAATGAAGCGGTCGTAGCTCAGTTCTTTGAAGTCGGTTAAATAATCTTTCATCTACTCGTATAATGCACAACACTAGGTCGTATAAAAAGCGGCGGCTGGTTTACGGGGAGTGAGGTACTAGTTGATGTCTTTTATAGGAAAGTAAGAGTATTTAGAAGTTATGCCCAATGAAGCGGTCGTAGCTCAGTTCTTTGAAGTCGGTTAAATAATCATCCATCTTCTCGTATATTGCACAACACTAGGTCGTATATAAAGCGGCGGCTGGTTTACGGGGGAGTGAAGTACCAGTTGATGTCTTTTATAGGAAGTAAGAGTATTTAGAAGTTATGCCCAATGAAGCGGTCGTAGCTCAGTTCTTTGAAGTCGGTTAAATAATCATTCATCTACTCGTATATTGCATAACACTAGGTCGTATAAAAAGCGGTGGCTGGTTTACGGGGGAGTGAAGTACTATTTGATGTCTTTTATAGGAAAAAAGAGTATTTAGAAGTTATGCCCAATGAAGCGGTCGTAGCTCAGTTCTTTGAAGTCGGTTAAATAATCATTCATCTACTCGTATATTGCACAACACTAGGTCGTATAAAAAGCGGCGGCTGGTTTACGGGGAGTGAAGTACCAGTTGATGTCCTTTATAGGAAAGTAAGAGTATTAAGAAGTTATGGACAATGAAGCGGTCGTAGGTCAGTGTGACTTGCGTAGTTGGGTTTTTCGGTCAGGCAGGTTAACTGACCTGGAGTGGTTTGGTTAATTAAATCGTAGGTATTCAAAAGTCTTTTAAACAAATTTATTGGTCAGAAAAGTTTTTCTGTACTACTATTTTCTACTACTAATTTTAGTAATAAATAATTTTCGAAAAACCTAAAAACTTTTAGGTACAAGCGTTTAATGTTGTATTGTCACGCGATATACATATGCATGCAAAATTTCAGCTCAATGGGAAACTGGGAAGTGGGTCAAAATGAACTTGCAAGATTTCACCCGAACAAACATTGCAAGTTAAATAACAGCTTTTAAAAAAGAACAAAACAAAAAAAAAGAATTTTTTTTTTCTAGAAAGCCTTAGTTTGAGTTGTGGACGGTTATCTACCTATACGTTATGCTAAATCTTGAAATTTTTTTTTCGATTATCGCCATATTTTTTCTGTAAAATAAGTACACAATTATTTATTAGTTTAAATACTCGTATTTTTTGGTTTGAAAACTTCGGAGATCAGGTTTTTTTTTCGGATAGTTATTTTTGTTTATAATTTTTTTGTCGGCATTCAAAAACTACAGGGTGTAAATTAAAATATAAAAAGTACAAAAATTGTAATTAATTAGTTATATTCCGGGTAGCGCAAAAGTAATGACTGACCTACCGAAATAGCTTATATTTTTTTGCTAATGGCGCCCTCCTGTCATTCTGATATTAAAAAATTGTGTAGTAAACTAATGTTAAATACACCACAATGAAAGTCCCCCATAACAATGGTGTATTGGGTCCGGGAGCTATTATGTAAAGCTCTAGAGATGTCCTCATATAAGATTTCCACTTCGTCGTCGGAGTCTGAGCCTTACATCTAGTTAACTACTTTAGGGTTTAATACGCCTGAGTAGCATTCCTTAATCATTAATTACAAGATTAGTGCTCTAAAATTTCGAATTATAATATTAAGCTGATCGATCTGCAAGAAAAGTAATTTTTTTCGGCGTATTGACTAAAGGTTTCTTGAGGGAAGTTGGTAAGTTTCGTGTTTGCATTCACCTCCTTAATCCATCAAGTGAAATTTTGGTGCTTTAAATTCTCGGACTATATTCGGCTGATCGATCTGCATGCAAGTTCCATTTTTTGGCGAATTGACTAAAGGTTTCTTGAGGGAAGTTGGTAAGTTTCGTGTTTTCATTTACCTCCTTAATCATTAATAAGTGCAAGGTTGGTACTCTGAAATCTCGGACTTTATTAAGCTGATCGATCTGCATGAAAATTCCTTTTTTTGTCGAATTGACTAATGGTTTCTTGAGGGAAGTTGGTAAGTTTCGTGTTTTCATTCACCTCCCTAATCAATTAGGTGCAAGGTTGGTGCTCTAAAATCTCGGACTATATTAAGCTCATCGATCTGCATGAAAAGTCCATATTTTAGCGAATTGACTAAAAGATTTATAAGGGAAATTGGTAAGTCTAGGGTTTTCATTCACCTACTTAATCCATTAAGTGCAGGTTGGTGTTCTAAAATCTCGGACTATATTAAGCTGATTGATTTGCATGAAAAGTTATTTTTTGGCGAATTGACTAATGGTTTCTATTCGGAATTTGGTAAGTTTTATGTTTTCATACACCTCCTTAATCCATCAAGTGCAAGCATGGTACTCTGAAATCTCGGACTATATTAAGCTCATCGATCTGCATGAAAACTCCATTTGTTCGGCAAATTGACTAAAGGTTTAATGAGGGAAGTTTTGTGTTTTCATTCACCTCCTTAATCCATTAAGTGCAAGGTTGGTGCTCTAAAATCTCGGATTTTATTAAGCTGATCGATCTGCTTGAAAAGTAATTTTTTTGGCGAATTGACTAAAGGTTTTTATTCGGAGGTTGGTAATTTACGTGTTTTCGTTCACCTCCTTAATCCAGTAAGTGCAAGGTCAGAGCCATGAAATTTCGGACTTAATCAAACTGATCGATCTACATGAAAAGTTCATTTTTTGGCGAATTGACTTATGGTTTCTATTCGGAAGTTGGTAAGTTTTATGTTTTCATTCACCTCCTTAATCCATCAAGTGAAAGGTTGATGTTTTAAATTCTTGGACTATATTCGGCTGATCGATCTGCATGCAAGGTCCATTTTTTGGCGAATTGACTAAAGGTTTCTTGAGGGAAGTTGTTAAGTTTCGTGTTTTCATTTACCTCCTTAATCCATTGAGTGCAAGGTTGGTGCTCTAAAATCTCGGACTATGTTAATCTGATTGATCTGCATGAAAAGTCCATTTGTTTGGCGAACTGATTAAAGATTTCTTGAGGGAAACGGGTAAGTTTCGTGTTTTCATTTACCTACTTAATCATAAAGTACAGGTTGGTACTGTAAAATCTCGGACTTTATTAAACTGATCGATCTGCAGAAAATTCCATGTTTTTGGCGAATTTATTATAGGTTTCTTAAAATAAGTTGATAAGTTTCGTGTTTTCATTCACCACCTTAAATGGGTCCGTCGTTTAGCCATTTACCCTGTACATCGATGAAAAATATGAAAAATACTTTACAAATAACCAGATTATTTTTAAACTATTTTTCACATTTTTCATTGTTTGTATGGAAGTTAGGTTAGATTTGTTTTTTCTTGAATAATAATCTACTCTACTTAGTGTAACTGGCTTAAGTTGTATTAATTTACAAAGTTTTATTAAAACAGTTTGTGCCATTTCTGAGAAATAATAATTAACAACCTGAGTTTTGTATGGGAACTTCCATATGTACCTTTGTTATATATTTAATGATATAACGAACTATCATGTTTCTATTTGGCCGAATAATGGAATAGTAAAAAGTTTTATCAAAATTGTTAAAACCATTTTTGAGTAAAAACTAAAAACAACATGGTTTTGTGTGAAAAGGTACCTTACTAATATTTATCCTGGAGTAACGAACTACCTTGTACAATAGAAAATATGAAAAGGTTACAACTTTGTTGTGGTTGTGGTTGAAGTCAACAATAAATATTTCAGTTTGAACTCCCATAGCTATGATTTGAAAAACCAAAATTAATCTGGTACCCATTTAGGTCTTCGCATTTTTGGTGTCGGTTTGTGTATACCCAAGTACTCCAATTGCTGAAGGGGTTTGTGTATACCCAACCACTCCAAATGTTGAAAGCTACGCGAGAAAGTATGCACTGTGTAGCTGTACAATTTAATTAATACTGTGTTTCAACTAAAAGATGTCATCTGAATTTTTCTCATCCGATAATAGGAACGTGGTATATGTGATTGTAATAGATAATGTTTACAGACTATGACCATGTCTTAGTTAGCCGTAGCCATCATCGATAAAGTCAATTAATTGGGGGTATTTGCAAAAAGATATGTTTGATATAGAAGATTCTAACCCAGCTGCTCTGGTCATGCTGAATAAAAGTTACAAAAAAAACCCACTCGAAGTGGGCCACTCTATTTTTTGGAATTGCTTATGTTGAAAATACGATGGTCTCCTATGGCCGACCGCACCTTATACTGGTCCTCCTGTTCTTTAATGTTAGTATGTGGGGAGGACACTGACTGAGTTGACTGTTATAGATACAAAAGAAAGCCAAGGCCTCATTGGCGTAAAAGTTTGTCCATTCGCTTCACATTAGGAGGTCGCGGTCGATTCCTGGCGGAGTGAAACTTTGTAATACTCGGTTAGGTTGGCGGTAAGGCATTTTCGAAGTTTGCCTGATTAGCGACCACCATTAAGATGACAAGGCTCAGGTAAGTGTAAGCTTTGTCACCAAACATCAATGTTAACAGCATTGATGTGTTGCGGCTTGAAAATAAGTTAGCCTTTTGGCCATTGCGTTGGGGACTCTTGGTAAACCTGCTTCTTTTTTCGGCAGCATCGTTTCCTACTATCAAGTGAGATGATGCTAAAGGCTTATCAATTGTATATAAAAAAATAACATTTTTTATCATAGTAATTAGTATAGCATTAGCTATTTCTATTATCTACTAACTGTGATAAAAAATGTTAGTTAATTGCATGAGACTTTTTCCGCGTGAACATATATCTGTAATGAAGTAATTACCCGATAGTTTGCTACAGTAGACAAAGCGAGTATTATTAGTCACTTAAAATGCGTGCATTGAATCTTTTTATGACAAAAACAATGGATACCTCGGGTAATGTTTCCTTCCATGGTGTCGTCCAAATAGTGGAAACTGATGTCAGCAGTGGACAGCTAAGTGGTGCTACCTATCTTTCCCATTACGTTTGACTCAGTTTTACGCATTAGTTAGTGTTTAGTGCACATTGTGCACTTTGCCGTGAGAAAGTCCAGTAAAATATCGTTCAGGTGTCCTCAGGAAGCATTTCCTTGGACACGTGTAGCGGCCATTTGCTCGGTTCACCTACCCGCATTTTGTACCACTTGGAAACCGGTAATTTTAATGAAATTCTATAGGTTCTAGTGCAGCTGTGTTCACTCGAACGAATATTACGATGTAGAGGCCGAATAAATTAAGTACTACTACGACTAAATACAAAAATTGAAAACTATCCCTCCTTTTATAATAGCAGGTAACCTACTGACAACAAATTGTAAATTCCGATACAATATAATTTCAACACGTTACTGATTCTTGTTCCCTACTGATAACAAATTGTTAAATCCGATAAAATATAATTTTATCACATTACTGATTCTTATTCTACGAGCTCGTAGAATAGATGGCCGTTGAGGTAGTAAAGTTCTCAAGTGGCGACCGCGCACCGGAAGGCGTAAGACGGGACGACCTACAAATCGTTAATTCCGATAAAATATAATTTTAACGCATTACTGATTCTTATTCTACGAGCTCGTAGAATAGATGGCCGCTGAGGTAGTAAAGTTCTCAAGTGGTGACCGGAAGGCGTATGAAACGACGACCTAGTTAAGGTCAAGGGAAGCTCTTGGATGCGGACAGCGTAGGATCAGTCGTTGTGGATATCCTTGGCGGAAGCCTTTGTCCAGCAGTGGACATGTTTCAGCTGATATGATATTGAATGATGCCTAGAGGCGCAAAATATTTTCATAGTAATTGCCCAGAAACAATCGCCTAGACATTTTTCGGGACTTGTTTCGAGTGATTGTTTTACTTATGCGACGATAACATAAACAGATAAGAAGCTCTAATTAAACAAATTAGGTACAAACATAACAAATTGTAAAAAAATGACGTTTATTAACAGCATGCGAGTAGGTCGTCCATAGCGTATATTAGCATTCTGTGGGGATGGCATCGCCAGGCCAAGAACTCATTAACCGCCACCGCTGAGGTGGACGTTATCTCCTTATCAAGGTATAACCTTTCCGTGGTGAGTGTTATTATAACATTTAATATAATAACACTAATGATAATAAGGTAGCCGATGGCTGCTGTACGATAATTACAATATTAAAAGTATAAATAATTCAGTGGAGTATCGGCCGGCGTTGGAAGCACGCGACGGACTTCCGGAGTCTTCAAACGAAATGCGTGTTTAGCTCCCGAGGCGCTTGAAGAACAACGAAAATTGTATAATTATTACCTATTAAGAAAAATATAAGTGTCTAAATCGACGCAAAGGAAAGTGGTATTGTCATGCCTCGCAGTTAGGTAAGAGAGCTTTATTACATCGCCGTAGTGTAACTTGACGATTTTTTACCCAAATGACTAAAAAGGATTGTAATGCTTTTCGGGTGTATGTTCTCGGCGTTTGTCAAGGGTATCCAGCGGGAATTTTTAATGTTTATTTTAATAAAAATAAAACTAAAGAATTTTTATTATTTATTAATAATACAAAATGGAGTTTGATAATGCGGATTTTATTTTTTAAAGACAATGTCGTCTAATTGACACCCGTTTCTCTCAAGGCACTTTTGCAACCGGACCCTTACATTTGCAATTTGCAATTACGCGAGAGCAAATCGCTGGTGAAGTTCCAGCAATTTCACGGCGGATAATTTCTTGTAGTGCCTGAATCGTTTGAGGATTGTTGTTGTAAACGTTTGACCTTGAGATAGCCGCACAAAAAAAGTCGCATGGTGTAAGATCTGGCGACCGAGGCGGCATGGGTATGTCCCCGTACTTGCTGATCAATTTATTCGGAAAAATGGTACTCAGTTTCTCCATATAGATCCTAACCGTGTATAGTGTACCTTTACCTTGTATCAACGTTTACTACCCGAAAGAAGGATAACGTTTTTTGGGTGTATGTATTTATGTATATACCTTTACCTTGCATCAACGATTACTACCCGAAAGAAGGATAACGTTTTTTGGGTGTATATGTATTTATGTATATACCTTTACCTTGCATCAACGTTTACTACCCGAAAGAAGGATAACGTTTTTTGGGTGTATGTATTTATGTATATACCTTTACCTTGCATCAACATTTACTACCCGAAAGAAGGAAAACGTTTTTGGGTGTATGTATTTATGTATGTACCTTTACTTTGCATCAACGATTACTACCCGAAAGAAGGATAACGTTTTTTGGGTGTATGTATTTATGTATGTACCTTTACCTTGCATCAACGATTACTACCCGAAAGAAGGATAACGTTTTTTGGGTGTATGTATTTATGTATATTTATTTACCTTGCATCAACGTTTACTACCCGAAAGAAGGATAACGTTTTTTGAGTGTACCTTTACCTTGCATCAACGTTTACTATCCGAAAGAAGGATAAAGTTTTTTGGGTGTATGTATTTATGTATATACCTTTACCTTGCATCAACGTTTACTACCCGAAAGAAGGATAACGTTTTTTGGGTGTATGTATTTATGAATATATCTTTACCTTGCATCAACATTTACTACCCGAAAGAAGGATAAAGTTTTTTGGGTGTATGTATTTATGTATATTTCTTTACCTTGCATCAACGTTTACTACCCGAAAGAAGGATAACGTTTTTTGGGTGTATGTATTTATGTATATACCTTTACCTTGCATCAACGTTTACTACCCGAAAGAAGGATAAAGTTTTTTGGGTGTATGTATTTATGTATATACCTTTACCTTGCATCAACGTTTACTACCCGAAAGAAGGATAACGTTTTTTGGGTGTATGTATTTATGTATATACTTTTACCTTGCATCAACGTTTACTACCCGAAAGAAGGATAACGTTTTTTGGGTGTATGTATTTATGTATATACCTTTACCTTGCATCAACGTTTACTACCCAAAAGAAGGATAACGTTTTTTGAGTGTATGTATTTATGTATATACTTTTACCTTGCATCAACGTTTACTACCCGAAAGAAGGATAACGTTTTTTGAGTGTATGTATTTATGTATATACTTTTACCTTGCATCAACGTTTACTACCAGAAAGAAGGATAACGTTTTTTGGGTGTATGTATTTATCTACTCGTATATGTATGTTTGTATGTCTGTTTCTTTGGCTGAGCCTGTAGCCTCAACGGCTTGTTGGATTTTGGAGTACGTGGTGTCATAATGTTTGTCTTGATCCCCTGCGTGACATAGTGTACATTTTTACCTGCTTACCCAAAAAAAAGAGATTAAGTAATTATGCAGTCGGGTTTTTAATTTCATTGCATTGGTTAGGGTACAGTACTAGTATTCATATGAGAACTATACTTAAGTAATTACCAAAAAAAACAAAATGATTCTTTGATAGGTACCTACTAAAGTTTATTATTCCACATTTATCTTCCTATCTAGTTACTAGCTTTTTTTTGCAAGCATAACAGATTGATATGATCGATAATGCAATCACCTGTCAATATATTATGTGGGCTACGTTGAAGGGTTTAATCCGTCCAAAATCAAATTTAGAAACAAAAGAGTGAAAAGTCGTACCAAGAATCAACATTTTTCTTCATTTATTTGACCGCCTCCGTGGCGTAATGGTTGACTCCAATAGCTCACATCAGGGAGTCGTGGGTTCGATTTGTAACATGGAGTCTAACGTAAGGCTCGGTTTGGTTAGTGGAAGGGCATTTTCTAAACCAAGCTAGCTACCACCAAGTCTTGGCGCCAAACATCAATGTGTGTGAGGATACAATAGCCAGTTTCCCATTGCGTTGGAGAATCCCGCTTACATATTCGGCAACATCGTCACTTCGTAAGATGATGTCAAGGTCTTAACAATTGTGGATAAAAAAGTACACGAACTTTCATTAAATTTTACTACATAATTAATTATGCTTGTTTTTAATCTGTAATAATACAAACAAAAAAAACATTCTAATTAATATTAGTATGTAATGTTTTTAGGGTTCCGTAACAGACAACGGGACTCCATTACCAAGCCTACGTCCAACCTTTGTTCGTCCAACCTTTAAAAGACTTTATCTTTTGAACCGTCATAGGTAGATGACTAAATTCTCTCAGAATATGTGCTACTACGGCGGGTTTATTAAAAAAATTAATAAATTTAAAAGGAAGAGGTTTGACGAAAAAACACGTTTCTTGTATGCACTGTTAGGTCATACAATTATCAGCGCTGCAATTTTTTTTAAGGTTTCGCAGCATTCAAGCTGAGTCGGGTCATTTTCTTAGCCCACCTTATATTTATACTTACGTTTTTTACAATAAGTAGTTTTAATATTTTTTTTGTATTACTCGTTTTTTTCTTGTGTGAGCTCTAATTAAATGCATGCCTTAACTTATCTTGTTGTGCAGTCTGTTTTCTTGGCACTCACGTGCGGAGTATAAGATAAGACAAGTACGGATTGGAGGAGGTTGTAGAGCTAGTGGTGAAAACCACTGTTAGAAGTTTTTCAAGCCGCCTACAATGCATCTGACACGGCTTAACGACTGCCACCTGGTGTTAAGACAGGCACTAATGCTTTAACGAGCCTTGCAAAGCACGGCAACTGTCGAGAAAAATGTCAATAACGGTCAAACCTGTGGCAGCAACTGCACACAACCCGCCACTGTACCTTAACACAAGCGACGAGAGAACAAAAGAAATACAACATCTAGAACGCGCTATTGGAATTTCTTCAGCGCTGAGTATATATACTTACATCTCGCCTGGCGGAGATATCTCCCTTTGCTCTCTTCGAGTAGGAACGCACCGTTCCTAAAAACCTAATGTACAATAGATAATAATAACTTAATACTAACTAATACATACAAAAAAGACAAAAGCTCTGAATGATTTTTCCTTCCGTCCCTCCGCGTCTCCGGGCCAAAAGTTCACATAACACTCGCCGCATTGCCACGCTGGATGGCAATGGATAGCTGTTAGACCGAAACGAACCGGCACGGGGGCACACCGCTACGCTCCCTCAAACGCAGGCCCAGTTTGCGCCCGAAACCATTTAAAATACCCAGTTATTACTTTAATATTTTTGATAAATTTTAATTCGGTTCAAAGTTTTTGTCAGTCTGTGACGTTATTGCGACTTCGACACGCCGTACAGCCGACTAAGCCAGCACAAGTAAATTTCGATGGTTTGAGGGGTCAGGGTCCATAAAATATACAAAAATGAACTCCAACACTATATACGTATTAAAAGATAACAACAAGAAACCGGCCAAGTGGGACTCGGGGTCACACAAACAAAGTTCCGCACTAAAACTTAAACTACACGTCATACATAAGTCCATCAATGCCTATTGGTGGCCAAACAATGTTCTCAAATGATGCGCGGATATTAAGACTTTAATAATTTATTTTCAAAATCAATGACGAACAACGAACAACAATATTTTTTCAAGCGCCAAAGTGTTCATTTGTTTTTTTTTTCAAAAAACAGCGTTGTATTTGCAAATCAGTTCGAAATATAAATAAAACCTTTGATAAGTTACCTCTTTGTTTGCCATGTTTCGGAGTAAAATATAGTTCCATTTTTAAATTACACGACAGATATGAGTTTACATACTAATTTATTTGGCCGCTAAACATGACATACAATTTTCATACAACTTTTGCCGGCCCCTGCTCGCATGTATTTAGCCAGTACAGCAATTTCTTTTTATCTCGAAGAAGGTTGTCAAAATAATGCTCAAATTTCGAAGCATGTTTGAGAAAAAATATTTTTGATTTTTTTCAAAACCTAGTGGACGCTCGTGATTTTAATCCCGCTTTATGAAAGGAATTTTAAAAATCGGGCATTATTCCTTGTCTTTTATCATATTAATATGAAACCTTGTTCCAAGAGTTTGGGCGATTATAAGTTAATCTCAGTGGGTCATACATAACAACCTGGGCAGGGTACAAAAACAACCCCCCAAGCTTACGAATCGATGATCCCTTTATTTATGTTCATGATTGTTTTGTTTGACTTTTATTTTTATGAATATTGATGACTTTATTTAATACAGCAAGAATTCCTCATGATAAGCCTTACATAAGGTGTTAGGCATCAGCGATGTGATTCTCTTTCGTCCTGATCTGACTCTCCTTCGATGAGCATCGGTCTCTAGTCATCTTCCATAGACCTGTTGTACAATAGAACGGCTTAAGAAAGTTCTTGACTCATACGCTTGACTCCTACCGCACTACTACACTTGCACGTTCGGATTCAGTTTCGTTATTATTGGCTGAAAATATTGAAGATCTTTGTTGATTCAAGACTAAATCATCACTAATTCAATATGGTAATTGATGTTTCAAGAAACTTAATTTCAAACAAAATTTTGTAAGTTATTAAATTGAAAAATGTTTTATTTTTTTGTATTCTCGCAGTCTTTTTTCTTATCATTTATCAACCATAAATTTCTAAATTGGATTATGATACTGTACAGCAAAAGTTTCATAAAAATTTGGCGTAATGCAAAGAAAATGAGCGTGCCGGGTTTTAACGCTCGCGAGTGTAGGTTCAAACTCACTGTAAATCCAATTTCACGGGTGCATTGGACCATTAAGTTTTACAGTAGTATTCACAAGTTAACGATATCGAAAACACGGATAAACACAATTTCCTTCCACTTTCAACTCAGCATAATAAACACTGTCGGATTTTATGTGTCACCACTATATTTAAAACACTTTATAGTTAGTTTTCATCACGTTCGAAATCGATTCAAACGCGTCAACTTTAATGTCTCTTTCGTTCATTTTTGATAAGTTACAACTAAAAATAAATCTAAAATATTTATACATATATATGAAAGAGAATTTGCTTGTCTTTTCGGGTGTCCAATAAATTAAAGAATGTCTAGGAGGAACTAAATTTAGCTAATTTTGGTTGACAAACGTACACTAAAGTAAAGAGTGCCAACGGAAACCCTGTTACTAAACTTACGCTGTCCGTCCGTTGTTATAATAATGGATGGTCTCAACCAATAATAAAAATGAAAAAGATATCGATTCAAACACGTCAACCGCAATATCTCTTTCGTTCAATTTTAGGGTTCCGTACACCCAAAGGGTGACCAACGGGACCCTATTACTACACCCTGGACACTTCATACAACGGGCCAGTAATGACCTTTTAAAAAGGAATGATTAAACAAACAAAATGGCGGCAAAATCCTATACGTTTGACAACCAAACTGTAACCAATCTGTATCAATCTGGGTAACGTGGGGATGAGGTCGGAATCTATAGAGCGCCAGGGAGTGTCCATACTGTATGTTAGTACTTATATATATACATTGCTATTACTAAGCCTTCGCTGTCTGTCAGTCTGTTAGCGGGATGTATTTCATGAACCGTTAATGGTAGAAAGTTGAAATTTTTACAGATTGTGTATTTCTATTTCTGCTATAACAACACATACTAAGAATTGGAAAAAACAAAAAAATCTAGGGGTCTCCTCTATACAAATAACATGTTTTTTATAGGTATTCTAGAGGTATTTTTATTTAGCTCTATCGTAAAAACGGTAACACATACAAGCATGAAACTTAATATGTTTACAGAACTAATACTGAAGTAAAACAATAAATAATAAAAACTGGCCAAGTTTGAGTCGTACTCGCGTTAAAAAGTCTGAACTGATTTTTCTTGGATTTTTACGGCTTGTAAATAGGGCGTCAAACTTAGTCAGTCTTGGTATATTTATAGGTACTATTGAGTACAATTACAGTGCTTTATAAAAACAATAAATTGGATAATACTTAAGAGATTTACCTACAGTTTAAAATGAAATTAGCAACTAGAATTAGGTACTTATACGCGACTACGGGCAAGGGTGCACGCAAAGCGCGCAGGCGCGGTCGGAGGTTGCTAGGCAACATAAACGCGGACGACAGCTATTGGTGGAGTAATATTATAAATAACTTAAAGAGATTAAAAAGCGGTTCTAGCCCAGTGGCTACAGAATCTTGTTCACAAACCAAATGGCCTGAGTTCAAAATTTGCGATTTAAAAAAATCATTTTTCTAGTTATGGGTTTCATTTCGAGTTGTTTATTCTAAAAATCCGGTTTAACACAAAAAAATTGTTCACATGCCTAAAAGACTCCGAGTATCGCTCAGTCGCCCAGGTACTTTTTGATTAAGCTCTATACCAAAGAATTTATATACACTACTATACTTAAAACGGTAACACATATGAGCATGAAACTTGGTATGATTATAGTACTAATCCTGAAGTAAAACAACAAAAAAAACGGCTAAGTGTGAGTTGTACTCGCGTTAAGTGGTCCGAACTCAATAAAAAAAAGTATATTTCTGCCGCTCGCGTTAATATCTTTTGTTTGTAATGTGAATATGTATCATTGTCATAGTTGTTTGGACAGGTGTAAGTAGTACGGAACCCTCAGAACACGAGTCCGTCTCGCACTTAACCGTTTTTTTACATAAGTTAAAACTAAAAATAAATCTAAAATATTTTAAATGAAAGACAATTTGCTTGTCTTTTCGACTGTCAAATAAATTAATGGAAGTCAATAAACAGAGGAATTAAATTTAGCTAAGTTTGGTTCACAAACGTACACTCCAAAGTTTTTAGTGTTACCGTACCTAAAGGATGCCAATAGAACAGAGATAGATGGGTTATGCACTAAAAAACAACAATTGAAAGTCGAACCCATTTACACACACTATATTATAGGCAGTTCGCTTCCATTGCACTGAATGCTACTAAGAAAAGAGATGCCAATAGGAGATCAGGCTGCTAGTTATTTGAGTTACTTTTTATGATCTGTCAAAAACGTAATTTTGTTTTAAAAATGTTTGAAATACCCACAAGTGATGTCATAGATTTTAAGCGTCATTGACGAGTTATTTTGTGAATTTAATCAATTAAAAATTGAAGACGTGATGGAAAAACAATACAAGTAAGGTTTTTTGAAACTTCAAGAGGAGAGCAATTTAGAAAATCATATTTTAGAATTTATTTTTGGTGCAGTCCGATCCCCTACTGGCATCATTTTATTTGCTTCACTTTTTGGACGCATGTAACCCATCTACCTCCTCTATATATATAGCATATCTCTCCAATGGAACCCGGTTACTAAACCTATACTGTCCGTCCGTTATTGTTGTGGTGGATGGTCCCAAGCAATATAAAAAAAAATACCAGATCACTCAGAATGTTTCTAGAATCTCATCATTTTTGTATTAAACACTGACAGTAGTATATAATATAAAAGTGCAATTATTTATAAGTAAAAATTCGAACGTTCTAATTTAAAATTTCCCTCCATATTTTTATAAGTGCTCATTTGTATAATCGTGTCTGAAAAATGGAACATCATCATCATCATATCAGCCGGAAACCGTCCACTGCTGGAAAAAGGCCTCCCCCAAGGATTTCCACGACGACCGGTCCTGCGCTGCCCGCATCCATAGCACGCTCTATTGCCCTTTGGGTGACCTTGAGCCTTCTTATGAGGCCCATAGTAAGCGACCATGTCTCAGTTCCGTAAGTCATCACTGGCAACACACACTGGTCAAAAACCTTAGTCTTGAGACACTGCGGTATTTGGGACGTAAAGATATTCCGAAGCTTCCCGAACGCTGCCCAGCCGAGTTGGATTCGTCGATTGATCTCTTTCTTGAAGTTGGACCTGCCTAGCTGGACTGTTTGTCCCAGGTATACATATTCGTCCACAACTTCCAGTGTAGGGTCTCCAACCTTTAGAGGGGTGGGTGCGACACGGACATTTAACATTATTTTCGTCTTGTCCATGTTCATTTCAAGACCCACTTGTTGAGAGACTTTACTGAGGCAATCGAGCATTGTGCTTAGGTCTTCCATAGTCTCAGTCGTGACCACGATATCGTTAGCGAATCGGAGGTGGGTTATGTACTCGCCATTGATATTGATGCCGAGTCCACCCCAGTCCAGAAGCTTAAAAACATCTTCCAGGGCGGCGGTAAACAGTTTCGGAGATATAACGTCTCCCTGTCTCATCCCTCGCTGCAACTGGATAGGTTTCGAGTTCTGGTCCTGGAGGCGAACCAACATGGTTGCGTTTTCATACAGACACTTCAACTCCTCGATGTATCGATGGTCAATTTGGCACCGCTGGAGAGACTGTAGCACAGCCCAGGTTTCGACTGAATCAAAGGCTTTCTCATAGTCTGATTGTACTCTTCGGTCTTCTGTATAATCTGCCGTAGCGTATGTATGTGGTCTATGGTACTAATGCCTTTTCGGAAACCGGCTTGTTCGGGAGGCTGGAAGTCGTCAAACCTGCGTGCGAGACGATTCGTAATGACTCTCGAAAACAGCTTGTAGACATGGCTCAGAAGTGAAATGGGTCTGTAGTTCTTCAGCAGGGTGTTGTCACCCTTTTCGAAGAAAAGCACGACCCCACTATTGTGCCATGCCTTAGGCGTTTGTCCCTCGAGTATAACGGAATCAAATAACTTCTGAAGAGCTTTTAGTACCGGTGATCCACCTGCTTTCATAAGTTTAGCCGTAATTCCATCATCACCCGGTGCCTTGTTGTTCTTGAGCTGTTAGAGAGCCATTCTAATCTCGTACAGGCTGACTTCCGGGATATCTTCCGGGATATCTTCGGTATAGTGTTGGGTTAGTCTGGCTCTTGGGTCTTTAGCCAGATCGCTGGCAGGCAAACGTGTGGTCTTGTACAATTGTCCATAGAACTTCTTAACTTCTTCCAGCAACTCAGTCTTAGACGATACGGTCCTACCATCCTCAGTCTTTAGCTTAGTCAGTTGGCTTTGTCCAACAGACAGATCTCTCGCGAACACTTTTGAGCCTTTGTTGTGCTCAATTGCCTCTTTAATATAATTTATAATATATTGGCGTAAATCGCGAGTCAGGGACTTAGAGATCTGCCTGTTTAGTTGCCGATACTGATTAGCGTCTTTAGAGGACTGCAAAACCTATCTGCGTCTTTCATCCATGAGGTTGCTGGTGAAGTCTGAGATTTTTTTGGTTCTGTTTGAACGGTGAGTTTTAAAAGTCTTAGACCCGACCGTTTGGACAATTTCCACGAACCTGTAATTATAATCGGCCACATTATCGCAGTCTCCTAGACATTCGAAACGATTGTGCAACTCGAGCTGAAAGCTCTCGGGGTTTTGGAGCTGGATGGGCGCTGGTCAGAGCGTAGACTTCATCAGCCGATTGGTCTTTAGATTCAATGTGCCTCTGACCATCCGGTGATCGCTTCCTGTTTTGACTGAAATGATCACGGAGACATCATTGAATATTTGCCTCCTTGTCGACAAGATGAAATCTATCTCGTTCTTCGTTACGCCATTGGGATGCAACCATGTCCACTTCCGCTGTTTTGACTTTTTGAAGAAGGAGTTCATCATAAAGAGGCTCTCCTTCTTTATAAAGTCGGCCAGCATCTGGCCACGTGCATTTCTTACTCCATATCCAAATTGCCCCACTCTCAGCTCACCGTCGCTTCGTTTGCCCAGTTTCGCGTTAAAGTCCCCTATAAAAACTTATAATGGGTCCTGGTGCTATGTAAGGCTGTAGAGATGTCCTCATACATAGTCTCTACCTCGTCGTCGGAGTGTTCCGTAGTCGGCGCGTGTACCTGTATGACCTTCATCGAATACCGTTTGGTAATTCTGAGTATAAGGTATGCTACCCTTGTCAAAACGCCCACGATTTGGACCAAATTGTTAATCAGGGACTTGTGGACGAGAAACCCGACACCACCCTGGGACTGTTGTTCGCCCTCCCGGAAATAGAGCAGGTTTCCGGATTTAAGGATCATGGTATTTTCTCCCTCTCTTCGGACTTCACATAAAGCTACGATATTCCACCGTAACCTGCTCAATACTTCTTCGAGTTCTGTAAGTTTCTCGTCAGTCCGCAGTGTACGCGTGTTGTAAGTTGCCAGGGCCAAAAACTAAAAACCTATCAAGGTTGGGAGATATGGATTAAAAAAAAATAGATTGAATATTATTCAAACCAAAAATAGTATGGAGACCATAGGTCTAAAAAATGCTAGAATTTATTGAAATTACGTGAAATTTACATTTTATTAAAGATACATTTTACCAATTGATAGGAAGGATAATTGAAATGAAACAATAACAAAAATTTGCCACTTGCCTTAGTCCCACGAAACTAAATTCATCTTAAAAATTGTTTGATAGGTCCTCCACCTTCGCCTAAGCACAGTCGACTACGGACGGCGAAGCATTCCCCGAGTTGCATTTCTCAATGAAATGTATGGTATTGTGTGAAATGTATGCATTTGACGAACTGAATATTTTAAATCATCAACAGTGTCATAGCGATTTTTGTTAACTTAATTTTTATGTGACCCCATAGAAAAAAAACCCCTGGGCGTTAGATCAGGTGACCGCGCTGGCCATTGGACTTCGCTATGAGTACCTATCCACGTGTTCCCAAACCTTTCGTTGAGTTAATTTTGTGCAAGGCGACTATTGTGCGCAGGGGCTCCAACTTGTTGGATGGAACCTCATGCTCCGTATTGCTGCCAAAGGCAAATCATAATGATTTCTGAGAATAGCCAGTAAGTTTAGTTTCCATATAACTATTAAAGAAAAATAAAACATTAATTTCAACAACTTCTAGCAACTATGGTCTCCACACAATTTTTGGTTGGTATAGTGATATACAATCGATATAACAAAAACATTTTTTCCCAAAAAAGCCATATCTCCGCACGTATCAAGATTGTTTTATTTTTAAAGCGCTATATTTATTTTCTATAAAATTGAGATCACGGTTCGACTCTATCTCTGATAGTTTAGAATTACCCCATACTGACCCTTAAAAAAAGTTCAGCCTGTATAAAATTTACAAATAATTCGGGTTTGTATGGGAGATAACTTATTCAAGTTTTTCCTGGAATAACCAGCGCGGAGGCCTAGTAACGTTCTCTCAGTTTCATCAAAATCGTTTTTTTTTTAATAAAAATATTTTTTTAATTACTTTGGTAGTATAAGCCTAAAAATCAAATTGGGAAAAATTTGAATTGGTTGGAGATAATAAAATAATTTGAATTGCTTGTAGATAATTTGGAGATAATAAAATAATTTTAGACTAATCAAAATTATTTTCAAATTTTAGGCAAGCTAATACCGGACATACGCATATACACACTAGATATGAGCGCCGCGCCGGCGCGGGCGTGCCACCGCGGCCGCCGCAAAAAGACAACGGCGCGCGCCGAGCGAGAGGAGATATTGAATCAGTACGATAGGAACCAGGGAGATAATAAGTACTGTTAAAAAACCCTAAACACGTTATAAAACCGACTTCCATCGCAACAACTTAGTACATTTTTGCATTATTATTTTTGGATTATTAATAAAGTACTACACTGATTTTGATAAAATTTATATGGGACCACACGGGAGGCACTAGCTTTCAAATAAATTATTAAAAAAAATAGAAGAATTCGGAGCGGTAATAAAAACATGCAGACGAATTGAGAACCTCCTACTTTTTAGAAGTCGCTTGATAAGTACACTTGATAGCCTGTTGTTGTAGTAGGACGCGTTCTTTGATTATTGAATAATCAAAGGACGCGTACGCGTTTATCTTCCAACACAAATTGGCGTCGTGGTCATTAGAGTCAGAACACAATGCCATAGTGTAGGAATCCATACAGTGGCACACTTTCAAAGTGCACCGCATGAATTAATAGATTTTATGAAGTGTCCCGATTGGTGACTATGGCGATTTGGGCTTGGCTAACTCCGCCTTGACCCTCATCATAGCAACTCACATAAGTCTCCACCTAAGGGGCTCGAGCATACCCTGAATTAAGACAATCGGGCCTTATGTCAACCACGCGGGCCCAGTGCGGGTTGGTCGACTTCACAAAACCTTCAAGTTTCTTCGAAGGCGTGTGCAGGTTTCCTTACGATGTTTTCATTCACCGTAAGAGCGTCGGATAAACTTACATATGAAATCGAAATTAAAAAATTCATTGATACCTGGCAGGATTCGAACCAAGACCTCCTGGTGAGGAGGTAGCGGCCCTAGCCTTTACGCCACCGACGCTTACCCCACACAATTGCCCTGTATAGTCGTCTCCGTTTAACGACTGTACCTGTGGACGTTAATAAAATGGTAGTGGATAAAAAATACAGTAATTTGTTGTTTGCTGAGTGAGTACAACCTACTTATACTTATTGTTTTGTATTTATGTCAACTATGTTTTAGAATACTCGTATATGTACACCCTGGCGCAGCGTCAACTTCAACCTTAGAACCAGGTCTGAGCTCTGCACTCTATAATTTTTTTTTTGCGGATTTGGTACGAAGATATAGGAATAAGAACAAGAAAAACACGCACCAGGGATTACGTACCACTACACCTCTCCACACAAGTACAACGTGATACCTATTAATTGCAAACAAAAGATAACGTGATACCTAATAATTGCAAACAAAAGATATCAAGAAGTACGACTCACACTGGGCCGGTTTCCATTATATTTTGTTTAACTTCAGAATCACTACTTTGAATAATACCTTTTACCTTCTTAAAGTCATCACATCAGCTCATATAAGTCCCCACCGAGGGGCTCGAGCCTACCCTGAATTAGGGCGATCGGGCCTTAGTCGACCACGCAGGCCCGGTGCGGGTTGGTCGACTTCACACACTACCTTCGAGTTTCTTCGCAGGCGTATGCAGGTTTCCTCACGATGTTTTCCAAAAACTCATTGGTACATTGGCCGTCCGGATTTGAACCCGGCACCTCTGGTTAGGAGAACCGACTCGTTACCGGTTGAGCCACCGACGCTTAAAGTAAAAATCGTTAAATATATTTAGAATATATATGTAGAATTTATTGAGACACCTGATACTGAGAAGTGACACAACGGCTATGAGTAGACGCAGTCGGGTATGAATGAACCCGCATTATAGTCAAATTGAAATAAGAATGCGTTTAACTGTCTGTATAAAATAGTTTATTTTATGGAATCAATAAAGAAACCCACCCTTCATTTTGAGGTCTTTTAAACAGCTACGTGATATAATGCGTCATTTGAAATTCTCTAATGGCTTTATTATAATGAGAAACAATTAATCGTCCCGCCTTTTTGCTTGACCGTTCGTTTTTGAATCAATATTTTGATGCAACAATAAAGTTATAATTAACACGAACGTTGATATGAATGATTAGTAATAAAATTCATGATTGTTGTCCAAAAGGACGTAACTGACCGACAGTTAGAAAGAGATAACGTCCAATTAAAACAATTCCATCAAAACATTTTGTGTCAGGTCATTCCACCTGCCGCCACGTAATTACTTATTCATAAGGAGCCGAGTGTTCGCGGTCAGCGTATATTTTATCGATCACGCCGTCTTCGTTTATATGAAAGCTCGGGCTGCGCGTGGCGTGCGACGTGTCGTTGAGTCGGTAAGCACGTGTGGCGTGACGAACACGTAGCACAGCGAGCACGACGACATGACCCAGTAGACTCACTTGTCAATATGTAACCATCACACACAGGGATCGTTAACGAAATTATATTCAAAACTGTGGGCAAAATTGTATGAAATGCAATTTCCTTAAAAAATTACGGAGCCCCGCTGGATTTGTCAAGCTCAAAACATCGAATTCCCTTATTGAGAGACATAAAAATGCACAATTGGCATTGTTTAGTTTTAACCTTGAAAATGTTTTTTCGATCGCTTTTGTCTCGGGAAATAGGTCCCGATTTCCAGCGAAAGTGCAATTCGCTATGGTGTCATGAGTTTTATAGGGTTACGTAAATAATTTTGAAGTCGAAAAACGCGTGTCGACGAGGGCTGAGAAATATACCAAAGAAAACCAAATTGAGAAAATCTTACCCCGCTAAAAATTTGTGTTTTAGGGCACTTTTGAAAAAGGGAACTTACAAACATATTTAGAAATATGTATTTTAAATTTTTATATTAAAGACTAACTCAAAATCTGGAGAACATTTTCGTTTTTGAAAAAAAAAATTTGGAATAATGATTTTTTTTTAAATTGGCCGTTTTATGATTTTACTCATTCCATAAAATGTGAACTCGTAAGATACCTACTAATAAAATTCCATAAAATTCCAACGAGCATTAATGTTAATGTATTTGGAGTTTTATTTTTTTATTTTTTTGTCTTTTATGTGTATTTTATGCATTTGTTCTAAAGTATGCTTAGTTTTTCACGTATTTAAGTACTGTTTTTAAAACAAATATACTTATTAAAATATGTAATGTTGTTTCTTATATTTGACGAATTGGACGAAAAGGCGACACGCGACGAGCGTAGCGATTGGTACACGCGCGCACTGCAAGCCAGCGACATGATAGTAATATTATATTATAGTCTTTATTAAGTCTTTACAAAAAGTAAGTAATAACACTGCGCTTTTGATTACTAGCTCCGCGCTAGTAATCAAGGAGCTAGTAAACAAAAGCGCAGAATGGTTTGGCCAAAAGGAATTGGCCATCCTTTTAAAAGAAAATGTTTCTTTGTCTAAAAATTTTCGTTTTTTTGTAGATTTAAAGACATTTTGTTAGGCGAAGCGAAAAATCTGTGTTTTTTATAAATCATGTAAAACACGTTTGGGAATAAGCCTGTAGAGTACAATTTTATCGTTTCTTTTGTCGTTTAAAACTGTTTATTGCACTCATCAATGTTACAACTTCTAAAAAGCTACCTAAAATGCCCGTAATCAATATATGAAAGGAGTCGCCAACAAAGTCAATTTTATACCGTAAAAAGTAAATTAAGAACACTATGTAACTAAATTCATTTCTAATGATCATTTGAAATTAGTACCTCCTACTGTGACCGTTTTTTCTTAATATTTGGGCCTGTTACGTCATAACTTTTTATCATTACAAAAATCATTGATAATAACCTAACAATGATAAATCATCATCATCATTACAGCTCATATACGTCCCCACCGAGGGGCTCGAGCCTACCCTGAATCAGGGCGATTAGGCCTTAGTTGACCACGCTGGCCCAGTGCGGGTTGGTCGACTTCACACACAACCTTCGAGTTTCTTCGCAGTCGTGTGTAGGTTTCCTCACGATGTTTTTCCTTCACCGTTAAAGCAATCGGTAAGTATGTACGTAAGTTTTTGAAAAACTCATTGGTACATTGGCCGTCCAGATTTGATTTAAAGCGTCGGTGGCTCAACCGGTAACGACTCGGTCCATCTAACCAGAGGTACCAATGATAAATAATACTATTAAAATAAGTTTCAGTAGTCTATAATTTCGTAAAACTTTTTTTGAAAAATGCCCAATGCCTGTTATTTTTTTAAGACATTGGGCTTTTTCAAAAAAGTTAAGATGTTTTTTTTACGAAAATTTCTAAGAAACTAATTTGAATACTATTATTTTTCTGCGGGGTCAATTGTAAGACTCGGTTTGGTTGGTGATATCAATGTTGATATCATTGGTGTGTTCCGGCATGAAGATAAGATAGCCAGTTCCCCATTGCGTTGGGGAATCTTGGTAAGCCCGCTTCCATATTCGGCAACATCGTCACTTACCAATTATAAATAAAAATAAAAAAAATATTGAGAATCAAGTCAAGTCAAGATTTTTCTCAGAAATGCAATGCAATTTAATTATACTTCCCACAATCATTTTTTTCTAGATCCAATTAATTTGGAAATATCTTCCAATAACATAAAAGGTAGGTACAACGCACCTGTAGACAGCGTAGGCAGGCCTCCCACTCGGTGGACCGACGACCTGGTGAAGGTCGCGGGAAAGAAGCCGCTGGATGCGGGCAGCGCAGGACCGTTCAATGTGGAATTCTTGGGTTAAATTTTGTCCAGCAGTGGAAGTCTTTTATCCCTTAAATGGCACGGATAATTATACTATACGATTTAAGAGAGGGAGTAGTTCATAAAAGATTTACACTAGTCAGCCAGCTTTGGCATGTGATGATGATGCCCATCATCAGCTCAGTGAAAAGACGTTCACGGCTGGATATAGGCGTCTCTCGAGTAAGGGATTTTTTCGTAATCGCCACGCTTGGCAGGCGGGTTGGTGGTCGCAATAAGCGGTGTGGGGACACAGTACGCGAAATGGACAGTGGTGCCCATCCTCCGGTTTAGTCCCTTATTTCGTCTCTTTCGACACCCTTGGGAAGAGATGGGATGACAATGACACTATTCTAAGCCGGGAGCCATACAGCTAGTGTTATATGCATCACATCAGCTCATAAACGTCCCCACCGAGGGACTCGAGCCTACCCTAAATTAGGGCGATCGGTCCTAAGTCGACCACGCGGGCCCAGTGCGGGTTGGTCGACTTCACACACTAACTTCGAGTTTCTTCGCAGGCGTATGCAGGTTTCCTCACGATGTTTTCCTTTACCTTATAAGAGCGTCGGATAAACGTACATATGAGATCGAAATTAGAAAACACATTGGTACGTGGCAGGATCGAACCACGGCCTCCCGGACAGGAGATAGCGGCCCTTGCCATTACGCCACTGACGCTAATATATATATTATATGCATATGTATGTATAATGCAGAATTAATAACCTACTATACAGCTGTTATGCTCGATTGCACGGTATAAGACTTTTTAGCATAAATAATAGAACATGCAAAGTAACACTGCTGATTAGCTTACAAAAGTAAAAATACATGCTACTGCACATACATATTATTATATCTTTAAATTTCTACTTGAAGTAATTAAAATCCAAGTTATTGCATAACATGATCATAAATCGACTATTGATTAAAAGTTTTAATGATTGGATTAATAAATTACTCTTAAGATTCTTAAGCTGATGAGATTATACTGAAGTGTTTAAAGAGATTTTAGCGTTTTGCGATTAATTTATCAACTTGAGTAATAAAACATGTAAGTAAAATCAACTTGATAATTTTTATAGTGTAATCAACTTTGTTCTATAAGTACACTTGCTGGTTTGTTATACACACGGATAAGATAAATAAGGTTGGATTGGCAATAGTCACACTTTTGTTGAAAACCAGCGTCGCCGCCTGTCTTCCACCCATCAACTCTACTACACAAGCAATAATAACACATATACACGAATTGCGCGCACTAATAAACAAAGCACACTTAGAACACAGGGCTGCAAATGTGTCTCACATCATTTCGAGAGTCTGTACGTTACACACAACCACACACAAATAAAAATTGATTGTCTAATCATACTTGAGGCGCGCCTGCCCAGCGCACATTTCCAATCCAACCTTATTTATCTGATCCGTTGTTATACAATGCGAATTACCAAACCATAGATGGAGAGCACAAACAAAGCCAGCGACAATTATAACAGTATGTAAATAATTTACTACGTGGGCTTTAAAAACCAGCCACGTGGCAGTCGACGGACTCACGTAGCGAGGGTTGCACCACACCTCTGGGTATAGAAAATTAAAAACAACATCAAGTACAACAATGATACCTGCAAATTTCATTCAAAAGACATCAAAATGAGCGACAGTAGTTTTTTTCTTTTATTCAATTCAGGATTCTTAGTGCGAGTATGACTACGTAATGACAATAATACTTTGCCGGTTTTTGTTATTTTATTTAACAATAAAGCTTCAACTATAATTAAACGAAGTTGGACGTTTATAGCAATATAATAATACAATTCACAATTGTATTTGTAATTGTACTCGTAGCAATCGGGTTTCTTGTTTATAACCCGATTTTGCTACAGTAAGTACTTATCCATCGTGTGCAGAGGTGTTAGTGGTACGGTACCCTTGATGCGTAACTGCCAGGGTTAAATAATTATTAATTACCTGTGTAGGTTTGCTTTCCATACTATAAAGTCTCCTATTACCCGGTAAGGTTGGATGGAAGAGATCTCTTATGGAGATAAGTTCACCTCTGTACACGTCCTCTCTAAGTGCTTTTTAATTACATATTTGTGTACAATAGAGAATATAAATATTTTATAAAAAATTCTCATGTGTCCTATGTAAATCATATGAAAACGATACCAAGGTTACTCTCGTACAAAAAAGTGGGCCAGTTATAAGGTGTAGTTTAATACATTTTTTACACTTTGGAATGACACCCTTATCCAACCCTCACAACATTTAGGAAGGCAATAATGCCTTTTGATTTGATTATAAGAAGATATGGTTGAAAACGCTAAGCACGTTAAAAATATCAGACGAAAGACATCCATTGCTGGACAAAGGCCTTCCCCAAGGGTTTCCACGACAACCAGTCCTGCGCTGCCCGTATCCAGCGGCTTCCCGCGTCCTTCACCAGGTCATCGGTCCACCGGCCATCGGAACAATTTTGTACAATTTTGCATTATTGTTTTTGGTTCTTGTTAATTTTCTAAAAAGTACTACACCGATTATGATAAAATTTGTATGGAACTAACCTGGCAGTATACCCTATCAAATAAAAAAAGAATTATAAAAATCGGTTCACAATCTGCGAAAATATCGCTTAACAAACATACCAAAAAAAAATGAACATACAGTCGAATTAAAAACCTTTTCCATTTGGGAAGTGGGATGAAAAGGATATACAGGTTGTAATAAAATTGGTGTAGGTCCTATTAACTGCAGTTTTTACTTATCATACTCTCAATAACTTTAGTTCTATGACTGCTAAAAACCCAAAAACAATATGTAATTCATCATACAAATCAATCAGCTGATCTTCCAATTTTGTCCATTATTTGTATGTAGTGTCCAAATTTTTTTTGAGAACTGACTCTGGGTTTCGTGGGGAAAGTTGTTCAGTATGATGAGTAGAACTCCCAGTTAACGGGTCCTACACCACTTTTGCTACACCATCAATTTTGGTAGGTAGAGCAAAATAGGAGCAGGAGGAAGAGAGGAGAGGAGGATGCTCTTACATTGTATACTTTAACTTATCTTCTAAAATAATGTTTAAACTATTATTATTATTATTATATCAGCTCATATACGTCCCCACCGAGGGGCTCGAGCCTACCCTGAATCAGGGCGATTAGGCCTTAGTCGACCACGCGGGCCCAGTGCGGGTTGGTCTACTTCACACACAACCTTCGAGTTTCTTCGCAGGCGTGTGCAGGTTTCCTCACGATTTTTTTTTGTATTCTTGATTGTCAGGACAAGGTCCACCTCGCCGCTCTAGTAGCTTATGAAATCATAAAATTGTTCGATGTCATTCTCGCTATTGTGCGGTATGCCTTCGATAATGAAAAGCCAAGCATCATTTATTTTGTGGAAAACATCTCACACTACCTCCGAAATTCATGAAACTAAACCTGGATACGGCGGCGGTTTCCACGAAATGTCTCGTGTCTTGTTCATATTCTTTGGTTTTTCATTTTAATATTTTATTTTTGCATTACAACGGTTTCACCTCAGATCAGAAATAAAAGGTAGATGTAGTGTTAGCGCTTTAGAAACGCGGTATAAAAACTCTGCTTCAATTACGACGGAGCAGAGATTTGCTTACATTCACGCGTTGGCAGACTTACCGTCAACATGCCGAAATGTGCTATGACATGTCTCAAATAGGTACACCTATCTCAATTACAGTGAAGGATAGGACCTATCACGTGTCGAATTATCATTCAAGGTCACCACTTAAGGTAAAGATGCGTAAATAATGCATTACCCCATTTTTTGATATCATTGTTGTATAAAACTCAACATCTAGGTTTCGCATTTAATTTTTTTGGTTTCGTATTGGACATATTATTTTTACTTTGAGTTTATTTGCTTCGGGCGCTACTGGAGCCGCTTTAACGGTCGCTGCTCCGGGGGTGGCTAGAGCCGCTTCAACGACCGATGATCCGAAGGCAATTGGAGCCACTTCATCGGCTGACGCTCCGAGGGGGTCTTTCTTAGAGCTACTGTTAATTGTCGCTGCCCGTAAACGTAGCGCTGCGTTACTTTGCGCTTTTTAAGCTCGTTGTCGTTTTTTTTACGACGCCTGATGATACAAATGTTCATCGTTCCTACATGTATTTTTTACATTTTCAAGTAATTTATTTAGTTCACTATTTTTGTTCATTTTGGAAGTATACCTACAATCTACCAAAAAATTTAATTTCTGTTACGTGGGGTATTTATCCGGAACAGTACGTGAGATGAGCGCGCGATAATCGCCGCCCATTATCCAACCATTTAAATTTTTGGCATAAGGTGTAGTGGCGAAGATCAAGGACTGTAATCTGCAAGGAATACCGCCTTAAAGCATCTCTTTGTACTACTTCTAAGCTATTTTCAGGTGTTCTGGAGGATGAATTCGAGGGTGATTTTATTTCTGATGTCTGCATACTCACGTAGTATCTGGATATACTTGGAGTCTTCAGTGACCGAGGTTATAATGTTTGTAAATTTTCTTGCTGTTGCTCTAACGGAAAGCGAGGAAATCTCATATATGAGTCTAAGCAGTCAACACAAGAAGATTATAGAAGAAAAGAAAATCGACTTCTATAAAAGAGATATCGGCTACCACGAATCTCAAACTGAACTCTTAACGTAAGCCTAAGTTTAGATGCAGTTGCACCCAGCCATAAGTCAGAATGATTAGACCGTTAGCCACGAACAGCTGGTAAACTGACCTGGATCGCTGCTTCCTGAGTGCCTTGCGCACAAATAAACGCATGAGTCTGATCCTGTATCCACCAGAAAACCGTCCTTTTCCATGGGATAGACGGTGGTTGCCTGATGTGAGCAGCTATATTCAGCTGCCTTCCGCAGATGATGAGCTGTAACTTCAGGGTTTAAGTGTATTTCTCAGCATAGTTACCAAATCGGTTGTGATACCAACAGACGGACGGATCGAACGATGGAATTAAAATTTCAGATTTCATATCTATCGTATATGGGCTGATATGATAAAGAAAATTTTGATGTATGGAAATAAGTTACCTGACGTAAGTGGAAAATGACGTTAGTAAAAATAAATCATAGTAGGTAGTGTAGCAAAAAGTGATTAAACTAAAGAAAGTTACCTGAAAGATCATTTTCTACATGAATACGTAAAGATTTGGAATATTTGGCCTAAAAGTTGAAGTTTAGGAAAGGAAAAAGAAGATCAGGTAAGTAAAATATATAAAAGATTCATAATAAAATAGTAAAAGCTTTTGTTGTCACCTGTATTTAAAAAATATTTAAAAGATAACATTGGACCGATTTAATTAAATACGGGAAACACATCAAAACACCACAGGATCACAAAAAGTCTCTAGTCGTACATGGCGAAAATAAAAATAAATATTACTTGAACACGCAGAGGAGGGAATAGACCACCGAGGTCTATGTCGGCAGTGGATCTTATCAAGACATCGTGCAAACAACTGTAGTTCTCTGCGGTCGTTGTCCAAATTGGTAGAGGATTTTAATAGTGGTTGAAACCCTTGAAAAAATATGACACAAGATTAAGTTACCAGACCACAATAGGAACGGCAAAAGAATAAAGAAAAATACCTTGAAAAATACGGCAAGGGCTCCGATTAGCACAACAAACCTACGGCAATGATAAAATAATTAATTTATAAACAATTAGCAGAATATCTGGTGCATTTGGTGACAATAATACTTCTGTCATAAAAATCTGAGTCAACAAAGTATTTAAATTTTCAAAACAGTTTGAAAAGAGAAAGTAAAAGAAAAAATAGCTGGCAAATTGATTTTATAGCAAAAAGTTTTTGTTACAGTAGATACCTACAAATTTTGTTTCAAGTGTATTGTAGTATGTTTTGATTAGACGAGACGTTAGGTTTTGTTTTGTATCTAAGGTCAATGCCATGGTGAGGTGTCGATGATGGAGCCCGAGAGGCGGTCGCATACGACGTTGTGTCGAGATAACCATCGCCCACTGCTGATAAGGCGGTAACGAGCCCAACGTCCGCGCTACGCTCGAGCACGAAAATTTTTCGTCTTTATAAGAGTTCATTGATTCAATCTAACTAACGTTAGCATTGTTCGTGATTATTTTTTTTATAAAATATAAACAAAGAAATGAGCTGCTAGCAATTTGCTTAAGTGATGCTAATTTGAAATATTATTTATCTCTCATAGTTAGACACTACTTGTGGTTTTAGTTAAAATATTCAATGCAAATTAACACCTTAGGCTTACAATTTTTCCTCAATATTATTAACTTTAGTTCATAACAGTACCTCCACTTATAAGTTGATTGTAAACAGCTTTTAAAAACTCAGTTGTCCCTCCTTTATCTTTGTTGCAGGTAGATACTAATTATATGTTATTATATACTACAATGTTATTAACTAGTATACGCCAGTATCCCTTATAAATAAGGCAAGATAGTGATAAACAGTGTTAAAACAACGTGAATACAGAGTGAAATGAAAAATTAATGAGTGGATCGTTTTGTTTCGTGTGGAAACTTTCGACACACGGCGTAAGTACATTTTAGTTTTTATTGTGGTTTGATTGTTCCCCGCGCTAGCTGAGAATACCTCGTTCATTTGTTATTCATAAAATTTAATTATGAACATTCGTAAGAATACCACTGACGGCCTGCCATAATAATTTACTTATCTGTTATTATCTGTATTGAAAAACTTCATCATTGTTTCGTTAAGTGGTGGTCCGTTGTAAGTAGTTAATATTGTTTACAGCTTTCTTGGAATACCTAATTACAAGAATTAGCAGTGTATCCTAACTTGTTAATTGTGGTTTCATATGATACCATACTAACTTTCTTTCTATCTAAACAAATGTAAAATGCTCTCAATTGTTTGAACAGCTAACGATGTCCTTAACAACACTTCGCCGACAAACTTCACGATATTTTTAATGAAGTTAAAATACAGCTCCACACTTGCGCAACCTCGTCCTAGTAATTTTTTTTTATTTAGTTTACTGACTTTTAAGACATATCTATAAAATTAATTCGACATTCATTGACCTAATTTTTCAAATTTTAATTTCGAATAATATGCATTTTATTTTACTGCTGTTTTTACAAGTTTAATTACCAGTTTATCACGTTTTGATATTTAATAGTATGTTTTATTTTTAAATAATAAAACTACAAAATTTTGTTTATTTTGAATTAATTTTATTTGTAATGTATGGTGTTATTTATGTAGCTACTGTTTATAACTTAAGGAATTAATGGATTTACATCTGAAATAAATAATTTAATTTAAATTGAAAAAAAATGTTAGATCGATTCTGATAAAGGTAATCATTATCCGGTTGGTCTTTATTTGTTACAGACGGCCGGATAATGATAATCGTATCCTGCTAAACATAGTTTAGAGAAACTCATAAGTGATGTCGTCTTCGAACGTCAGTTGGAAATTTACTGCGTCAAGGCACACTAGAAGAGTTCAAACGTGAACACAAATTTGTACAATAGCTCAGGCGCCTCCTCGTGCAGGGCTTGCTAAAACTAAGAAACTTTAATGTAACTTTCTAAGGTTGTATATGAAATCGACCAACCCGCACTGGGCCCGTGTGGTCGAGTAAGGACCGATCGCCTTAATTCAGGGTAGGCTCAGCCCCTCGGTGGGAACGTATATGAACTGACATGATGTTATGCGCATGCCAGGGAAGGTTTATGGCAAAAAGTCCCGAGAACCACGCAACATCAGTGTACACTTGGGCGGAGCCGCGGGCATCAACTAGTAACTAGATGAACCCTTTATATAATTAGATATTACGTTTTTTAAGGTTCCGAATTCAAAGTAGGAACCCTTTTATTAATATAGGTTCGCCCCGTTCGTTCGTATATCCGTCTGTATGTCAAGCCGTTTTACTCAGACTATTACAGCTATAGAGCCAAACTTTGCTATAGTTATTAAAATCTGTGCCGCCTATATGAAATAAAAAGTGTGTATGTACCTCCCCGACGTAAAGAGACTCATTTTTTTAACCTACGTTTGCAAAGAATTTTTTTATGAGAGTTACATGTCTACACCCCCTACCAGCTAAATCAGGAAATCTGGAAGTATTGGAATTAGTAGGGCAATAAATATTTTTTTATTGATAATATGAGTTTTTTTGCAGTTGGTTATAACCTTTTTATTACAAAATGTTCTAACCAACTACAAAAATAATTTAGGCAAAGACTATGGAACCTTAATGAACTTAGCCACCTTTTAAAATATGTAGGTACTTATTTTTTAATACTACGTAACTCTGCGTGTGGTCTGGAACGCACTCAGACAATTTTTTAGACATAGGTACATGACAAGGAATAGTAAATAAATATAAAACCTATCTAACAAAACCAGCGAGGGCATTTATTGATGTGTAACATCTTTGCTCTCGCTTTCCTGCAATTTGTGGGAGTGATTTCGTGAAATGGGACGGAAATGTGTAACATGGGACGGAAATGTGTAACAGTAAGTCGCGAAAGCGCGGAATTCTACTTTACGAGAGTCCGACTCGCACTTGGTCGGTTTTTTTCGTTACTGTCAGATCCGCCACCCAGGTACAATATCGTCATCAAATCTAACTAACCTAAAGTATTTTGTCTCATGTTACACATCATATGCGAGTACTGTAGGTCTCGCTCGATTTTTTTTTGATGTGTAACATCTTTGCTCTCGCTTTCCTGCAATTTGTGGGAGTGATTTCGTGAAATGGGACGGAAATGTGTAACATGGGACGGAAATGTGTAACAGGAAGTCGCGAAAGCGCGGAATTCTACTTTACGAGAGTCCGACTCGCACTTGGTCGGTTTTTTTCGTTACTGTCAGATCCGCCACCCAGGTACAATATCGTCATCAAATCTAACTAACCTAAAGTATTTTGTCACATGTTACACATCATATGCGAGTACTGTAGGTCTCGCTCGAATTTTTTTGATGTGTAACATCTTTGCTCTCGCTTTCCTGCAATTTGTGGGAGTGATTTCGTGAAATGGGACGGAAATGTGTAACATGGGACGGAAATGTGTAACTGGAAGTCGCGAAAGCGCGGAATTCTACTTTACGAGAGTCCGACTCGCACTTGGTCGGTTTTTTTCGTTACTGTCAGATCCGCCACCCAGGTACAATATCGCCATCAAATCTAACTAACCTAAAGTATTTTGTCACATGTTACACATCATATGCGAGTACTGTAGGTCTCGCTCGAATTTTTTTTGTTTAAAACTATAGGTACAATGTTGAACACTTGGTTACGTCATCCTATCCTAATTACACTAAAGTTCAGTTCAGACAGTATCACCACAGAGAGAAAGAGAAAAAAAAAACCACATGGTTGTGCACAGGTCATAAAAGAATATAAATAATGCAATTGATAAGCAGGATTTAGTTTTACGTTACGAAAATTTACTAGCTCCCTAATTGTGGCGTACGTAGACAACCCATATCTTTCAATGCCTCTTCAGTTTTTCCATACTTTATTCAGTTTTTCCATTCTTTATTCGGTTTTCTCATTAGTTTTAGATATTTTCATGTTTCAGGCAATAGCTTTAATTACTTTACGACATTTCTTACTAACATATTTCGGATCATATAAATATTCTTTCGAAGTGCATTGTAAGAAAATATATACATTTCGTATATGTAGTTGGTACATTAGAAGATCCATAAGCAGAATGTTACAACATCGATTCAGGTTAAAGTGCTTATTAATATTTTATAATTATATTTTTAACGATGAACATTAAATCATTAAAATATTATGTTCGTTGTAATTGCTGTTATTATGAATGTTATCGGCAATACAGAAGCCAATCGAAATAACGGAGCTATCCTGTTTATTAAAGCGCGCCCCGGGCACTATGTGGTCAAAGACAATCCTTAACTGGGGGCCGGTGGAGACTCCAAGCAGTTTTTATTTGAGAATATTTTCCTAACTAATTAAAAGCGTTGAAATAAGAAGATAAAAACTGGCTTCGTTATCGAAGGCATCGACCCGCTTTGTACTGACCACCACCGCGGCGCTCGCTGCACGGGCGCTTCGGATGCACTCAGTAATTAACTAAGACTGAAGGCCAGCGCGTCCCCGACACATCTGACGCATAACAAAGGGTGCAGACCTCGAAAATGCAAGAATAAGTAGATGTGGGGTCGTTATCCACTGAGCCGTGCCTTTGTTGCTTAGTTTGCTTGTGATTTTACGTACGTAGATATCCCAAGGTTTTTAAAAGTAACTGGGGGCACGGTAGTGCTCCCGCCAAGTCGAACGCAAAGTAAGCACTGCCGTTTATAGAACCACTTTAGCCAATTATTAAATTAAAACATATCGCTATTTACAAGCTTGTGTACTTATGGGGACCCTAGAATTTTAAGTTTATAACAAATATATGTATTTACTATTAGACATCTGATGGTAAGGTTCAGTTAATTTTACACTCACTGACTCACTTACTTACTTACATAACAAAATAGAAGTAGTACTTCCCATAAACATAGAAAGCTCAAAATATATACAGGGATAGGTTTTAAATTTTAACATGTTATTGTTCTTATTATTCTTGTATCTCAGTTGGAAACTTAGTGGCTTATTACTATTAGACAGCGACATTTTCATCGTTTCGTTTTTAGTGCTAAGTTACAGGGGCTTAAAAATTTGCCAAAATGGTTCTAGAAAAGGTACTATATTACAGCAGTGCTTGCTTTGAGTTCACTTCTTGTACGAACATTACTAGTCTTATCCTTCATAATGAACAACTTTTGCTTAGGTGGCATCTTCTTATCTGCTGTTGTTATCTTTAGTTACCATAGGAGTTGTTTGTTTTGTTTACTTTGGCTTGGCTCTTTATTTAATCTCCCTTTTTTTATGGACAAGTAATCATGATCGAAACTTGGCACTTTTTTACATAATGTTTAGTTCTTGATTTGGTTTATCCTTTTACTAATTTCTTTTACTTTTGAGAATAAAAATATTATTCTAACCGTCCGGTTACCTGGTATAAGTAAAGTAGGTATTTAATGAATCCACCATCTACCAATTTAAGCCAGGTTGTCCAATTTGTGACAGAAAACTTTTTGGTTACCATCTTGAAAGTGAACAACCCGGCTTTAATTTTAACACAAAATTTTTTAGTTACGATAGGTACGAGTAATTGAAGACTTTTGACATTGACTTTTTTTTTAGATATACGAGTATGCCACAAGTCACCCATTAGCTTACATATAGGTAACGGCCTGCTTAACAATTGGGTCCGTTCCTTATGGTAGTTTCATATGCTTTATGCACCTTCCTTTGTTTATCTAGTTAGTACCAAATTTTAAATCCCATTATTGATCTTTTTTATATTTTTCCTTTACTCTACATAATTACACAATAATTCTTTCCTATATGACTGTGTCATCAAGCATTCCATATTGTTCCACATTGGTAAATTTCCTATATAACTGTTTCATCAAGAGTAGCAAGGTGCTACCCTAATGTAACTCATTTAAGTGTGTCATTAAGCTAAGCATGTTACTTGTGTTGATGTCTTTTTGTGGCTATTTATTAAGCGTAGAATGATGCTCGCGTTAGTGTTTTTCCTATGAATAATTCGTTAAACGAAGCATGGTGCTCATTTTAATATCATTCCTGTAACCATCTCATAAAGCGTAGCATGGTGTTCGCGTGTATGTCCTTCTTATGACTGTTTTGTTAAGCGTTGAATGATGCTCCGATTGACTCCGTTTCTATGATTGGTGTCTTAATCGTAGCGTGGTGCTTTTCTGGTGTCATTATTTTAACTATTTCTTTATAGCATGGTGCACGCTTGAGTCTTTCCTATTACAATTCTTTAATGGTAGGATGGTGCACGCGTTGATGTCTTTCATGGCTCTGTCGTTAAGTGTAGCATGAATTTTTCTTTTTACGCGTTATGGGAATGTTGGCAATATCGTACCACGCAGTAACAAGTGCGGGTCATTGCCGCATTCTAATTTGTACACCTGGTGATGGTGGTTGGACATGGAATCGCTCACTGCACACACTTTGGACACTTTACGGTGCAAGGCATTTACCCCCGCATCGTTTTTTCATTAACTTCGTCGGAAGGTTCTTCCATGTGTAAAAAAAACGCACTCAGTTAATAAGAAAAAGTCCAATTATATCAGCTCATATAACATACGTCATTAACTGAATAAAAGGATTAAACACCGGGAGATTAGTATTATCTTGATGGACTTGGAGATAGAACGAGACGGTGATAGATATATTTTATTGGATCAGACCATTTCAGTATATAACCATCGAACTATTTGGTGGTATTTCAACAAATCGATCATCTGTCAAATGATCGATAACCCTGTTACCTTAACTTTGTACCAAAATGGTAAAGAAACCATGTAAGATAAATGTGCCTGTTTTCGTTTGCATTGTAGTAACTATGGTTATCCTACTTTTTTTTTATTCACAATTGGTAAGCCTTTGGCATCATCCTGATGGCAAGTGACGATGATGCCGGAGATGGAACCGGGCTTACCAAGATTTCAAAACGAAATAGGGAACTGGCTATCTTATCTTCAAGCCGAAACACATCAATGCTGTTAGCACTGATGTTTGGCGGCAAGACTTAGGACAAGATGGTGGCTAGGCAGCTAGGTAGCTAGCTAGGCAGGCTTAAAAAATGCCCTTCCACCAACTAAACTGAGTCTTACAAAGTTAGACTCCATTATTGGGAATCGATCCTAAACTTATAGCCACGGAGGTGGTTAGACATACCGCTACTTCAACATTCCGCAACATTCGAACAACAATAGTTGATGCTTCACAAATGAGTTTTTTTAAATACCCATCAGTTTGATTTTAAAACCGGTTCGTTAAATTGTAATATGTTTCCTAAAATTGTACTCTGGAGTTATAATGAAATCCTATTTTTGTTTAACTTTAATATATATCCTCATCATGTGCTTGTAGTAATGGTTTAAAAAAAATTTATTTCCACCTCTTTTTCTAATAACTATTATCGTAGCTAATCTATTTATCACTATTTTGTATCGGTAAATCTTACTATGCAGTTATCAATAGAAAGGAAAAATATCTCATCATAACAGCCGAAAAACGTCCACTGCTGAACAAAGGCCTCCCCAAAGCAAGGATTTCTCCATAACCAGGTCATCGGTCTAACGAATGGGAGGCCTGCCTTCCTTGGTCCTACGGACCTCCTCATTTCTGATTCGATCACGTAGAGAATCTCCAAGCATAGCTCGCTTCTTTGCCCTTTGTGTGACCTTTAGTCTTTTTATGAGGCCCATAGTAAGCGACCATGTCTTATTGCCGTATGTCATCACTGGAAACACTCACTAGTCGACGACCTTAGTGTTGAGACACTGCGGTATTTGGGACGTGGAGATATTGCGATACTTCCCGAGCGATACCTAGCCGAGTTGGATTCAACGATTGATCTCATTTTCGAAGTTGGACCTGCCTAACTAGACTGTTTGTCCCAGGTATACATATTCGTCAACAACTAAGAGTGTAGAGTCTCGTCTTCAGAGGAGTGGGTGCACCACGGACATTTAAAATAATTTACTTCTGTTGCTTTTAATAATGGAAATATAACCTAAACACTCCGGGAGTGCCGACAGAAGAGAAAACTTTTTAGAGTTTTATAAGTTTTGACACTCCGAGTGTTCCTGGCGAACAACTATGTTGACATGCAAAAACGAGGTCGTTAACGTTAATGTTTTTTTCTTCTTAATAGATTTTTAGCTAAGCTACAAAACAACACTAAATTATATATCATTATTTACTTACGCAAAGATGCAAATTGAGAGAGCCTTGTGCGGGGATGTGACAATCCTTTAATTGTGTTTACACAACTATCTAACATTTTCGAATGTTTTTAACTCAAAAACTACTAAAAACAATTATTCAGAGTGACTGCATCCATTCTGCAGACACGCTGTAGCTCTCACTGCAACCTGCTGTGTGGCCCGTCTGACCATTTCCGAATTAACAAACCGGGAGGGTCGCATACTATTTAACCATAAGTAAGAATCTAATGGTACATAATTTGGTGTCGTTTTACAGATAAGCTCAAAATCAATCGTTTAAGCAGAAAAAATCAAGACGTTAATGACCTCGTTTGTGCAGTAGGTTCAAATATAGAAAAAAATAATTATATTTTTTTGCATTTTATTTCTTTAAACTTTTTTTGTGGTTTTCTTCTCAAATTTTTCGGTTAATTGTATGTGTGGATCACAAGTGAAACCATTTTACAGTCTGTACTGCTGCTAATTTAAGAGAAAATATATTTTTCATTAAGCGTCGGTGGCTCAACCGATAACGACTCGGTCCATCTAACCAGAGGTACCGGGTTCAAATCTGGACGGCCGATGTACCAATGAGTTTTTCAAAAACTTACGTACATACTTACCGATTGCTTAAACGGTGAAGGAAAACATCGTGAGGAAACCTGCACACGCCTGCGAAGAAACTCGAAGGTTGTGTGAAGTCGACCAACCCGCACTGGGCCCGCGTGGTCGACTAAGGCCTAATCGACCTGATTCAGGGTAGGCTCGAGCCCCTCGGTGGGGACGTATATGAGCTGTAATGATGATATTTTTCATGAACTGCTAAAAAAAAAGTGGCTGCTATTGAGAGGGGAAAAGGATGCGACCCCCTTATGGGGAGATTTCGTCGATTAAATGTTGTGTATTACATACCCCTAAAATATATGTAACGCTATCCGATACACACTGTATAGACTTTGCTGACCCAATCACGACTGTATTGAGAATGAACGTATTAAGATTTTAGAGGTTTTAGAGGTTTCTTTTGGCCCACGAAATCAACCCCAACAATCTGAATTCGTTCTTTCGATGGGTTCCATACATTGGATTAAAAAGGAGCCCTTATAAGATCATTCTATGTGCCTGTCAATCCGAAAATAAAGTAAAATAAGAGTACCAAAATCTGAACCAAAGATGAAATTTGGTAGTATAACGTGAGATATGCTATGTTAAGGGGATGGAGACATGTTACATGCGTCCTAAAAGCGAAGCAAAAAATAAAATGAGCCAATTGGCATCTTTTCTTAGCAGCATTCGATGCAACGGAAGCGAACTACCTATAATATTGTGGGTGTAAATGGGTTCGATTTTGAAATATTGTTTGTTAGTGTATAACTCATCAAGGGTAACAAATCGCCGAGTATATATCATAGACTTTGTTGACTCAATCACGACCGTATATGTATACTAAATAGACGAATTTAAGGTGTTGATTTTGGGTGACAAAGTAAAAAAACATGGAGTTACATGTTAAATGTGTAACATAAAGGTGTGGTGATACTTTAAGGTGGGCTTGTACTCATTAAACTGAACAAATTTTGTTCTACAAAAGTCGCGAATATTTTTTTTGTTTTTCCATAAAAATTTGATCATAGGGTTCTTGGAGACAGTTGTTCAATTTGACGAGTAGAAGCCGATATTTTAGTAGGTATCACTACATCTTTACCTTACACCTTTTATATAAATGTGTGTGTGGATGTGTGTGCTTCGTAAGAAATTATGCACAGCGTAGCTCTACATTTTATTTTATTTCTTTTATACCTATTTACACACTAAGAATGTAGTAATAAGTCGATGTGAATATAAGCGAAAAACAGAAGTATGAAACAACAAAACAACATGCAAGGCGCTCAGAGTCCATACAATATAATAATCACGTAATTTACCACTTTTACTTGTCTAAAAACCGACTGACTCGGTGGCTCAGTGGTTAGTGCTCTTGACTACTGATCCGAGAGTTGTGGGTTCGATCCCCACCCAGGGCAAACATTTGTGTGATGAGCAGATTTGTTTGCTCTGTGTCTGGGTGTTAAATATCTATATATGTATGTATTTAAACGTATATAAGTATGTATATCAGTCTCTGGTTCCCATAACACAGGGAATCCTACTTTGGGGCCAGATGACCATGTGTGATTTGTCCCAGAATATTTATTATTATTATTATTTATTGTCTATCGATCAAACTCAACCTACAGTCTGCACCAAAGATCAATTACAGCCTCTCGTTAGGTCGATATTATTACAAAATTAACCCTTTTTTATCTCTAACGTAGACGCTGGATTTTATCGTGATATAAATTCTGATAATTAAGTGGTGTGACAAAAAAATGGAGGCGCGATACGTTTTCGGGCCGTCGACTCTTATAAGCTAGATGGTAATGAATGAACGGAGATAAGAGAGCCTGTATCAAGAGGATGGATATCAGCGTTTCCTAAATATGTTCTATTTTTAGTTTAAATTATGAATGCATCGTTTAATATGTTTTGTTTTATGTTGAGTTTTTTTTTTATTTAGTGCGCAATATTTTTAATCAGCGCTTTGTTTGATCCATAACCCTGATCTAGTTTTGCACAAATATCACGTCAAAACGCCGCCGCCCAAAATTGTATAACAAGTAATTACCACATTGCCATTACCAATTATCATATGTTAAATTCTCCGCTAGATGGCGGTAGTGATTTCTTTATGACGGTCATCTCAAAAATATAGACACTAGCTTTTACCCGCCGCTTCGCCTGCTTGGACACCATTTTTATGACTGTCTTTGAGAGCGGGTGACGCTGGAGACGCACAAGGGGCTCGCGAGCGTGTAAATGAGTTTTGGAGTTTTAAACGTTAACTCAGAATATATACGTTAACCAGGAGGTTTGAATGAACGGGAGAAGCCTGAGAACCACGGGCTATAAAGAACGAGACAGGAAGTCTGTGAATAAAAGAACGAAGCTTGAGAACCACTGGCCTCGAGGAAAGGGGCAGGAGGTTTGTGAATGAATGGACGAAGCCGAAGTGTCCCCGTGTGTAGGCATACAGACTGGTCTTGCTTGTTTTGCGTCGCGTGACAGAGGTCGCCAGATAATATCGATTTATTCAATTAATTTTCAACTGATTATAAATTCCTACCTTACCTGAATACCCAAGCTCTAAGTAGGTGCAAAATTTTAGATTAAAGAGAAACAATATAAGTACCTGTTATTAAGAATTTAATTGTTAATTAGGAATCTGTTTTATTTAGTAATATAAGATTCAAGAGAAGCATTATACCTCTGATTAAGAATTTAATTGTAAACTGTTTTATGGACTAACCGGTAACTATAAAGAATAACGGTAAAGTGGGTGCCTACCTAATTAGACTTCAATGAATGGCAGACTTATGCCAGTTTGTTTGACAACAAATAATCAGCATTTTCGACATTTTTTCTATTTCTCTAGTTGTTAGGAGTAACTAAATAAATACTGCTAAACTTTGATCAAAAACGGTCAAAGACGACTTAATTTTTAATAACTATATAGCCACAGAGAAACATGCTAGTGTTTCCGGGATTTTTGTATTTCCCTAGCTATTTGGAGTATTTAAATAAATATTTCTAATCTTAATGTTAATAATGATTCAGAAACTATCAAAGGTGTCCTAATTTTTAATAATTTTACAGTGGGGATAGTTTAAAGTCTATGCTAAGTTCTATTGTCAGTTCACTTGTCAAAGAACCACATGTGTTTAAAAAATAAAAGTTTAAAAAAACTAAAAACCGACTTCAAAATGAAATTCATTAAAAAGTATGAAATAATATTATTATACTTAAAAACACAACATTAACCAACAATAACGAAATCAAAGGTGGGTACGAATTAAATTAGAGGCCTGAATTTTTTTTGGGGTTGGTGTCAGAAATGCCATCGAATCTAAAACATTTGATACGTAAGTAACTGTGTGCTGGTAACGACCTCAAAAAAAAATTTTAGCCCCTAATTTAATTCGTACCCACCTTTGATTTCGTTATTGTTGGTTAATGTTGTGTATTTAAGTTTAATAATAGTATTTCATACTTTTGAGTGAATTTCATTTTGAAGTCGGTTTTTAGTTTTTTTAAACTTTTATTTTTATTTTCTTTATTTTTTAGTGACAACGTTAAACCCAATCACCTACTCACCAATAGGAACTATCAAATCATAATGCAAATGTTTCATTAACAGATACCAAAGTCCTGTGGCTTCCATCATCATCTCAGCAGATGATGATGGACGATTAACTCCATAACATGCAAGTTACCAATTGTGAATAAAAAATAAAAAAAAGAGTCCCCTTGCTCGTGTGAAGTGAGACCTAACCTAACCTTCTCGAGATATATACCCATCATTACAGCTCATATAAGTCCCCACCGAGGGGCTCGAGCCTACCCTGAATCAGGGCGATTAGGCCCTAGTCGAACACGCGGGCCCAGTGCGGGTTGGTCGACTTCACACACAACCTTCGAGTTTCTTCGCAGGCGTGTGCAGGTTTCTTCACGATGTTTTCCTTCACCGTTAAAGTAATCGGTAAGTATGTACGTAAGTTTTTGAAAAACTCATTGGTACATTGGCCGTCCAGATTTGAACCCGGTACCTCTGGTTAGATAGACCGAGTCGTTACCGGTTGAGCCACCGACGCTTATATACCCAAGATGTATGTAATTTTGCCATTCTTCTTTCAATCTACTAATTAGTCCCCTCGCTCGTGTGAAGTGAGACCTAACCTTCTCGAGATATATACCAAAGATGTATGTAATTTCGCCATCCTTCTTTCAATCTACTGATTAGTCTCCTCACTCGTGTGAAGTGCGACCTAACCTAACGTTCCCAAGATATATACCCAAGATGTATGAAATTTCGCCATTCTTCTTTCAATCTACTAATTAGTTTCCTCGCTCGTGTGAAGTGAGACCTAACCTAACCTTCCCGAGATATGTACCCAAGATGTATGTAATTTCGTCATTCTTCTTTCAATCTACTAATTAGTTTCCTCGCTCGTGTGAAGTGAGACCTAACCTAACCTTCCCGAAATATATACCAAAGATGTATGTAATTTTGCCATTCTTCTTTCAATCTACTAATTAGTCCTCTCGCTCTTGTGAAGTGAGACCTAACCTAACCTTCTCGAGATATATACCCAAGATGTATGAAATTTCGCCATTCTTCTTTAAATCTACTAATTAGTCCCCTCGCTCGTGTGAAGTGAGACCAAACCTAACCTTCTCGAGATATATACCAAAGATGTATGTACTTTCGCCATTCTTCTTTCAATGTACTAATTAGTTCCCTCGCACGTGTGAAGTGAGACCTAACTTAACCTTCCCGAGATATACACACAAGATGTATGAAATTTCGCCGTTCTTCTTTCAATCTACTAATTAGTTTCCTCGCTCGTGTGAAGTGAGACCTAACCTATCCTTCCCGAGATATGTACCCAAGGTGTATGTAATTTCGTCATTCTTCTTTCAATCTACTAATTAGTTTCCTCGCTCGTGTGAAGTGAGACCTAACCTAACCTTCCCGAAATATATACCAAAGATGTATGTAATTTTGCCATTCTTCTTTCAATCTACTAATTAGTCCTCTCGCTCTTGTGAAGTGAGACCTAACCTAACCTTCTCCAGATATATACCCAAGATGTATGAAATTTCGCCATTCTTCTTTAAATCTACTAATTAGTCCCCTCGCTCGTGTGAAGTGAGACCAAACCTAACCTTCCCGAGATATATACCAAAGATCTATGTAATTTCGCCATTCTTCTTTCAATGTACTAATTAGTTCCCTCGCACGTGTGAAGTGAGACCTAACTTAACCTTCCCGAGATATACACACAAGATGTATGTAATTTCGCCATTCTTATTTCAATCTACTAATTATTCCCCTCGCTCTTGTGAAGTGAGACCTAACCTAACCTTCTCGAGATATATACCCAAGATGTACGAAATTTCGCCATTCTTCTTTCAATCTACTAATAGCCCCCTCGCTCATGTGAAGTGAGACCTAACCCAACCTTCCCGAGATATTGAAAGAGACAGCGGCGCGACTCTACGAGAACGCTATCTAATGGATAAAAGATCAAACACATACCACGAAATCGTAGAGTTAAAATTTATAATTTCACGTCACGTTATTTGTAACGGACTCTAGTAGGAAGTTCTCTCAATTCGGCAGTATTTTAGAGTTCCGTTGTCAAACCGTAGAGACCGTGTCCGACTGCCTGTCCATCGGTATGTCACAGCTGCTAAAATGCTACATGCTAAAAGTCTATTGTAACTACAAATTTGGTATGGTTACACAAATCTCGGACTCCTACTGAAGAATGGAATAAAATCTGTAAAAAATATTTAGTTTACCTGTACACTGTCGTATGGCTTATCGTTAAATAGGTCTATTAAAACTATTAAGGGTTTTTTAATACATTTTCTCCAATTAATGTTTTGTTGACTAAGTAGGTATCGGTCATTTTTTTAAAATTAAGAGCACAATATAGAAATTTACAGACGGTGTGGTTAAAAGCGTCGGTGGCTCAACCGGTAACGACTCGGTCCTCCTAACCAGAGGTGCCGG
This sequence comes from Coleophora flavipennella, assembly GCA_947284805.1. NCBI lineage: Eukaryota > Metazoa > Arthropoda > Insecta > Lepidoptera > Coleophoridae > Coleophora > Coleophora flavipennella. Next base: position 17,203,840 of record OX369308.1, read on the forward strand.
GTACAAATCCGGACGGCCAATGTACTAATGAGTTTTTCGAAACTTAAGTACATTTTACTCACCGATTGCTTTAACGGTGAAGGAAAACATCGTGAGGAAACCTGAACACACACCTGCGAAGAAACTCGAAGGTTGTGTGTGAAGTCGACCAACCCGCACTGGGCCCGCGTGGTCGACTAAGCCCGCTCGCCCTAATTCAGGGTAGGCTCGAGCCCCTCGGTGGGGACGTATGACATGATAGCTGTTATGGTGCGGTGGTATTTATATGCGATAAATACCTACTTCAGGAAACCCAATATAGAGTTTAGAAATATATAAAAAAAAATATCTAGCATAATATGATAGTAGGCAATCTGGATTACATGCTTGCTAAAAAATCAAAACTACACGAAGTAACTGCATAACGTTATAATATTATTATTTGGAAAAATACTGACCAATAAAATTATAAATGACTTGCCTTAACGAAGTGTAAACTTAGCTTTTCAGTTTTATGGAGGCACCTGTTGTAACAATTTACAAAGTTACACATTATTCGTATCAACTAATCTCCAATTATAATTCGTCATTGAATAGTAACTGGCACACAGTCTCCCCAGTGGGGCCTGAGCTTCTTAATAATATTATAATCTTATTCTAAACACAGAATATATTAAGTGTTCCAGTCAACCCAAGTTGTTACTCCGGCTGTGTATTGTTAAACTCGAGGGGACTTGGCCTAAACAAAATCCACAAAGACATGTCTAATTTCAAGTTTTTGTTTTTTTAATTGAAAATCCAACTTGATATACCTACCAACCTAATTCGTGTTATGACGTGCTGATATACAATACTAGTCTATAAAACCTCTGTATTGTTTTGCGTTTGATGATTCTTTGACATTAGATGCTTTTTTGATATTAGATGATTTTCTCACATATCAATCTAAATTTCGAAGAGTTATTTACTATACAAGCAGCAGGCGAGTAGGTACTAAAGTATTACAATGTTATCCACAAAACTGTTTCCCCTCGCTTACGTTACAAATACACGGTTCAATATACCACCTCCAATAGCGTTTGCTTTGACATAGGCAGGAACAGGATCGATGGGTAATAACATACATGTATGCAGCCGACACAGGTACCTATACACTACACCTACAAGTAGACAATCAACGCCATGTGCGGATACTCCCACCGACTCCCCGAGTCCTGTTAGTCCTATGACATGTAAATGCATTCGAGTTCGTCTTGGAAAGCTCTTAGCGTACCAGCTACCGCGCACCTCGAATGGAGGCTGGAGTGAGATGCTCTCGCGAAATTTTCAACTGTGTCGCAAGATTGGATTGAGTGGGGTGTGTGTGTCTTTGTACTCACGCATAACTTGATCCGTGATTTTAAATTATCAAATCCTTTATTTCCCAATAAAATTTTAAATTATTTTAAAAAAAGCATTTGACCAAAGGTTCTGTTATAGGTTTTATACTTAACAACACTCTTCAAGTACCTATTACCACATGCACACAAAATACAGTTTGATGTAATAAAAAATATATCAAATAAGTAATTTAAAGGATTATTCGATATATTTTTTCTTTATTACTCAACAAAATATATAATATACACACAGACTTTATAAAATTGAAAAAAATCAAGTACATTTCTGAAATCGTTCGGTAACATTTTTACTTTCGAAACAATATTTTTTAATACACATTAAATTTATTCACGTAAAAATAAAACACACATGCAATATGAAAAAATATGTAAAAAACTTACAAACAAAATAGGTTGTATTGGGTTAAAAGTTTAATACATATTTATTATAATATTATAATTATCTTGTTTTCTTTCGAGCGACGAAGGAGTGAAAGTTGTAATCAATTTATTGTTCATTTGGGTGTGCCCAACTATGACAGACAGTGATCACTTCGCAAGAAAGTATGCGCAGCGTGGCTATACAATTTAGTTTAATTTAGAATATCTACTTCAAGTTATCACTTCACATCATAAGAGAGGTTTGATAATAATATCTGACTCATGAAAACGATATGGCAGTATTTCTCCTATCAACGGAAATAATGTTTCATATTATAATAAATAACAAAACTTTGAGCGTGTATTTACATTATTGACCGAGCGAGCGTGAAGCAAAAATGCTTTCGTATGTCCGAGTGTTCGCCGGATATCCGGCTGTTCCTCTCTACAGGTCGCATTTCTCAACCGATTCTTGTGAAATTTTGTGAGCTTCGCTGGAAGGTTTGATAATTACGAGTATATGTATATTTTTGTAGATTGAGTTTTCCGGAAATTTTTCAAAATGGCGGAGCCATGGGGGTTGAAAACTAAAAAAATATCATATTTCAGCCATTTCGAAAAATTTGCGATGTCTACAGCTTACAGAGTCACTAGTATAATTCAGAATTGACGTGGGAACGAAGAGACATGGGAAGTCTGGTCTTTTTAGGGTTCTGTACCTTAAAAGAAAAAAATAACTGATAAAGGATCACTTTGTAGTCCGACTGTCTGGCTGTTTGTCTGTCAAGGCCCCTTTTTCTCAGGAGCTCATAGAGGTATCAAATTGAAATTACTATGAAATACTTGAAGTCCATGGTCTTTTAGAGTTATATAAAAAATCTGCTTCTAAGACTATAAAAATATATGGCTATACATATTATCTTGATACTCGCAGGTAAATTAGAAAATTGTCAAAGAGCAAGGTATCACAGAACAAGGAAAAGAAAAATCCAAATATAGAAAATTTGTAGTCTTTTAGAGTTATATAAAAATCAGCTTCTAAGATAAAGCAATAAAAATATACGGCCAAACATATCTTGATACTCACAGGTAAATTAGAAAATTGGCAAGGAGCAAGGTCTCACAAAACAAAGCAAAGAAAAAATCCAAAAAATGTTAATTTGTAATAGTTAGGTATACCTATCACAAAATAAATTGCGATTGCAAACTTACATGTGCAGTTGGAGTTTATCGATGGATGGGAGAAAATTATTTTTACTTCAAAGTTAAGTGTGTCCTTTGATCCGATTGTTGTATTCGTTTGTATAATATTATAACACGACTTCGTAAATTCGGTAGTAGCTCAGGTAGTAGATAGGGCGTGGGTTGAAATGAAGATGCGTGTTGACAGGTAATCAGGGTTTAATTGTGAAATAAAGATGAAAAATAAGAGTAAAAGACCTGAAAACAACATAAAAATTAGAAAAACAATATACACTGAAATTTAAAACACAATTCACAAAATACAAACTGAAACTAACCCAAAATGGGTCTTTAATAAGAGTATCAAGGTATTTAATTTATTTTATTTAGTAGTATGAGAGTGAAAATAATTTTTATTTTTAATGATATTGGCAGATGGATGACAGCGCATGCATGGAAAAGAAATAAATGGAATGAAAAGAAGGTCGAATAAAAAAAGGACGCATAACAGCGTGCCGCGTTACACGTTGATTTTTTTAAGGTTTAGTACCCAAATGTATTATTGATCTTGATGTTTGACACTGGAAACTCTCTTTCTAGACCGATAGAGAAATGGAAAAGATCGTCCCATGAACCAGTTATTTTTAATATAAAGTTGGCATTATATGAGTGGAGCATGCTTGCGTTTCGTGGTGTAATATGGTGAAGGAAAGCGGTGGCTGACATGACCGCCGACCGGGTGCTGTCCGTGTAAACTTGCCAACTCTTTTCAAAGGCATTAATGATTAAATCAATATTTTAGATGTGTAACATCTTTCGTCTCGCTTTCCTGCAATCTGTGGGAGTGATTTCGTGAATTAGGGACGGAAGTGTGTATCACCAAATTTGTTTCGTTTTTCAGTCTTGAAGGCTATAAAAACATGGCCATGCACCTAGCTTTTATTCAATCACGAAGGCTAAGGAGCATGGCCATGCCGCCTAATGCGAGGCCGGAGGCCGCAAGGCCGGAAGGCCGGTAGGTCTTTTATTTATGTCAGATGTTTCTTACGGGGTGTAGGATTTGAGACAGATATAGGTCACCTTGTTATCATCTTTATTAATAGTTAAATTTTTAGACACGTTGTTTTTTTATTGAAAGTTAACTTTTTGCGCAGTTGGGATTTTTGATTTTTTAAATTTACTGTTTTCACACTTTTTAGTAAGAATTTAAAAACGATAAATTTAGTTTCTATTAAAATATTTAAGTAACTAAAAAACTAAAACCCTTCGGCGGATAATGACCACAACTGAAAAAGACCACAAATAAAAATGGCCACTTCTTAAAATGACCACCTCTCAAAATGACCACTTTACAAATTTCCTGTTCTTAAAATGACCATTTCTTAAAATGACTACATCTGTGAATGACCACTTCTTAAAATGACTACAGCTAAAAAAATGCTTATTCTAAAAATACAGTTGGTAGAACAGATCTGTAGGTACACAGAAAAATGTACCATCTCCAAAATACTGCAATAAATTGTCGTCTTGATTTTTAAGATACATTTGAGCTGTAGTAGAACAGAACAAAATTATCTTCTCCGTAGTTCCATCTTCGCATATAACAAAATCTTTACCCATCTGTTTTGGTATATGAACATCTTCAGCCGATTTGTAATTTAACGATTTGGTTTCCAAAAATTTTTTTCGAGCTGTGTATAAACAGTCTTTTTCTGAAGCGAAATTAGGAATATCTTCAATGTCATCAGCGTTGCAGTTTTCCTTTAATTTGTTAATTCTCTTTTCAAAAAATGTTTCCACTGAACTAAAATTACAGCATACTTTTTTTTACAATCATTGACGGCAATAAAAACATCGTTTAAAATTTTTTTTTGCGAGCACGAATGGGGCGAAGCTCGTAGTACCACATTTCGGGAAGAATTCAGAGTGATGGTAGAGCTGCATTCTCTTCTGTTGATACATCTCCAGCGTGATGTGCCGCTTTTATTTTCTATGCTGAGGTTGTATCTATTCTTACCAATTATTACAGTTTCTTTGCCTTTTTGATTTATTGTAGTTATGATGTCATCTTTCATTTTTCACGAAAATAGTTTTGAAATTAGTTTTAGTGATATCCAATTGATTTATATTTCACTTGATGAAAAAAGAAAATGAATTACGAATGTCAATTAAATGAAATGACACATTTAAATGACAAGTCCCAAATTCTAATCTTAAATTTCTAAGTGGCCAGCTCTTGAAATGAGATGGTAGCAGATAAAATAATTTTATATCAAAACGGGATTCTGAGTCAGCAAGGAGTTTACATATCTAAGTTTAGTATATAAATTACGATTGATAAATGACCAAGGTTAGCATCATTGAGGAAATTTTTAAGTTTACGCAAAGAAATAGGGATAATACGTGATTGTGGATGTGGACACCTAAAAAGTACCAGGAGACCATACATGCTTAAGAGGTTTTGCCAATTCAACATTTTGGGATAATTTTAATACAAATTCAACTTTTTACAAATTCAACATATGGGGAATTCAACCTTTTAGATTTTTTTTTAATTTTTTAAAACCAAACTAATACATAATGCCGTTCAATAAGGGCTCCATTACTAGTATCAAATACGCAGAATTTGTGGTCCTTTCAAGAAGTGGCCATTTCAAGAAGTGGTCATTTCAAGAAGTGGTCCTTTCAAGAAGTGGTCCTTTCAAGAAGTGGCCATTTCAAGAAGTGGTCATTTCAAGAAGAGGTTATTTCAAGAAGTGGTCATATCAAGAAGTGGTCTTTTTCAGTTGTGGTCATTATCCGCCGAAGGGTTTTTAGTTGGAATTTAAAAACGATAGATTTAGTTTCTAATATTCAAGTGAAACCTGCACACACCTCTGAAGAAACTCGAAGGGTGTGTGTGAAGTCGACCAACCCGCACTGGGCCCGCGTGGTCGACTAAGGCCCGATCACCCTAATTCAGGGTAGGCTCGAGCCCCTCGGTGGGGACGTAAATGAGCTGATATGATGATGATTTAAGTGATACTCTTCTATTAGTAACAGTTTTAAAAAATGTACCTAACTAAAACAGAAATGGTAACTAAAACCAAAAATTTGAAAATTTAAATGTACATGGTTGCTAACCAACTTTTAACCAGTCTTTCGAAATGAAAAATTATATGATATCCATTTGGTAAACTTAATTTTTTTATTTTTCACAACATGGCATTTGATTGTCGCTATATTGAATTCCAATTACTGTCTTTAGTGACACTCAATATCGATTGACATAAGAATCATCAAAATCGGACCACGAGTTTAGTCCCTTCAGCACCACAAAGGAACAAACATACTCGTACATCTATAATATAAAAATGAATCGCAAAATAAAAATTGGTAAGCGCATAACTCGAGAACGGCTGGACCGATTTGGCTAATTCTTTTTTTGTCGAGTTCGTTATTGTCAGGAGAAGGTTTTTATGTAGGGTAGTGTAGGGTAGGGAAGGGTAGTGTAGGGTAGGGTAGTGTAGGGTAGTGTAGTGTAGGGTAGTGTAGTGTAGGGTAGTGTAGTGTAGGGTAGTGTAAGGTAGTGTAGTGTATGTAGGGTAGGGTAGGGTAGTGTAGGGTAGGGTATTGTAGGGTAGGGTAGGGTAGTGTAGTGTAGGGTAGTGTAGAGTAGTGTAGGGTAGGGTAGTGTAGTGTAGGGTAGAGTAGTGTAGGGTAGTGTAGGGTAGGGTAGGCTAGTTTAGTGTAGGGTAGTGTAGTGTAGGTTAGTGTGAGGTAGTGTAGTGTATGTAGGGTAGGGTAGGGTAGTGTAGTGTAGGGTAGAGTAGTGTAGGGTAGGGTAGTGTAGGGTAGGGTAGTGTAGTGTAGGGTAGGGTAGTGTAGTGTAGGGTAGGGTAGTGTAGGGTAGGGTAGGGTAGTGTAATGTAAGGCGGTATGTAGTTTGCCGGGACAGCTAGTACATATAATAAAATGGGCTGATAAACACATTACTCTCCTTTGCGTCGCGCAGCCGGGTAAAAAGTATAAAAAAATAAGTACCTTATCATTATCATATCAGCCGAAGGACAAACACTAATGGACATGGGCCTCCCCCAAGGATTTCCACGACGACCGGTTCTGCGCTGCCCGCATCCAGTTTCTTCCCGCGACCTTCACCAGGTAATCGTTCCACCGAGTGAGAGGCCTGCCTACGCTACGTTTTCCGATGAGCGGTCGCCACTAGATAACTTTACTGCCCCAACGGCCATCTGTTCTACGAGCTATGTGCCCCGCCCACTGCTACTTAAGTTAAGCAATTTTTTTAAATTAAAAATTTGAGTGCGTTTGACTACATCTCAATAGATGGTAAGTGACGATGTAGTCGAGGATGTTACACGGAAACTCAAATATTAATTCCGAGTGCTATATTCTGAGAACCTATGATAAAGAACTATGAAGGTATTAACTTTGAGTAGGTGTATTGTATACTGTGAAGTAAAGATAAGTGGAAACACACAATGAGTTTAGTGCTTGAAACCAATTACTGCAAAACTAAATAAAAAGTGTCATTTCAGAAACACGATAAAAACATAGAGAACTGTTGTAAACATTGTCGACACGTGTATGGCAGATAGGACGATTCTGTTCAAGCGTCGACTTCCGTCGATATCCGGCCTCCTTGCTACTTGACGAGCGGTTTTTTTAACTGGCTGATTAGCCTGTAAAGTCCTTGAATTAACGAAGGCACAAGGCAGATGCGCACGTGTTTTTTTCGGTCGCCATTTAGTTTTATACGGCCACTACTTAACTCCTCACCGGGGGGTGCCAGGATGTTTAATATTTGAAATGCCTAGTGGAATTAACAGTCGGTACAGCCATGTGATATGGATAGCACTATTTAAACATTGATGCATCGGAACATTGGTTAATTTATTATTAACGTTGAGTTTTTATCAAGTACTAATGACCCGCCCCGCGGCTCCACCCGCGTTTTTTTTTCAAAGGATCACCAGCTAAGCTAATCTAAAGATTTCCTGAAAATTTCATTGAAATCGCTCGAGTCGTTTTCTACTCCATACATTCCTACTAATATTATAAATGTGAAAATGTGTTTGTTTGTATGTTTGTTTGTTACCTTTTCACGCTTCAAGGCCTTCACCAATCTTAATGAAATTTGGCATGCAGGTAGCCTGTGTCACGAGGAAGGACATAGGATACTTTTAACCCTGTGAAAATAGCATAGCCCGATGCAGTTCCTGCGGGAGCTGAAAATATACTCTATTTGTTTAATTTCTTTAACATTGCAACGGAACAATGGATTGTGTGATTTTTGCACAGAGATGATTGAGTGGGTGGTAAATGACATTATTTACTAATAAGCATATCTTGACATAGTTTCCGAGGGATCTAGAGAAAATTCATGTCCACCGCGCACCCTTTAAGACAGTCATAAAAAACGTCCACGCGGGCGAAGGGGGGAGGGGGTACAAAAACTCGCGGAATGAAGCAGGAGGAGGTAAAGTGTTACAGAACCTTTTTGCTTATTGTGTATGGGAACTCTTAGGAAAAAAGTAAGTCAAATGTCAAGCCAAACTCGTCCTTTAAAATAGCTTTCAAAGGAATTATTTCGGAATAATCATGTGATTATGGAGCAAATTTAATATCGAATACGCTTTTTTCGGTGACCACCAACCTGCTCACATATTGCAACGAATTGTGACTGGAGATAAAACTTGGGTTCATCACTTTGAACCTGAGTCCAAATAAGGCCCTACTGTGAAGAAGTTCAATCGGCCGGAAAGCTGATGGCTACCATTTTTGGAATTCAACAGGGATTCTCATGATCTACAAAGATAAGGGTGTCACCATAACTGGTACATATTACGCAACGCTATTAGAAAGACTACGAGAAGCCATTAAAGAAAAAAGTCGAGGAAAGCTGTCGAAGGGTGTTTTGCTATTGCATGACAATGCACCGATTCACAAGAGCCATGTTATGACTGCTGCTCTAAACAAGTGCGGCTTACAATCGCTGGTTTACCCACCCTACAGCCCAGATTTCACCCCCAGCGATTATTATTTGTTCCCAAATTTAAGAAAAAGAACTACCTACGAGGAAAAAAAATACCGATGAAGATCTGAAGGAGGCAACTTCGGCTCATTTTAAGAGCGAAGACAAAAAATATTTTTTGACTAATTGTTCGATCAGAAAAGTGCATTAAACTCGACGATAAAATTATATTGAAAAAGAAAAATACTTATTATGTTTCATTTACATTATAATCATTTCCTTTCGCGAATTTTTGAACCCCCCTCCTCGTATCTACATAAACACACAGAGTTTATTTGTCCTTTGTCCTACTCTGAAGTCGGTTGTAAATAAATCTATGTATACACATAGATTTATTTCCAACCGACTTCAAAGTAGTAGGAGGTTCTCAATTCGACTTTGTTTTTTTGTATGTAAGTTACGCGACTTCTTTGCGGATTGTGATGTTTTTGTTTTTATTAGAGGTTAATATGGTTTCAGAGTTATCCCTATTTTTAACCCCCGACGCAAAAATAGGGGTGTTGTAAGTTTAACGTGTGTATCTGCTTAGCTGTGTAACTGTCTGTCTGTGGCATCTTAGATCTTGAACGAATTATGATGCGTTTTTTCTGTTTAAAAGCTGACGTGATCGAGGTGGTTCTTAGCTATAATTTATGGAGATCTGTTCAGCCGTTTGAGAATCATCAGCTCTTATCTAGGTGATGAAAGGATGTGGGCAACTTATACAGGTATGATCGATTCAAAATTTGGTGATCCTGTTACTGTAATAATATTGCAAAACCATACCATGGTTGACCTAATTCCTCACCAAATTACAGAAGAGGTATCGTGTTTGGGCTCATTGGAATAGTTTCAATACATAGGTATTAGAAAAAACATGGTAACCTTGACCTGATACTGCAGCATCTCCTGTAATCTGCAGGATACCCAACTCTTCGCCAACTTACTGCAGAGGTATCGTGTTTGGGCTTAATGGAATAGTCATCAACGAATAGGTTTAAAATAGAACATGAAAACATTGACCTGATGCTGCAGCATCTTCTGGAATTTGCAGGATACCCAACTTCTCACTAACTTACAGCAGATGAATCGTGTTTGGGCTCATTGGAATAGTCTTAATGAATACAATTTAGATAGAACAGATGCTGCATCATCTCCTGGTATCTGCAGCATACCCAACTCCTTACCAACTTATAGGGTATTTGTGTTTAGGCTCATTGGAATAGTCTCAATGAATAAGTGTTAGATAGAACATGGTAACTTTGACCTGATGCTGCAGCATCTCCTGGAATCTGCAGTATACCCAACTCCTCGCCAAATGACAGCAGAGTTATCGTGTTTGGGCTCATTGTAATAGGCTCAATTAATATGTTTTAGATAGAAAATAGTAACTTTGGCCTGATGCTGGAGCATCTTCTGGAATTTGCAGGATACCGAACTCCTCACCAACTTACTGCAGATGAATCGTGTTTGGGCTCATTGGAATTGTCTCAATGAATAGGTTATAGATATAACATGGTAAACTTGACCTGATGTTGCAGCATCTCCTGGTATCTGCAGGATACTCAACTTCTTACCAACTTACAGCAAAAGTATCGTGTTTGGGATACGTAAAGTTTAAAAAGCATGAAATAAAAGTAAAAATTAATATTTAAAAAACCCCTTACAAAAAAACCGCTTAAAAGTAGAAAATAATGTCTTGGCCCTTTAAGTTTAATATAAGTAGGTAGTTTTATTTTAAACTAAAAGTCGTCACGTAGGGGGACCTCAAATTTAATGTCATAATAACAGAATACGGTCTTAACTACCTTTCTGTAAGGTCTTGAATGGTTGAAAGTTGTATACTACAAAAGACTTGTTAGTTTTCTTTAGTTTTCACCGCCTCCGTAGCTCAGAGGCAAAGTTCGCTGGCTTTACACACGAGGTCGCGGGTTCGATTCCCGGCGGGGTCAATTGTAAGACTCGGTTTGGTTGGTGGTAGGGCATTTTCTAAGCCCGCCTGGCTAGCTTCCACCATCTTATCTAAGTCTTGCCGCCAAATATCAATGTTGATATCATTTGTGTGTTCTGGCATGAAGATGAGATAGCCAGTTCCCCATTGCGTTGGGGAATCTTGGTAAGCCCGCTTCCATCTTCGGCAACATCGTCACTTACCACCAGGTGAGATGTTGTCAAGGGTTTACCAATTGTGAATAAAAAAAAAGTGTTTTAAGGTTTTTGTTTTTGCTCTATTCCAAAACAAGCGTCAAACTTAGTGTTATGGTACTGTTTGGTTGGTACTGGTTTACTTTATTCCAACTAATTACTAATCATTTTACAACTGCGGTTTTTTTGTCGGGGGTTTTTTTCATATAACATAGGTAGATATTTAATGTTGCAATGTGATGCAACTTAACATATTTTTACCTTAAGAGGATCCTGACGAAATAATGAGTTCAGCACGTTCCTCTGGGGGATGGGAATGAAGTTATCAACGGGTGTTACAGTTAGTGTTATTACATAGGTTATCATTTTGGTTCGAAAATCAAAAATAATTTATTTTAATTAGGTGTTTACACACACTTTTAAATAGTAAAAAAAACAATTATTGTATATTACCTACATATAATGTCATGATTCAGATTACAAAAATCCTTAGCGCTTGTCCGACTCCTACTTGGCCGGCTTTTATTAATTTTTGTTTTACTTTATAGTTTGCACTATAATCACACCAAGTTTGACGCTTGAAGGTATAACCGTTTTTACGATAGATCAAAAACACATAGGTACCTACATACATAAAAATACATACATACATAAATACATACCTTGAAATAAAGACACGCTTTTCTTTTGTTTTTTTTTTTAGAGTTTCGTACATCAAAAGGAAAAAATAAATAGAGTTTAAAAAAACTAAAAAACACGCTTTTAAAGCACTTCGAACTAAAAAGTTAAAAATAATTTTTAAAATAACCTTAAAACAATAATGAATAAAAAATACTAGTATTATTGTAAAAAAAAACCGTCGGGCGCTCGATGTATGAAAAATATGGAGCAAAGCGCAAAATTATTTTTAACTTTTTAGTTCGAAGTGCTTTAAAAGCGTGTTTTTTAGTTTTTTTAAACTCTATTTATTTTTAATTTTTTAGTTCAAACTTATGAAATTATTATATTGTCGCTGATTCTTGATAAGTCTACAAAGTTTGAATTAAATCTGTCCGTTTAAAGTGGGTCAAAATCGAGTCCAAAGGAGTCGGTTACATACAAACAAACAAACAAACAAACATACAGGTGAAGCTAATAAAAGCGTGTTAAAAAAAAGAACCCTTATATGATCACTTCGTTGCCCGTCTGTCTGTCTGTTTGTCAGTTGAGCTTGAAACCATTTTTCTCAGAAACACGTGGAAAGACAACGCAATCAAAGTACAAGTCTATTCGTGCCCAATTTTTTGACACTCATAAGTACCTAAATCAAAGCCTATAGGATACTGCCCACCGTTCACCTGGAATCATGTGTGGTAAGAAACAAAGTCTCACAGTACAAGTAAAGAAAAAAAGACAAAAATTGTTAATTTTTTGTCTTTTTGCGATGAATAAATTGACAGTGACTGTGATTTTTTTTAACCACAATGTTTGAAAATACACACCAAGAATACACTTATTGAAGACCACTTGACAAAAGACATACAATGCCCCCTTCCTTGGTAACTTTTATACGCAGATGACATCGTTCTCGTCAACAAATAGCGCAAGAGCTTCAAGAAATCCTAAACTGTTGGAAACTAGCGTGAGAAAACAACGGTCTATGCATCAGCAGAGACAAGACAGAATACCTTGAATGCAATTTTGTGGCGCTACAAATGCGCACAACATATCAATATCATCATCATATCAACCGAAAGACGTCCACTGCTGGACAAAGGTTTACCCCAAGGATTTCCACTACGAACGGTTTTGCTCTGCCCACATTAAGCGGCTTCCCGCGAACTTCGCCTGCCTACGCTACGTCTTCCGGTGCGGTCGCCACTCGAGAACTTTACTACCCCAACGGCTTCTCTGGCATCCCGAGCGGGAATTGAACAGCAAGCAGTGAAAGCCGCAGGAGGTGACCGTGCCTACAGCTCCGGGACCTACCTGGAGAGTGGTTCTTTTTCACGAAGCACTCGCCTTGCAGAGTACCAGGACAAGCGTCTTGGCGGCAAGACCTACCGTAGTTGGTCCTTGCCCTCGCCTCACGGCGGCCCTCACTACGTGACCTAGCTGTCGGTAAGTGGGGACGCTATATCATAAACTTGGTAGTTTAGCGTATCTGGTAGATGTACGAGAGGACAAGCCCCATCGGCCATCTGTTCTACGATCTATATGCTCTGCCGACTGCCACTTTAGTTTAGCGATTCTGTGAGCTATCTCGGTTACTTTGGTTCTCCTACGGATCTCCTCATTGTCGATTCGATCGCTTAGGGAAATTCCGAGTATAGCTCGCTCCATTGCCCTTTGGGTGACCTTGAACCTCCTTATGAGGCCCATAGTAAGTGACCATTGTCTCAGTTCCGTATGTCAAAACTGGCAACACACACTGGTCAAAGACCTACCCTACCCTGAATTAGGGCCTTCGGGCTTTAGTCGACCTACCCAAAATGGGTCTTATAAGAGAGAATAAGTTTTAAGATAGGTATTTTATTTTATATTGAAATATATTATGATGGTGAATTATAAATATAATTTTGATTCACATGTTTCACACTTTGTTTTCAAAATGTGACAAATGGATTATTATGTGCCAACGCATGAGAAATGGATGACCTAGATCTAAAGGAAAAAGGTTAAATAACAGCGGTGTTACCGCGTTACAAAGCTGCTATATTCGTCTATGCTGTTTAACCACTTGCTATTAAGTATATATTCCATTTCCTCTATTAAGTTATTATTTATTTTCAATAAAGCTGTAAAAATAGCATCTAGATTGTATCTCAACGCAAACTTAAAAAGCTCAATTCTATCGACTGTAGTTCGCGTATTCAGTATATTCGCACAGCAATATACCGCTAATTTCTGCATCAGGTAGTAGCAGGCTAGCTTGCATAGCTCCCGCAACCCAGTTTCAGGCAGCCTGTTTAGGTACAAGTAATATTTTAAGTGCTGCAATGTCTCCAGCGATACTCCGGGCAGGGTTACACTTCCTTCGTGAGTTTCTTTCCATTCTCCTGAAAGCATCGTTTGGAGGACGGGGCTATGAGCTGCCAGAATGCTTTTGTGGAATTTCATCAAGGCATTTCACTGCCTGTGCATAGCTTAAAATCAGTGCTTTGTGTGTCGTCATACAGAGAAGAACAGCAAAGGAATCTCTGATAGTCAATTATTCAGCAATTTCACTTCGCATGGTGATATTAAGTGACTTATTTCTTCTGCGCCTTGAATTAAACGGGTTAGATGCGGTTCTAGGTTCCATAATTTTATGCCATCGGTTATCACAAACTCGCAATTCATTCGCTAACAAAACTAATTGTGTGTCATTGTTTCTAGTCGTCAATTTGTAGGTGTACGTCCAATTATCACGTGCTAACATTTTATTAAATTGCACTGCAAATGAGACACCGCGCAAGAGTTTAAGTTCTGTTTTAAGAGCAGCACTGACACATTTGGGTGATGTTAACGGTTCCTTGTCTGGAAGACCTGTATCTTCATAAGCAAAGGTGACAGAAAAATATTTTTATTTTGTCGGACAAATGTTCACAATAGAGTTCCATTCTTCTTGTTATATTTTACTATCAAAAACATATAGCGGGAAGGCTGTGCAATCGTAATTATTCAGTTTATTGTGTGGCTAACTTATGTAGTGGGTGCTGACTGGGTGCCACTGGATGTATCCTAGTATTAAAAACTATCTATTGCCCACGGTTTCGCCCCCGTGGATACCCAGAATGAGCGGTTTTTTTTTAGCCTATGTCCATCCTGAAATTATATTCTATGGATGAAAGTTTTTTTAAATCTAGTGAGTAGTGTCGAATATTACATCCTACATAAAAACATACAGCAAGGGACTCCGGACAGCAACACTGACAGCAAGGGAGTGGAACTCCTTGCCTGCTTCCCAGACTCTTACCATTTGGGGTTTTTCAAGGCGAGTGTGAACTTAACCTTAAATATTAATGGGACCGTTTCTTTAATTTATTGGTTAAGTATATGTTTAGAACGTAAACAAAAATAAAAAAATATTTTAATTGCTGCTATAACAAAAAAATAATTAAAAGGAGTATTTTTCTAGTACGACTCTTCTTGTGCGAATCTGAGTAGCGCGTCGTCGGTTTTTTAAGATTGATAAAGATTGATTTGCCACAACTCGTTATTATTTTTCATTTCTCCATGATTGTGTTTTATTTGCCTTTATCCTTCACGTAACATAGTAAAAATAATCTTATATTACTTCACAGTGTTGAATCTCGCTTCTCATTTCAATGTCAACGTCTTTTGCTAAAGATTTCATAATTTTATGATTAATGATAGCGATGTCATAACAAAGAAAATATACTGTTTGTTTTCGGATAATGAGCGTTAGGCTGATAAATAATTAATGACTTTGTTCTATCTTATGATGTAATAAATAGATACTATCGATTTAAATTGCATCCACCGATATGAATGGACAAACGTTTTAGAAATGTCTAATGTAATAAGCATTAGGGAGATACAAACTTATGTATTTAAATTAGTATTTAAACTTACAGTAAGGAAACCCGGCGCCAATTTAATTTTAAAAGAGTATGCATCACTACTTTTATTTTTAGCTTGTTTTGTGATTATGTTCAAAATAAGCTTTTAAAATATCATTTTTCAAGTTTTTGAAATACCATTTTTAAAGTTTTAGAAATATCATTTTTTACCTTGCTAGAAACGTCGTATGACCTTTACCTCGGGCAGCAATCCTGGCTACAGTGTAATGACCAACTTAGCTCATCTGTATTATAATTTACTTTTATTTTAATAGATATTGTTCATTGCATTGCAATGCTAATTTAAGGGCACTGCTTTTGTATGTGGAATTATCGCCAATTCTTCCTATCTTTCGCCATCTTCTTAAGGTTCTTAATACGACACTATCTATAGCAGCCTTTTCCTTTATCTTCAGCCATCGTCTTAAGGTCTTGTTACGACACGATAGCAGCCTTTTCCTTTATTTTGATAGGAGACGACAGCAGCCTATTTCTTTATTTTCATCGTACTTTAAAAAATCCAGTGTTCATAATCAAATAATCCAAATCCACAACAGCTTAAATTACCAAAACAACAGGGCATTATCAAAAACGGGGGTAGATCGAAACAGGACCACGCACTGCGAAGTGGGAAGACACGATAAACGCCCGCAACGTAATTCAGCCGCCGCCTATTCTACAGGCGAATTCAATTAACTGTACAAGGCACCAGAGTAATAAATTCTCTAAACAATCAGAATTCGAGCCCTGTTAATATGTCCGTCCGCTTGCATACGCATTGCGGCCGTGGCTCAGTTTAATCAAGGAATAAACACGGTGTACCTACGAGCGTCCCTTGCGGACACATGTACGGATATCTCTAGATACGAATATATGTGAGCACGAACCTTTTTTTTGCTACCGTAAAAGGTTTATGTACCCATTGTTTTGGGAAAGATTACTTTTTAGCTTTCATTTTGGGGCACCAAGTTAATTAATGCGAAAAATGTAATGTAGATAGGCAGATATATATTATGAGAGGCGACAGTAGAACAGATGTGTTTAGTTTTTGTCAGCTACTTTGAATGAATGTTAATTAAACTTATTACTTTTTGACTTGCAAACTTACGTTAGAAACACCTTCTATTTATAAATTAGTAGCTTTTATTCGCGGCTTCGCCGGTGTGGACATCGTTTTCATCATGACTGTTTGTGAGAGTGACTGTTGTGCGAGCCACAAGCGACACGCGAGGCGTAAACATGAGCTATTCTGATAAAGTAGTAGTCTGTCACTATTTCTATGCAAAAAATCAGAGTTTGAATTTGAACCGCCGCCGCCGACGTGCGCGAGTGTGGTAATTAGTTTTCCCCAGATTCCTTGGAAAATATGTAGGGCTATGCTACATACGAGTAATAGTCCACGTCATTTCCCACCCTCTCAACCATCTCTGTGCAAAAAAATCACAACAATCTATGTGTTACTCCATTGCGATATAAAAGAAATAATCCAAAAGAAGTAATCTTTTTTTAGTTCCTTCATGAACTGTATCGCACTATGCTGTTTTTAAGGGATCAAGACGAGTTTAAGTATTTTTCCATGAAACAGGTAACGTGCGTGCCAAATATTTCTAAGATTGGTTAAGGTGTCAAAGCGTGAAGAGGTAACAAACAAGCATAAAGTAAGGATTATTGGCACTTATAGGCTGATGTTTCTTTTTCTTGGAAATATGTCTAGAAATCAGTGTATATAAATAATGTAAAAAGCTTTTGATATTTCTACTCATTTGAAATTATTTCAATAATTCAATTACTTTAGAAATAGTCTAGAAAAATCGAATTCAACCACATGGAATCCAAGAATGCTGTATGCTCTATAAAATGTTTCAACAAATCGTTCCTATGACGCCATGTTGGCACAACACGCTTATCATCATATCAGCCGAAAGACGTCCACTGCTGGACAAAGGCCTGTTTGCTCAATTGTCTGTTACGTATAGAAAATGTATGAATAACAGACAGATAAGTCGTAATGACTTATGGGCCTAGGTATCTGTTGAAAGTATTTTCACGAAGATGTCGATTCGTTGTAACACGATTTAACTTATTTGACAGGACTAAACTAAGTTTAATCATTCTGTCCTTGTCTTTTTGATACAGAAAAATAAAGACAGAATGCGTAAATCTAGTTTAGTCCTGTGAAATAATTTTTTAAACCATGTTACACCGAGTCGACATCTTTTATAATCCTAGTCGCCAGTGAATCATATTGCATTCCGTGTAGCATGTAAAAAAACACTGCATACATACTCGAAGTAAAAAAAACAATATTTTTCCCCTAAAATTTAGTTTCCTATGAGGCGCCACGCCATCACAAAACGGCAATAAACCAACGCGACCCATAGGGGTGCCCGATCAGGCCATGCATCTGGCACAAAAACTATAACAGCCTGTGCCTTGACAAGTTTATTTCCACAACTTTGACGTAGCAAGGAGGATACGAACGAACCATAAGTTTAGCACTCTTCTCGAGATTAAATAAAAAACCTACTACTATGCGTATTAATTAAAACTTAAAAACTCTACTGCATAAACGTAAAATTAAGTAAAATGAGTCGGGTAAAAAATAACCCTATGCCACTCACTGGATCTAGACGAATTTAACGACATGTTGCGCTTCAATAAGTAACTAGTATCTCATCTGTGCTCCAATATTCATAAAGACGTTTAGAAGTATAGTAAATATTCATAGAAGCGTGCCAAAGAAATATACATACACTAGCTTTTGCCAGCGGCTTCGCTCGTGTGAACATAGTGTATATGACTGTCTGCGAGGGCGCGCAGTGCGCGAGCCGCAAGCGAGCGTGGAAAAAGAAGCCTTTATTATGTTAATGCTGGTCCTAATCTTTCTACCTTCCAAATTTCATCCAGATCCGTTTATTTGTTGTGGCCTGAAAGAGTAACAAACATCGATACATACAAACTTTCGCGTTTATTATATTAGTAAGGAGACATACACTCAAAAAGCATAACCCGCATTCTGGCGCAATCGGATAAAAAATAGGCTAATTTCGTGATGAACGTACTATGATGCATCGTCAACAACTCTAAAAGATCCGCTGCTAGGGCATGAGCCTTTTCCTAAATTTGGAAAATATAGGCCAAACTCCACACACGGGGGCCAAGTCCGTGTTAGTGGAGGCTGTAGCACAGATGAGATACTAGTTACTTCGTAGCTGTAGGGCCAGTGGCAAGCCCCAGAATCAGAAGTTTTTCAAGCCGCCTATATGACATCTGCTAGTGATAGCAAACGGAACCAACGGCTTAACGTGGCTAGCGAAACAAGAAAATGATCGAGAAAAATTCCACTAAAAGTCAAACCCATCCAGGTAATGACCGTGCTTCAGGTCAGTTATCCTGCGTGATCGACCCAACCACGCAGTCGCACTGTACTACAACCGGTTCCCTGTAAAATATCTAAATATATACTAGTACCTACAGTTCCGGCGATAATGTTCCGTAACTAAAACTAACAAATTAGGTATATATTTATAACACAAAACAATTTTAGCTGAGTCAGTAACTTTTATCTAATGGGTAGTATTTAAACGCCAAATCAAAAAACTACCTTTTGTATGTATAATAAAAGAATCCCAATTTCCATCAAAGTTACTGATTGCAAAGTAAAATACTTACCTTAAAATATAATTAATTAAGCAACAATTTAAGTTCGTGGCGCGCCACTATTTACCTACAAGTATAACGTTTATCTGGTTTAAGCAAAGCATAGGGAGGCCTCCTAGTGGACCAATGATCTGGTAAAGGTCGCGAGAAGTTACTGGATGCGGGTAGCGCCGGACCTGTCGTTGTGGAAATCCTGGGGAAGGCTTGTCCAGTAGTGATGGATGATGAAACTTCGAAGTAACCGCAGTTGGTTTTACCACATCAGCAAATTTGACGTGCCACGTAGTTTTAAGTAAGAGTATCAGATTGTCCAAAGTTGGCAAACATTTTATGTAGATCGAAGAGAAAAATCACTATCGCTAGATAGCAAAAAAATTATCATGTGTTCGAAACGCCATTTTGTTCTGTAATTGTTTTGAATTTGAACAACAAGTGACGTCATAGTTTTTCAGCGTCATCTGATGTGTCAAATGTACTGCCACGCAAAACGTACAGAATAATAGTAACAGAAAAATAACATGGGTAAACAAAAACACTTAGGAACATAAAAATAAGTTTTGACGAAATTTGGATTAAAAAAGGTCGATTTATTATTAAAAAAATAGTAAGTACAAGGGAAATTTTGTGATGAAGAAATCATAATTTATCTTTGATGCAGTCATCGAACAATTTACATACTGCAGATAAAAAAAATATTTCCCTTACATAGCACTTGATGACGATTGGTAGTGTAGTGTTTATTCATACGGTTACACTAATGAAATAAAATTTCATACATATCAGTTCATGATCTGGTGACAGACTAGGATAAATGCAGACCATCAATATAATATGTAATACCGATAAAGCTCGTTGATACGGACAGACAGATGGACTCATTGACCTTTTACTTAACAAGGCTTCCTTTTCAACCTATAATTTGATTGATGTGATTCGCATAAGAAATAAATATTTTAGGCAGACATACTAGAACAGACTGTCTAGTTTAAATTATAACAATTTTGTTATAATGTAACACATCATAAGCTTGGTACCTACATCTATATCTATTAAAAATCTTAATTGTGTTACAATTCATATAGTTTTTAATGGCAGCCAGGTAACTTTTTAATTTCTATAAACAACCAATGTATGTAAGAAAACTGATGAAAAAGACGACTGTAGGTACTGTTTATGTTACAAATTAAATTTTACTTAAGAAAGTAACATTTTTTCACTCAGTAGTCAACGATGACAACAACAGAAAAAAGGTAAAAAAAAATGTGAAAAGAGATGCGAACAGCTTCAATACTAACTAAAGTTTAATTCCAAAATTTAGTAGAGGTACCAATAACCCGGTCACCTGATTTATGTCTCCGTTTGAAACTCTGTACCCTTAAAAGAGTTTTCTTGTTTCCTCCGAACCCAAACATGTTTATAGTGTTTTCTATGGAAATTTGTTTGGTTAGCGATGTTAACACGTCGACGAGGTTGTAGCGGCCATTGTGTGGCGGCGGAGCGGCGGCGCCCGCGCAGGCGACCCGGCGGCGGCCTTCCGCTTCATTATTCTCTGAGCATACCTACCTCCGCCCGCCCGGGACGCGGGCAATCATCTCTCCCGCTAATTCAGCCTTAATTAACCTTTAGGTATTTCACTCGGCCGCAAGATACCGCGGCGTTCGCGACAAGCGTATCGCTCCACCGATCCCGTTATCTGATCCATCGTAAAAATTAATTACGTACACATGTTCATAAATATCTAAACTGTTAGCATTTAATGCTAACGTTCGTTGGTCGGTTCACGCGAGCTCACGCACTCGGTCGCGGCCGAGTAATTAGTAAGTCGAGCAAAAACCAAACATGTCAACCACTAGTTTATTTGTGTGCGTTTTTATGCACTTCCTGTTGCCGCGAGATTGAGACGCCTCGCCTGGGCGCTTTGGTGCGTATTTCAAAAATGTGAAATTGGCTCAAATTGCTTGTTATTAACGATGACAGATGTCTTGGCGCCATACCTTGTTTCAGCCCTAGAAAAGTCGACCGTAATCTAGGGACCGTAGAGATGCATTTGAAAAAGAATATTTATACAATCTCTGCATTCGAGAGATCGGTTATATTGATACCAAGGGTTCGATAAATAATTAATGACACGATTGTATTTAGTTGCATTTAGAAACTAGTTGTAGACCCTTATAGTTATATCAGATACATATGAATAGAAAGTTACTAATTTTAACTAAGCAGTTGTAGTCAGCTCGACTCGCACATAAAGGGTTCAGTATACCATTGTACAAGATTTTAAAAACTCACAATGTTATTTTAGTTATGTTATTTCAGTTTTTTTATTTGTTGTTATAGCGGCAATAGAAATAAACTCTATGAAAATTTCTACTCTGACAGACAAACGGACGGACGGACAGGGAAGGGTCCTATTGGTACCCTTTGAGTTATTATATCAGCTCATATACGTCCCCACCAAGGGGCTCGAGCCTACCCTGAATCAGGGCGATTAGGCCTAGTCGACCACACGGGCCCAGTGCGGGTTGGTCGACTTCACACACAACCTTCGAGTTTCTTCGCAGGCGTGTGCAGGTTTCCTCACGATGTTTTCCTTCACCGTTAAAGCAATCGGTAATTATATGTTCGTAAGTTTTGGAAAAACTCATTGGTACATTGGCCGTCCAGATTTGAACCCAGTACCTCTGGTTAGAGACCGAGTCGTTACCGGTTGAGCCACCGACGCTTTTTTAAAGTTTGAGACCCTTTGAGTAAAGAACATTAAAATAATGTAGGTAAAGTAATGAGTTTACATCGTTGTTGTTACTTTACTATACAAAAGTTCCTGTCTGATTTTACATGATTTTGCATTTTATTTGCAGACTAGAAAATTATCCCATTACTTTTATGTTTAACGCTGGTTAAATATACAATATAATCATTAAAGGACCTACGCTAATCTTTATTAAGATGTCGGTGTTCAAGAGAATACATAAACTTGTGTACCATGGTTGTAGTGTTAGTTATCCAGACAGTCTGTAATATAAAAAGAGTAATGTTATAAATACCTACATGTTATAAATAGATAATTGCAAACGAGTTAACATTTTGTAAGCCCGAGCAGCAGGTGAGGGCTTACCATTCAAGTTTCCAATTGCCTTTTACATCTACGTATCATACGACGTTTTTCAAATTAAAAAAGTGTTTTCTTACAAGTGCATTGAACATACAGTTGTGAGACACAAGTTTAATTGATAGGTTACATTATTTAGAAGTATAAAATATAAATTTAATAAAAGTAGACAAACAGTAGGATATAATTATACCTATGTGGTATTGGTTTGAGCGTAAATATCTTTTAAGCCATACCTACCTTCTTTTACTGCCATGTCATTATTAGGTCATCCAATCCGCTTGGAAATTTGGTAGGCAAAGTTTAAAGAAGAAAATTAACAATTATTCTGGAAAGGCATTTTTTAAACAAAATTTGTTTTTAAAACAGGACTAAATAATTTTAAATTAAATACATAAATAAATAAATACATTTATGCCGATTAATATGATATTTAGAGAGCACCGTGGCTTTAAACCCCTGAAGACCGTTTTTTTCACCTTAAAAATCGCCCTTATTTTTGGGAAATCATGCACATAATAATAATTTTAAAGCCCTAGAATTATCGCAGCAAATTATTCGTTACGAATGTCATGCTTGGGAATATACCTCGTATAAAAAGACCCATACACGAGTATATTTCGCTCATATACATTTCCTTTGTATACACATTAACACTACATTCAACTTTAAACTAAAATGTATCTACCTATAATCTAGCTATAAAGTTTCTCATCATCGTATCAGTCAAAAGACATCCTCTGCTGGACAAAGGCTTTCAAGGTTCTCCTAAAGATCTTCTTATTTCGGATTTAATCACGTGTTAAAACTTTTAGCTTAATAAAATATACCCACCCCCGCGGCATACCATAATATAGTTGCAATCGCTTTCCCGGGAGAGTCTAACTTTGCAACACTTGGTTTGTTGATGGTAGGGAATTTTCTAAGCCCGCCTGGCTAACTTCCACCATCTTATCTAAATCTTTCCAACAAACACCAATATGTAAATAGTATTGATGTATTGACATGAGATATTATAGCCAGTTCCCCATTGTATTAGGGGATCATGGTAAGCCCGCTTCCATCTTCGGTATTATCGTCACTTACCATCAGGTGAGATGATGCCAAGGGGATACCAATTATTGTGGATGAAAATAATTCGGGTGGGGCTGTTTCGGGGCACACTGCAGTTGATTTAACGTGAAACGTCTAGTTTTCACGTCTTCGACATATTTTTTGCTTCCGGTCTCGTGGTTTTTGCTGTATGACCATGGAACCTTAGCCTTCTTAATAGTGACTGACTTTGTTGCTATGGAGCCACGGTTTGTTACTTGTTGAAACAGAATCTTTAGCCACTTCCGTTACAATCTGTTGTCACTTCCGTTGCAGTCCAGGTTTTGGGATTGGTAGTAGGTACCACATGTGATTTTCGTGACAATTCGCGACAAAAACTAAGGCTACTACCAAAATTTAATGGAGTTGACTGCCATTTTACGATTTAACTTAATGTTAATGTAGAGTAGTGTAAACTAGCTTTTGGATAGAATGGTGACTGATAAAAAAAAAGTGTAGCAAAATAAATTTAAAATAAAAAAAAGAACCAAGAAAGAGTATTTGCTAGATAATACGTATAATTTGGAATGAGAAAGCCAACAAGTTAAATAATAAAGAATAAAAAGACGTAGTAAGCAAAGTATTAAAGGCTTAATTAAATTGGACAAACCATTAAAAATAAACTGTTATCGCCGTTTGTAGAAATACTCACTGTATTAAAAATAATTTTGACCCAGTCGAACTTTGAACCAAATTGAATTCAAAGGGCTTATACGTGTATAGCGTCGGTGGCTCAACCGGTAACGACTCGGTCCATCTAACCAGAGGTACCGGGTTCAAATCTGGACGGCCAATGTACCAATGAGTTTTTCAAAAACTTACGTACATACTTACCTATTGCTTTAACGGTGAAGGAAAAACATCGTGAGGAAACCTGCACACGCCTGCGAAGAAACTCGAAGGTTGTGTGTGAAGTCGACCAACCCGCACTGGGCCCGCGTGGTTGACTAAGGCCTAGTCGCCCTGATTCAGGGTAGGCTCGAGCCCCTCGGTGGGGACGTATATGAGCTGTAATGATGATGATACGTGTAATTAAACCTTAAATAAATTTTAATTATTAACTAGTGGAGTATTTTTTGGGGTTACTCGCATTATGAAGATTCCGGGTTAGGTACTGGGAAAGAAATTAAATATTAACCAATTCTTTGTTTGTTTATTTGTTCCAATATATTAAATTAACTTGATATGGAAGAGCGGATTCACCTAATACAGGTATTTTATATCTACTTGGTGTTCCCAACATTGTTCTATGACACAAATATTTTGGTACAGAAATAAACATTTTTATATTTTTATATTTTTTTTTATATTAATTCCCTTAACGGGTGTGCTGGGTAGCCATGCGAGGTGATAATGCAGCAATCATCAGTGGCAGAGATGTAGACGGTTGCCTCCTAAGGTATTGTTCGGCTCTGCCACACAGGTCTTAAGACGCAAACAAGTCGGGAAGTTCGGGAAGCGGGATACTGGAACCCTTATAAGGCATAAAAACCAGAATATACACCACTATGCAGCGTAACCGAAGACTACAAAAGAAGATTAAAGAACATAGGTGTATCCAGCGAGGGCTCGGCAAAAAAATAATATTTGTTCACTAAAATAATATTTATAACAACATACTCAAACAAGAACAAAAATTATAATTTAGACGGTCTGAAAAATTTTGTGGCGATAACAATTTTTTACTCCTTGTCAAAAAATCAACAAACTCGAAGTCTGTCAATTAAACAAAAACCAAACAGTTAGAAAAGGTTTTTTGGTTTATAGTCAGAGTTGCCAAAGAATTTAGTGTATTTTTTAACTAGTGTATTTTAGTTACTTCCATAGTATAATGTCTTATGGCATATTACTGTGGGGGCATGCGGCTGATATAGAAACTATTTTCATCCTGCAGAAAAGAGCTATCCGCGCAATCTATCAGATGCGATCACGTGAGTCGTTACAGAATAAGTTTAAAGAAATCAATATTTTAACTGTTGCTAGTCAATTTATATATGAAAACATCATGTATGTTCGTAAGAATTTGCATTTATTTCCTAAAAACAGTGACAGGCATAATTTGAATTTAAGAAATGTAAATAAAATAGATATAGCCTTTTCGAGACTGAGTAAGGTTAAAAAGTCATTTGTGGGGCAGTGTATAAGATTCTACAATAAAATTCCAGAAAATGTAACAAGTTTGTCAGAGAATAAATTCAAGACTCATGGCAAAAAAGTTTTGTGCTCTACAGGATATTATAAAATAATAGATTATGTAAATGACAAAGATATATATGTTGATTCTATATCAAATACCATTACCTGAGACTGTAATCTGAATCATGACATTATTTGTAATGAAACGTATTTTTTTTTGTTTTGACTATTTAAAAGTGTGTGTAAACACATATTTGAAATAAATTGTTTTGAGTTTTTTTTTTGATTTTATAAGAGTGTTGTTTGAACTTAATAAAATTCCACCGCATTCTGACCATCCAACCAAATACACAGAACTAAATTTTTTACTTTTCCAAAGTAATGAACATACATGTAGGTTAGGTACTGTGAAATATTATCTACAATAACGTTATAAAAAATAATTGAATTGTCTTAAGAGGAACCAGTGTTGGCAGCGCCACCTGGCTTGAGTGTATGAAACCCGGGTGTTTCAGTAAAAGCTACGTTCCTGAACAACCTTGCTACGGTCTCGATTCCCAAAACCTAGATGGGCCCTAACTAGATTTGTGTTAGATACATTTTCAACGTGTAGGCGGTGTTAACACCTAATTTTTATTGAGATCTAGATAAGTATTTAAAAATGTTTTACGTACTAATCAATCTTGATAGTTATCCTAAATAAGTACGACGAATGCTCCAAGGATGAATATTTCAACAGGTTTTCATAATTTAAAGTACCTACTTATTGTAGCTTCTAAATTAATTATCTAAGCTAGCCGTAAGCTGTATGTACAGGAAATACAACATCGTGCATCAAATTCTTTTTTCATCAAAAACTTTTTGGTCATTTAAAAAAAAAACTGGTCTAAAAACAAAAGATTTTTCTTAAAAGGTTTTGGAATACGTATTAGTTTTGATAAAAACTTTACATTGATATACTCCCTGTCCCTACTTATTAAATTATAATTTACCTAAGTTATCTAGATAAACATGGCCTGATATGGTTTGTTCTAGAGATGTGCTTCATTCAATAAACTGTAAATTAAGCATGTTGGATACTTTTACCAATTATGTATCACACAGAAATAGGAAAATATTATGTACATTTTTGTGTAAGACAAGCTTGTTTTACCGGCTAATTCATGTCTAAAACTCTATACTCGAATTTTCCATGCCGTTAACCCCATTTGCCTACATTACCTTCCCTTCCCACCCACGGAACAACAAAAATAATAAGTATACATGAAAAACAACTGAATAACCAGGTATTTCAGTTTGTAAAGTCGATTCGCAACTCTACGCTGTTCGTAAATCTGACGAGGTGAAACGACTTGTCGTCAGTCGAGCCATTTTTTGCCACTAGAGATTTGTTTGCTCGTTGTACAGCGCTCGCAGACTCGACTGTCTCGGCGGAAACCCATAAACATGATCGAGTCGGCGCGACTGCCGCTTTTTTCCCATGCTCCACCTGCGCGTGGGCGGAATGTGTCGAGAGGGCGGAGCGAGCCGCTGGTGGGGATAAAATCACCCAATAGAAAGCGTTATTTTACGTCAGGCTTCAGAGAAAGAGAGCAAATGTTGGTTCCCATTGGCGGTTAAACGAATGCTCCTCCTATAAGGCGGGGCTTATTTGGTTGAAGCCTACGGCGGAGGGGCGTCGGGCGTCGTTCTTGCGCCAGTTTGTGCCGAGAGACGAGCGCGTGAACAAGGTACTGGCCGGTCGCTTGGAGCCGAAGCCATGCAGGGTGCGCGCGGGCCGGGCCGCTGACGCGTGCGCAGGGATGGCGGCGCGCCGCGCAGCCGTCGCGCGAACACCCCCAAACATCTGTGATATGTTTACATAACCCATAGTATTGTAGGTAACCAATACGTCCGTGAATAAAGACTTCTAGAGACAGTGTTTTGTGTGAAGCCGCCCATATGATCGTGCCGATGGCAGCGTATGCACAATTTGGCTACTCGTACCCCCCCGCTTCGCAGGTTAGTAATGTTTCCTTATTTTGACCACCTACCTCTTTTATGAACCTATACTCAGTACCTAGCTTGGTTTATTTTAGGGTCAAATGCTATCAGTATCTACTTCTAAAGTTTAGATTTGATTCTGTTCCTGCATTAATGGTCCCAGATTCTTTCTTTCAATTTGGGGGCCTTCACTTAACGTCGAGAGTGAATAGGCACTATTTTGAGTTGCTTCCTTTATATTTAATTATTAATGCTTCCTTGTATTTAATTATTAATGCTACCTTGGGATTTCCTAGTTTCCTACTTTAGTTTATAAATATGATTATCTAATAAGGCTAGTTAAGTTTGTTTTTACCACCAGGTGAGATGTTGTCAAGGGTTTACCAATTGTGAATAAAAAAAATATTAGTAAGTAGCCTCAAACACCTTTAATGATAAACCTAATTACGTAATGTCGTATATCTAGTTTAATTGTTTTGTTCGTCAATTAGATTCAAGAAAAGTACAAATAATTAAACAAAGGCCTATTTTTTATTAACAATTACCTAATTATTAACAACGGATGTAAATAAAGAAGTTATATTAAACATATGGTAGTAACAAGATCTTTTATAGATAGGTATAACCTACTAAGTATAAAATTAGAAGGTCCCATGACTGTCTTACTTGTTAATGTCAAATCTTTTAATGAAGTAAAATTAAAAAACATCACCGCATAAACATTTGACATAAATATGTTTTTAATTTCTTTACATAACAATCAAAACTTAAAATTGAAGAATATTTTGACAGCTAACTTAATTTAAACTAACATTAATTCATTAACATCTTCATCACATCGAATACCTATTAAAAAGCAATTAGTTTCCAAGGAATGTACCTTGGACTACATCTGTTTACTGACTCCTCTATAATGACTGAGGGTAGCTAAAACATTTAATGGCAATAATTAACTGCTGACATTTGCGAGAACGCTAACTGCCGACGGCGCTTGGCCTCTTTATTATATTTATCAATTTAATGTGTTTACAGGGATCTAAGGTGTAATATAAACTAAACATGGAAATATTGGAGGTACACCGATACATTATTTATAATGTGAGCCCTAGGTATATTAATAAATATTGTCCCGGTCCTACTAAAGTAGGTTGTAGACATTTTAAATAGGTACCCTACTCAGGACAGTTTTTTTTTTTCGGTAAGTAGTTGTCTATGCCATGTTATATGCCATGCCAGCGGTTTCCGTATTACCATCATAGAGGTATAATACTGTATAGAGTATAAATTATAAAATAAATGTTTACCTAACTGTTGATCACGAAATTACTCTCCTATTAATCAACAACTCAACCGCTTTTTTTATCAAATCCTTAAGTTTTGACTACCCAAAATTATAAAATAAGTACATAAATGACACTGAAAATGTATGACGTCACGTTTTTTTTTAATCCATAATTAATAAGCCATTGGCATCATCTCACCTGATGGTAAGAGACAATGATGCCGAAGATGGAAGCGGGATAACCAAGATTCCCCAACGCAATGGAGATCTGGCTATCTTATTTTCAAGCCGAAACACATCAATGATGTTGACACTGATGTTTGGTGGCAAGACTTAGATAAGATGGTGGTAGCTAGCCAAGCGGGCTATGAAAATGCCATACCACCACCCAAACACAGTTTTACAAATTTGAACCCGACGGAAATCGTAGCCGCGACCTCCTGGTGTGAAGCGAATGGACTAATCATTACGCCATGAGGCGGTTTTTTATTTAATATTTCTTTTGAAGAAAATGTCTGTATCTGAAGTGACTAGTATCAGTCATCATTCTTAATGATGAATATATTTGGTATTTAATTTTGAAGATATTACAGTCTACCTAAATCCCAAAATTTTTCAGTTGAATAAAAACAATGTTGTTGAATTATTTTAATTATTATCTTTTGCTTATTCTGGTTTTTGTTGGAAAAACTAACTTCCTATTTAAATTTTTTCTTGGATACATAGAAAGAAGACGGCGAGCTTAGTATTCTTTCTTAGCACAAATAAGTAATTATTTATGGAAATGCAACCTATCGAGCAAATTATGCCTCTACATGTCTGCGAAAATTAGGCCTCTACACGCCTGCAAAAATTATTATGTTATCACGTGTAATCAATAATTGTCCATAACTTACAAAATTTGGTCTAAAACTAGTAAATCTATCTAAAACTAGTGTAATACAGTATAAACATACAATGTATAAAAACTATCTGTTTTAATTTGGAAGTCGTCACCTACCGCGTTCGCGCCTGCTCTTTTTTTGTTGGTTTTCATAACAAAATGTGATAAAACCTCTGTTCAACAAAAAATGGATCAAGGATTCAAAGCGATGAACAGATAAAAAATAAAACTGATAGTTTTAGAAAATTATTTGTTAAAAATACGTTTTGACATTTGTTTTTTTTACTGTTAGGTATAATTGTTCTGAGTACCTTCTAAGATGGTCTAGCTATAGGCTATAAAATGGAGTATTTAATAAATAGTTTAATTACATCAATTACTTCTGCTTAATTTTCTGGTTTATTTTGCTAGTTACCTACTTAAGTAACGTTATACCTTTATAGGTATATTCGTGTAAGTAAATTCTTAGCATAAATAAATACATAACTGACCTATCAAGAAAATGATGCCTATAGACGCCTATAAAAATTATCATGTTATCATGTGATTTTGATTATTGTCCACAATAGGGTGCAAATTTAAAGTTAGACTTACATTTGTGCTTAAATTAGTATTCTCTTAGCATAAATAAATAATTATTGAAAATTATGTTTCTACACGCCTATAAAAATTATCATGTTTTCATGTGTTTTTGATTATTGTCCACAATAGGGTGCAAATTTAAAGTTAGACTTACATTTGTGCTTTAATTAATAAATTCTTAGCATAAATAAATAATTATTTGAAAACTATGTCTCTACACGCCTATTAAAATTAATACGTTGTCATGTGTTTTTGATTAGTGTCCACAATTGGCTACAAATTTAAAGTTAGACTTACATTTTGTGCTTAAACTAGTGAAATATAGTAAATGTAAAGTATCTGTTTTAATTTGGAAGTCATCATCGTGCGAGTTCACGGCTGCTGTTTTTTTCTTTGTTTTTCAAAACATAATGTGATAAGATAAAAACCTGTGAAGGAGCCAAAGCGATAGATGGATAATTTAAAAATTCATTTGTTAAAATTATAACATCTCTTTTATTGTCAATACAGTAAATATCTTCCATTTCTTTGCCTCATCCACTTTAGGCTGGTATAATGTAGGAACATCATACCTGCCTAAAGTGGACTAAAGGCTATGTATAGGTACCTAAGATGGACTAGGCAAATGGAGTAGGTACCTAATACCTAATAAAGAGTTTATTCCTACACAGCAACAATTACTAATTGTAGTTTATTTTGTAATTCATTCATTCATTTATTTGTATGTTAGTAATTAGAAAAGATTTTATGTTTTTGCACCTGGTCTGCGACGATGGCGCCTCGGTTGACGAGTAAGATCAGATAAGGTTCGAAGGGATCTTCTGATTACCTGAACTTGAAACCATCACCTGGTTTTAATAACCTGAGAGAGCAACAAAAAATATAGTACCTACATACCTACTTTAATCACTTAAAATATAGGTAGGTATATAGGGTTTTTCACATCTATGCTTATTATAGGGTTTTTCACATCTATGCTTAGCATCTGTTGACCTTTTTATTTATTGTTTATAACGATTCGCTACTTTTACACGCACACTTTGTATTGATTTGTTGATGTGTGTAGGTATTTAACAGAGAGTCAAGTAGCTATATATGTACTTATTATATGTATAAATATAGGGTTTGTCACATCTGTGCTTAGCATCTGTGGACCTTTTTCTTTATTGTTTATAACGATTCGCTACTTTTCCACGCACACTTTTACTTTGTATTGATTTTTGATTTGTGCAAGTAATTAACAGATAGTCAAGTAGTAAGTATATGTATAAGCCTATGACCTGGAGCTGTTTCTTTAAGAGTATTTAGTCAGCGCTTCCATTTTTGTGAATAAAGAGATTTATTCAGCTATAGCTAACATGCGCAGCGCTACAAAATTTTATCGCCGTACAAATATGACGAGAAAAGTGACAACAAATCCCTTTCAAGGTGCGCATGTTAAAATGTTAACCCGTCAGATCAATAAAATCTCATTTTTTAATACTCATTTTGTCCCTGACCATACTCATGGGTTAAAGGCGGACAAAATGAGAAGTAAAAAAAAACAGCAACTTTGTTAAAGCAGCGAATGATACTCGTATTAATAAGACCTATATCTATAACATTCTGAAACGTAAGCTAAAAAACTTTAAGGTTATGACCTCACGACTCAAACAGGACAACTTTCCCTAAGAAAACCATGTTCAACAAATAAAAAAAATTGGACGACCTAAACTTGCCTATAGGAGAACGAAAGTAACAGACACAGAATCGATAAACTGAAGTAGCAGTACACCATGCAGTACACCACGGACGGTCTTTGGGGTAATAAAGTTCCCGAGTGGCGACCGTGAACCGGAAGACGTAGCGGTGAAGGTCGTGGGTAGCTGCTGGATGCGAGTAGAGCAGAACCAGTCGATATGGAAATCCTTGGGAAGGCTTTTGTTCAGCAGTGTACGTCTTTTGCCTGATAGTTATGATAGATACCTACCTAAAAATCAGCTGACATTCAATTTTTTCGCGTAATTCACTGCGTTTTTTTAGAGGAGGCTGACTATAGATTCACAATGAGCAGACGCCGCCGTGAACACCTTTAGGTAATTTTATAGGATAGGGTCTATGAGTTATTCTTCAAATAAATCAAGAAGACTATTAGGTATTTTATAAAAATACAAAACGATGCAACGTTAATGTAAGGGTTGTTGACAAATTTTACTATAGCACTGTACGCATAGTTTAGTTTGTTATTACAAAAGTACTTTCGTATTGGTGCAGAGACCATTCGCTGTAGGAACATATGGATCTATCCGCAACAATTTTCCGTCTAATTGCGCAAACGCAATTGAGCATTGTGGCGCATTCGCCGCCATTGAATAGTTAATAGCCTTCTGATATGGGTCTGTAGCTAGAAAATCAAACAAACGCACAGAGAATTGCTGTAAAATTCAATCATATTATTTCTTTATAAAAGCAGTTCGTACTGCAGTATAAACTAGCAGAAAAGTACGCTTGTCGAAGGTTTGTTTTTCAAACAAAACATTTTTACTCAGGGAAATTTCAAATTTGATAAATGTTGAGGATTTAATTTATATTGAACCATTAAATATTTTTCAAATTTGAAATTTGATTCAATTTATTTTATACATTTTTTAAGGTTCCGTGCCTCCTATTAGTATTGGTAAGCCTGCTTCTATCTTCGGAATCATTGTCACTTACCATCAGGTAAGATGATGCCAAGGGCTTACCAATTGTGACTAAAAAAATTAACCGTTACAGGTTATAAGATTACTTAGGTACATAGGTACCTAGGTACATTAGGTGTCTTTTTGTTCGCCTTCTCACCCGATTTTCTCCACTGGATGAAAGAAGATAAAGGACATCATCCGGATTTCATACATTTTTGGTCCAAATATAAAAGTGCCGGCCAAAACAAAAATTGCTTTATTCTGATAGGACTCATTCACCTTTGCATTTCTTATTAGGGCACCAAAGCTGTAGCATCACTGTACTTGATTTTATATGAATTTAAAAATCCACCTTTTCATACATTTCAATTAAACGTATTAACTAAAATGAATGAATTAATTGCCAGAACATAAATGTTTTTTGTCAACAAGATATACTTATTACTACTACTCGTAGGTACTGCAAAGCTACCCAAAAAAAATACAATGAGTGCAAACAATAGAAAAGTAATGTTAGTTTTATATTATTTTTATATTAGTCCTGATGCCACTGTTGAAACTCCAAGAAAAAAATAATATAAGATACGACTAACATTACTTTTCTATTGTTTGCAGTCATTGTATGTTTTTTTGGGTAGCGAAGCAGTACCTAGTATGTAGTAATAAATTATATCGCGTTGACAAGAAAATATTTATGTTCTGGCAAGTATTTCATTTAATTTAGTTAATATGTTTAATTGAAAATGTATGAAAAGGAAGATTTTTAAATTCATATAAAATCAAGTACAGTGATGCTACAGCTTTGGTGCCCTAATAAGCGATGCTAAGGTGGATGAGTCCTATCAGAATAAAGCACTTTTTTGTTTTGGCCGGCACTTTTATATTTGGACCAAAATGGATGATGTCCTTTGGCATGTACCTATATAGAGTTTGCTGACCCTAATCACGATCGCTTAAAATAAATAAACGAATTCAGATTTCAGGAGTTGATTTTGGGGGGGGGGAAGTAGAAATAAAAATAAGTTTTTCCAGATGTATGGAGTGGACGTTTTCCGGCTGATATGATGATGATGAGGGTGGAGCGTATAAAAAGAAAGGGCATGGTTGTGGGTTTTTTTTTTATAATTACAGTGAGTAGATTAGAAGATTTTAAAGAAAATGTACAAACATTGAACATTCCCTTATAATCCCAAAACGACTCGATTCTTACGGAAAACGTTCCGACTCGCACTTGGCCGATTTTTTTACAAATCATGGCACCTAAATCATATCGCATCTTTCTTGTTTCAATACTCAGTTTGTAAAAAAAGGGAAATCACAAATAGTAAGTAGTAGTATTTTTTAATCTTTAATTGTATCACTTTGCCCCTACTTCCCCTTACTAATTAAAAATTAATTAATCAACGCAGAATAACTAATTAATCACTCAGTTCCAATCACAGTGATGTTAATACTCATTCGAACCTTGTATTTTTATTGTTTACAGCAATCTGCAATAGCGGTAAACTAGTCTCTACTTCTGTACAAATTATTTTAAACGATAATAACTGTGCCAGATTAAGACAATTATTGAGATTAAAATAATTAAAAACAACACGGAGGAATCTATCGAGACCAAACACGCAGCTAGCAGATCCGAAATTATTATCATTAAATTTGCAAAATCATTAAATTTCATGCGAACGCCCCGAGCGTAAAGTGGATCCATTTATCTGGCAATTCGGTGGGAGGTCAAAGCAAAAGTCCACAATAAAAGCCGGGTCCGGTAGCGCGGTTTAATTGAGTCCTCCGACCTCATAATCCGCCCGCTCTCCGCCCGCTAAATGTTATTTATAAGCCAAACTCGAAACACCCGCCGCCGGCGGGCGGGCGGACGCACCTACACCGGCACAGCTTATAAATTTTAGCCTATGCACCCCATTCTCCTCGTTTCCTACTAGCGGACTTCAACGGCTCATTGCTTTTACTGTTTTTCTACGCGCCCACTCTAAGCTGCCAATTAATTTGTGGCGATTATTGCTGTTGCCTTTACGCTTGTTATTAAACTTGTCGATAATTTAAGATGGAACACGGATCTCGAATTGCGGCGTCGCGGCCGATTGCCGTTTGTGGCACGGTGAGATTGTAGCGCGCGGACCCGGCGCGCGGACCCGGCGCTCGCACTCGCCTACGCGACGCGATGTATAGCGCGCACGAGCACGACCACTCGACCATCCACGTCAGAGTAAGTTCCACTTTCATCATTTAAAAAAGTGATCGATCAATCACTGAAGTGGATAAACTACAAATTATTCAACCCAAAAAGTAAGCTTACTTAAGGTCATGAACACCTTGTAAACCTAACTCTGATAGGACTTACTTACTTTTTCTTTGTTTTATTTAATTTCTTTTCATTTTTTCAATATTAAATTTTTTTCTTACCAAATATATACACAACATCTATTTAAAATTGATAATATTACTAAAAAGCAAGTTTACATTTATTTCACGCAATAATTGAGTATTTTTTATTGTTATAGATTTTTACCGTTATACTTATTCGTAACAGAGCTTTCAATCCAACGGGATTTTAATTTTGTTTATAGAAGTAAAACGTAAATCTAACTACAGTATTATAGGCGTGCGGGCACAGGTGGGCACTGAGCACTAGTGTTGCCACCCCATTTTTCTAAATTGCGCTAAATAATGTCTAAAAAAGCGCTAGAACAAATAAAATAATGAATTTGTGACGCTAGTTGTATGGAGAGACTGTTCTTAAAGAGCGCTAAAATGTATGAAGCGTTGAAATTTTTTGGCGCTAGACTGCTTCGAAAATGCACTAGTTCTAGCGAATAAATCGCTAAGTCGGCAACACTGGGCACTATATGGAGCTAACAAATGCGATAGGCGTGCTTTCATAATATATTTTATATGGTGGAAAAGACGAATACTTGATCGTTTTTAATTTAAAATTTTAATGAAGATTCGTAATAAAAAAAAAATCAGTGCCTACTTTAATAATATTTGCTGGTTCAATTTGGCATCTAAGAGATATAGATGGCGTTTCCAGATGTTGCACTTAGCGCCACCAGCAATTACTTGTGGAACATTTTAACATGACCTATTTATCATCATACGAGTATCAGTCGCAAATTCGGCAACTGATTTCCAAAACCTTTTCATAAGTAAATCAGATGTGCAGGCGGTTCTTCACGATGATTTCCTTCACCGAAAGTAATCGCTACCTACATTGGCCCGATCTGGATTCGAACCCCGCGATATTTGGTTTGAGGACCGAGTCATTAACGTTGGCCACCATCATTTTTTATAACAATGTGTTTTACAACATCGATTTTATTATATAATAGGCCTTTACCTATGAAATTTTTGAAAGTTCTGTCTTTATTATTGACCATACCTAATATCCATGTTTACACTACTTTTTGGTTTTTTATTAGTGAACAATGTGATGTCTTTCATTTTCCAATTCCTGGGAGCTATGGAATAAAGGCGTTTTCTAGGTGGCAATATGGGTCATAGTCATGTTTTTACTATTTTAATTTTCTTGAATTTGCCTAAAAAGGACGATTTCATTTGCGGGGTATTCCTAATTATGACATTCGTAACAAAAAAAAAACTGCTGTAATAACTCTATAGCTTCAAAATTTTTAAAATGATTTTTTTGCCTAAAAATAATATATATTATTTATTAGTAACAAAATAATCAGTCCTAAAAATAATATCACACTTATTAAAAATTAAGTGATCGCCACTGACGCTAAAAAATTGGTGATGTATAAGGTGAAAAACCCGTCTAAACATTAGGCATAATATACTAATAATACATTTACCACCATTTGATTTTCAACAGTCTAATGCTGTTTTGTGAATAAATTCCAAAACATTTTTTTCTATGAATTTTCTCGACTAATCCTTTTTATTTAATAGTCAATTTAACAGAAAAAGACCTATTATTTGAATACCTACAGTAAAAAAGTTTGTTTTTAAGTACAAGTAGAGCTCTCATTTTTTAGGGTTCCGTACCTAAAGCGTAAAAACGGGACCTAATTACTGAGACTTCGCTGTCCGTCTGTCTGTCCGTCCGTCCGTCTGTCACCAGGTTGTATTTTATGAACCGTGATAGCTAGACAGTAAAAATTTTAACACATGATATATTTCTATTACCGCTAACAACAAATAGTAAAAAAACAGAATAAAATAAATATTTAAGGGGGCTTCCCATACAAAAAAATAGTTTTACACATTAAATGTGATTTTTTGCTCATTTTTGCTCGATATTGATAACGGCAACAGGTAGACGATTGAAATATTCACAGAATATTTATTTATATATTTATTTTAAAAATAAATAATTAAATTAAAACAACTATTTAAGGGGGGCTCCCATACAACATACGTGATTTTTCTGCTCGCCTTTGCTCGATATAGATAAACGGCAACAGGTATACAAACAGAATTTGTATTATTCACTTTAAAAATTAATAATATTTAACGGGGGCTCCCATACAACGAACGTGTTTTTTTATAGATAATGGTATGGAACCCTTCGTGCGCGAGTCCGTCTCGCCCTTGGCCAGTTTTTTTTAACTCAAGCACGCTTTCCTTGTTCTCTGTAAAATATGTTCACTATGTTCAAGTCAAAGCCATAATTAAATGGAATAGCTAGTGACATTTTTCTCCGTTACTTACTTTACAACTTGCGAAACACATTAACATACTTTTACGCTCTGTCGGTTGTGAACGTTGCAGAATTAATGCCAGGCGGGCATGTGCGGCGGCGTGCACGCACGGCACACACAAGCGAATTGCCTACCGTCCAGCAATAACTACTGGGAATTTGGCTATGGACGGAATTATCGACTCAATCCGCCAGACAATAATTGATTGGAAGCGCGTTAAATAACCATTAATTGTAGTTTCGGACGCGATTGATATTTATCAACGGAGCGATCGCCGCGCCGCCGGCCCCGGGCGCTGCGCATCTCTAATGTCTATAATCGATGTTATTGTGGGTGTGCTAATGAATAGAGGTGTCGTGCGATATCACATAATCGTCATCGTCGTGTTTTAGACTTCACGCACGGGGGTCGGTTTCTCGTGTCGTGACTATGAACGGTCACGCATTTGATTTTCGATTCATGTTTCAAACAACATTTAACTAGGTAGGTGTATGTAGGTATATACCTATACTCAACTATTTTCGAAATCGAAACGCTTATTTTCAAAGATTAGAATAAGTATTTTTAACCGCCTCCATGTACCTAGTGGCGTAATGGTTAAGTCCATTAGCTTTACATCAGGAAGTCGCGGGTTCCTTTCCCACTCAACTATTTTCGAAACGCTTATTTTCAAATATTAGAATAAATATTTTTAACTGCCTCCGTGCAGTGGCGTAATAGTTAAGTCCATTAGCTTTACATCAGGGGGTCGTGGGTTCCTTTCCCGGTGGAGTCTTTGTTTAGTTGGTGGAAGGTCATTTTCTAAGCCCGCCTGGCTAGCTACCACCATCTTATCATATATCACAACACATCTTCCCCCCAAACGTTAATGTTATCAGCATTGATGTATTCCATTGAGGGAGAACCATGAAAGTATACCTTGGTAAAAAAAAGGGTGACTTAATATTTTGACCAGGGACACTTTTGGCCGCGGGACCGTGAATCTAGTTCTTGTATATGTTATCTAAGGTTCCCAGCAATAAATATGTGCGTTGTGTGTGCGACAGTACCGATTGGATGTCGTAGGCAACGCAACGGCGCGGTCAGACTCAGTGTGGGTGTGGACTTTCGTTCAGTGATACAATTTTTCCACTGAACCACCTTTTTTTTATTCACAACTGGTAAGTCCTTGGCATCATCTCACCTGATGGTAGGTAAGTGATGATGATGCCGAAGATGGAAGCGGGCTTTCTTCTTATCTTCAAGCCGGAACACGTCAATGTCGTTAACACTGATGTTTAAACCACCGTAGTTTCAAAGTGTCAAGTAATATATTTTATGCAAAATTGGTAAGCCCATGGCATCATCTCACCTAATGGTAAGATATCAGATATTCCTCAGAACCAACTAAAATTTGTGTATATATAATGGGATCGAGTGTCAATTAGATATACTCAGCTGGCACTCAGATGAGAAATTCAATGTGCGGCCTCGTCGCGCCCTCCGACTCTAGCACATGTATATTTCGATGACTTCAGGATCCCTTTTAGTCAAATAAAAATATTATTTTACCACCAGTAACTTAAATAGAACATGACACAAAATGTGTGAAACACGATGAAGTAAGGAATTGAAGACAGAATAAAGTCATTTTTTTGAAAATATTAAATCAAAAGAAAATAATAAAAAATAACTTCGTCACAAATGTTTTTTGACTTTTAAAAATTTTATGATTGTTTGTTTCAAATTGGAATAAAGGAAGAGCCAACCATTCCTATATACATTCGGATTCAGATTCCTTATTGGTCAAACATTTTTGGCGTGCCACCATCACCACCAATTCCGCTAGATCCAAGAGACTGACTACAAAATCAATATTGTATTTTGCTAAAGTGAAGTTCGGAACAAAATTCAATCAATAATTTTTAAAAGTTCTTCCTTCAATAATGCAATTAATTCGCATGAAAACTGTTATACTGTTATAGTGTGCAATTTAAAATTAAATAACAATCGGTACATATTAACTCGCAAAAATAATTTTCACAATTTTAATTATTTCATATTATTCTCAGCAAACCATTTCATTTGATACCCAATATCATGGGGTGCATAAAAAATATATGGTCCGCCATCTTTGACAGTCCGCCATATTACGTCGTTCAGTGTTGACTTAATTCATCATTAATATTATATATAATATAATGTTTTCTAACTGAATCATCATGATCATATCAGCCGAAGGACGTCCACTGTTGGCCTACCCCAAGGATTTCTCGACGACCGGTTCTGCGCTGCCCGCATCCAGCAGCTTCCCGCGACCTTCTCCAGGTCGTCGGTCTACCGAGTGGGAGGCCTACATACGCTACGTTTTTCGGTGCGCGTTCGCCACTCGAGAACTTTACTATACCAACGGCCATCTGTTCTATGAGCTATGTGCCCCGCCCACTGCCATTTAAGTTTAGCAATTCTGAGAGCTATGTCGGTTACTTTGGTTCTCTTACGAATCTCCTCGTTTCTGATTCGATCACGTATAGAGAAACTCCGAGCATAGCACGCTCCATTGCCCTTTGGGTGACCAAACTGCGAAAACATATTATTAGTTGCCTAGTGTTATAATTTTTTTTTATATGCTCTCTTGTTTCAAAAATGATGGTTTTCCTTAAATAAATAATAATAGGTAGTAATATTGGTTTTAAAATGACGTCACTAATAGCTAACCATGCATAATATTGTGCATGTAAGTAAGTGTGGTTTAGTAATAAAGTTTTCTGTAAAACATTTTTTTGAAATTGTTCAAAACGAGAAGTACTTTACTTATGTACTCTTTATGGCACGGCAGCGGCGGCGCGGCGGCGCGACGACGGGCGAGCGATGCGCACACGCACGCAGACCTACCTCTCCGGCCAGCGCAAGCCGCGCACTCTTTGTTAAATTAAAATACGACTCCTGTTCGTCAAGAGACTTGAAAGAAAACAAGAGTGGCGTATTTACAGCCCAATCATTATAATGATCGGTTATCGATTTGCTGTGTGGCGTGCCCTTTAAAAGGACCAAAATTTAGTGCGCCCGATTCTGCCGGCGGCGGTTCGTAATCTATGCGCGCCCGCCACCGTCCTCGTCACGATATCGTCGACTTATCTTCATCGTTCACTCTTATAATTTTGGGAAATTCATATAATAACATCTGATAACAATCTAATTATTATAATGTCCTCTTTAACATATCCCGTTGGTCGGGGCGAAATTGGAGCGGACGCAGGCCTTCGAGACGGGATAATGCCCGCTAATGTAATGGAAATTACGAGATCATCTTTATGCCTTTTAACTGTGCTTTTAAAATAAACACATTACTACGCCTTTACTGTCCGCTGTTTCGGTTTATGATGGAGCATTCCAAGTGTAAAACGAGCTTCTTAACTCGAGACTCTGTTATTTAATTAAAATTATCCGTGTCCGCTGGTAATAAAGGTTTATAATCATTTTCTTGGATGTATTCATTTAGGAAAGTCGTTACCACAAGGACGTAGTAGTAAAGTTGAGGTAACGTACGGATACACATAACACGGGTGACATTTTGTTCCCGCAGAGAATACTCTACGTTAGGCCCACATAAATTAAAAAGAATTTAAAAATTAAATGTTATTTACCAAATAGATTTTATCTCCAACAAAAGCACAAAAACTTAAGTGTTTGATATTTAAATTCATTTTCAATTAAATGTTTATTAAAATCAAATAATTCATGTGTTTGATATTTAAATCCATTTTCAATCATATGTTTATTACAATCAAATAATTCGTTTATCAAAGACATTGACGTCACATGCCATTAATACCAACAATTTCAGAACAAAATGTCGTATTAAATGACTTGTATAATCAAAATACCGTATTTACGAAAATCTCACCACAATTGTCAAGCTCCACTTCCTTAATCACACAAATGAATAGTTATAATTATCCATATGTAAATTAATAAGTTATAACAAGTTAAAACTCTTTTCGAAATCATGAAAGAGTAATAATTTTCGTACTTGAGTGTACTTCAAACTTAATTATATTTTTTTTATTTAGAAAAACCAAGTCATCCGATGCTTGCATACTAAAATTATGCAACGTGTT
The DNA here is from genome assembly GCA_947284805.1 of Coleophora flavipennella. Taxonomy (NCBI): domain Eukaryota; kingdom Metazoa; phylum Arthropoda; class Insecta; order Lepidoptera; family Coleophoridae; genus Coleophora; species Coleophora flavipennella. Next base: position 17,245,632 of record OX369308.1, read on the forward strand.
GCATCTCTTTTACTTCTATCACCTAATCTAACAGAGAAGTGTAGTCCGTGTTTTTTCCTATTTGCACCTTAACTAAAAATAGTGTCCGTTAAAAAAATCATCACAAAATACTTTACTTTTTCAACAGTGCCTACTACTGAAACAGGGAGCAATCACGCTGCACGAACGAAATTAATAAAACACCCTTATATATACCTATACTTACATAGATAGAAAGAGCTAATAAATAAGTTTATTTTTTATAAAAAAAATACAATTGTTAACAGTTTTTATAATAACACGCCAATAAATATCACTTAAATCACTAACACCACACCCACAAAATATAATAATGCCTGCAGATATTTAAGTATTCCCAACGCCCTAGTGGGTACATGTCTAAAATGGTACCCAAAACAGACAACCGGGAGGCTATGTCTCACCTTGTGACCAAACTGTACGCCAAGTAATCTTCTATTTATGACTCCTAAACTTAGCCATTGGACGTTGACAGGCGAGCCGTCACGTTGTAGGCATCAGGAGACCCGTTGTTCGATCAGCACGGACAGCGGCGATCTGGACACACGCACACGCTTACATTTGGTGAGTGCGGTGGTCAAACAAAACAATAGGGGAATTTATTTCGAACTCCGTTTCTGTGTGCGGGAGGGACTTAGATTGTTACTCGTGACTGCTGGTTGCTATGACAGCGGCGCCAGAGCTGGTGGGAGGGAGGCTGTGCCGCTGTGCCCCGTGTCCGACTTCTCATCAAAAATTGACGCCTAACTGAAAGCTTCTACGTCCGCCATGAGTCCGTTAACTGCATCTACCGAATATCCAATCATGAAACGGATTTACTAGACGCATACTAAATGAGACACGCCCCATTTCAATTATTCCAGGCTATACATACATAATACATAACTAATATTGCCAATTAAAATGGCCATTTATATTTGCAGGAAATAGTAATTTGACAATGAATAAATTATCCACTAACTAGAACCCGATTTTGTATAAATACAAGCTTCACCAATAGTCACGTTGAATGGCTACTTAACTTAATGAGCTATCAGTTTTTCAGCGTATGTGGATATAGTAGAAAGCTCGATTATTACAAAATGTTTTTTTTTTAATTAAAATTTTAATGTTTTTTACTACATCTCTCTTGATTGAAAGTAATGATGTAGTCAAGGATGGTACACGCAAACTTAAATAATGCCTATTCACTCTCAGCTTGAAGATCCCTAAATTGTAAGTCGGGAAACAAAGATGCAGGCAAGAAGTTCCACTTCATCGCTGTCCGCTTAATACCTAAATGAAGAACCGTAATGCTCGTGTGAATAGGCAAAATATTAATAACAAATGGGTGGACCGATCGTCGGTGGCGTAATGGCAAGGGCCGCTACCTCCTGTCCGGGAGATCGTGGTTCGAATCCTGCCACGTACCAATGTGTTTTCGAATTTAGATTTCATATGTACGTTTATCCGACGCTCTTACGGTGAAGTAAAACATCGTGAGAAAACCTGCATGCGCCTGCGAAAAAACTCTAAGGTTGTGTGTGAAGTCAAAATATCACACCCACTTGAAATGTAGGGGAGGTAAACAGATTTTGTTCCTTTCTAGGGGTCACAGATTAGTAGACCAACCCGCACTGGGCCCACGTGGTCGACTAAGGCCCGATCGCCCTAGTTCAGGGTAGGCTCTACTAGTTTGTCAGAGAATAAATTCAAGACTCATGTCAAAAAAGTTTTGTGCTCTAGAGGATATTATAAAATAATAGATTATGTAAATGACAAAGATATATATGTTGATTCTATAACAAATACCATTACCTGAGACTGTAATCTGAATCATGCCATTATTTGTAATTTTATTTTTATTGTATTTTTTTTTGTTTTGACTATTTAAAAGTGTGTGTAAACACCTATTTGAAATAAATTGTTTTGAATTTTGAATTTTTTGCTCGAGCCTCTCAGTGCGGACGTATATGAGCTGATACGATGGGCGGACCGAAGGTGGAATATTAAAGCTGGGGAAATGACGTCGTGTATAGCTCTTGCGCACACTCTCCGAAATAAATTCTGTAGAATACTGAAAAACGGGCAACTTTGCAGCGATGCTCAAGGTTTTGGAGCTTGTTGTTGACAAGCTCATCGTCCTTAATTAGTCTCCGGGCGCGTTTGCCAATTGCATCAAAGTCATCCAACTGATATCGGGCTGATCTGATAGGACTGGTCAAAAAATGTGGTTATTTATTTCTTTGGCACACTCTGTAGCCTAAACGGCTTGATGGATTTTGGAGTAAAAGGTGTTGTTAGATTCGTCTTAATCTCGTGAGTGACATAGGATACATTTTTACCCGACTGATCAAAAAAAATTAGGTTAAGTTTTTATGCGATAGGGCTTGAAATTTTTAATTAATTTCTTACCAATTAATTAGTTAATTATCATTTTTTTTAATTATTAACCCTACTTAGAGCGAACTGACTCGCACGTGGTCAATTTTTTGTTTATTGTATGAAGCGTCGAATTTTTTTGAGCTACACATTTAACGGGTCCTGTGCCTATTTTGTTTCAGCTTTTATAGTTGGTTTTATGCATGAAAGAGCACATTGGTGAAGAAAGATTCAGTAGTTGAGAAGTTGATATCTGCAAAAAGCGCGAGATTGACACGGAGGAATCGGGGCATGTCGCTGATGTAAATCGAAAAGAGCGTGGGGGCTTGTACGGAGCCTTGGGGGCCTCCAGCTCAGATGGGCCGGGGGGACGAGGAACTCCTTCCATACGGTAGCGAAAGCTCCGATTCCTAAGAAAGTATCGTAGGATAAGTACGAGCCGGTTCAGCAACCCCAGCTGATATAGCTTGTATATTAGGCCATTGTGCAAGACTTTATCGAAGGCTTTCGCTACATCAAAGAAGAGGGCTCCTGTATGCTGTCTGTGGAAGAATCCGCTTATTATGTGCTTCGTTAGGCGGTGCACATGTTGTACGTACGAGTGTTGGGCTGTGAAGCGGAACTGCTTGTTGGGGAGTAATTTTTTAGACTGGACTACGTCCTTAAGTCGGGCTAGTAGGATAAGTCGTATTGTTTGCCCAGAGCCTTCAGGAGGCTAATGAGTATATAGCTAGGGGTTCTGAGACAGGTTTTTTGAGTTTTAGAAACCGTATTACGTCTGCACCTTTCAAGGCATCGGGAAACGAGCAGTTTTCGATATCTAGTTGCATTGAAGATGCAGGCTAAAAGTACCATGAGGTTGAGGGAGAAGTATTTGAGGACTCTGTTGGTGATGCCGTCAGAGCCGGGGCTTTGCGGGATTTGAGATTTTTAATGGCCGTGTCTACCTCATAGGGTGTTTATGGGGTGAAGGTCGGTCGTGGGGATGGTGGCTCACATATCGACCTCCTCGTCCACCTCGCGCAGGTGGGAGGGACCGACTGGGAGTGGACTGGGTATAAATAAATGAAATGAAATGAAATGGGTGAGCATTGAGCCTCTAGGCTGTCGGCTAGGTATTCCGCCTTTTCGGAGTCGTCAAATGTGTCTGGATGGTTGGGGCGTTTGTGAGGGGGCAACGGAGTTTCACAGTCCTTCTTGAGGTTTCTCGCCAGCTTCCAGTACACGAGGTGGGAGGGCGAGATTCACTTATTTCGGAGTCGTCAAAGGCGTCTGGTTGATTGGGGCATTTGAGAGGGGGCATTGGGGATTCACAGTCCTTCTTGAGGGTTCTCGCCAGCTTCCAGTACACGAGGTGGGAGGGCGAGATTCCCTCAAGAAGGTTGTCCTAGTGATTAGCCTGCAGCTCTTTCAAGGTCTGCTTTACCTCCCTCTGTAACGCTGGTATGGCGGATGAATGCGCGGGAGGCAACATTCTTTGCCGTCAGCAGCCTTCTCACGTCTTCCGGCAGGTTCCAGCGATATTAAGGCAAAAATGAGACCTGTCGGGAGCAGTCCTTGATATACTTCTATGTGTGGCCGCTGAGGGCATCGATTGCACCGCGTACGTCATCTGGTGTCCCAATTTCGTCGGGTGTATTGTCGAGATCCGGTGACCTAGTAGCCTTGAGCTTTTCGTTAAGTCTGTTCCAGTCACTTATCGTTCTAGTAGTCAAAGGGGAGGGAGTGGGCGCTAGCTGTAAGGCGACCGGCCGATGGTCGGATGTGAGGGCGTGATGCACTTCTATAGAACACAGGCGGAGGCTAATGTTCCTTAGAAGTTCAATGTCCAGAATATTGTGGGTTTGTTCAGCTTGGTATATATGGAAAGTGGGTCAGGGTCATGGGGGCTATGACGTCAAAATTATGTCTGTCGACGAGTCTGTCCAGGGCGCTGCCTTTGGTGTTGGTGGTGACGCAAATCCACCTTTCGTGTTGTTTAGGTTGCCAGCTAGAATGACTGTGCCTGCTAGCTTGAAGAGAGCCTCGATCTCGCTCCCCAACAGAGGCTTGTCGTGCGTGGGGGGGGGGGGAGGTACTCCGAGGCTATAGTGATCGGTTGATGACCTGTCATGTTTAGCTGAGTGAGGGGGAGGAGGAAGGCTACTTTTTATCCCGTGAAAATAGCATAATTCGATACAGTCCCTGAGGCAATTATAAATACTATTTTTTATCAATATCTTTTACATCACAACGGAGTATCGGATTGTTGTAATTTTTTGCATAGGGATGGTTAAGGAGATGGGCAATTACAAATACTAAGTACCAATGAGCATAGCCCGATCTAATTCCCGATGGATCTGGGGAAAACTCATTTCCAGACTCGCGCACGTCGGCGTCGCAACTGAGGAACAGATTGACGTGATTTTTTTGCATAGAAGTAGTTGAGGGGTAAGAAGTGATATAGACTGCTAGTCTAGATAGATCTAGATCTAGAACTTCTGTCTACGCTCGTGGGCCACTTGCGGCTCGCGCACCACTTACTCTCAAAGATAGTCATAAAACCGATGCCCACGCGAGCCGACGGTTTTACCAGCGTCGTGTGTGTGTCCGTCCATCTGTCACAGTCATTTGCTCAGAAACTACTGAACCGATTGAGTTGAAATTTGGTACACATATTATGTAGGTAAGTCGGTACCAATATGATTTCGAATTTAGATTTCATATGTACGTTTATCCGACGCTCTTACGGTGAAGGAAAACATCGTGAGGAAACCTGCTATAGCCTGCTAAGAAACTCGCAGGTTGTGTGTGAAGTCGACCGACCCGCACTGGGCCCGCGTGGTCGACTTAGGACCGATCGCCCTAATTCAGGGTAGGCTCGAGTCCCTACCATAGTCCACGAACGCCAAGCATAGTGGCTGATTGTACTCTTCGGTCTTCTGTATAATCTGCCGCAGCGTATGTATGTGGTCTATGGTACTAAATCCTTTTCGGAAACCGGCTTGTTCGGGAGGCTGGAAGTCGTCAAGTTGCCAGGGCCAGAGGTCTTTTGTTGTAGTAGCCTGGCATCTGCCGGGGATTCTTCGCACCCCATGCCCCGCCGTTACCTTGAACGCTACCGGAGCCAGGAATAGTGGGGCCGCCGGGGACTAGGGGCCGTTTTTTCTTTGTGTCGGTCATTTGGGGGGTGTTGCCGTAATCGCCACGCTTGGCAGGCGGGTTGGCGATCGCAGTGTTGCAGATTGGCTGCAAGTCACGGAAAGACGCTGCTGCCCATCCTCCGGTTTGAGTCCCTTAGTCGGCTCTTACGACACCTATTGGATGAAATAGGATGGCCCTATTCTAAGCCGGGAGCCATCCGGCATCATATATGTATATAAAAGAAAGTCGTGTTAGTTACACTATATAACTCAAGAACGGCTGGACCAATTTCCATGATTTTTGTGTTTTTGCATTTCTCTTCGTCCGGAATAGGATAATAAGTGTTAAAATATAATATTTATCAATAAAAAATATTATCAGTCAAAAAATAATTGGTTTTAGGGTAGGTAGTGTAGTGTAAAGTAGTGCAGTGTAGGGTAGGGTAGGGTAGGGTAGTGTAATGTAGGGTAGGGTGGGGTAGGGTACTGTAGTGTAGTGTAGGGTAGGGTAGTATAGGGTAGGGTAGGGTAGTGTAGGGTAGTGTATGGTAGTGTAGTGTAGTGTAAGGTGGAACGAAGTTCGCCGGGACAGCTAGTACGTATTAAAAAAACAGTATGAAGTGCGGGCATGCAAATTAAAAAATACATTGTGGAGAAATATGTAAGTTCTAAAGATGTACATTTGACCAATTACCTAGTCCGGTTTTTCCTTTAAAATTCATTCTTGTATATTTAATTTCTAAAATAACATTGTATTTCGTCTCGGCATAGCTTCACATTTGGGTAACGCTTTCCTGAAACTCTGAGTGCCTAAACAAGTTCCGTGTGGTAGAGACTACGGTATTCAATAAGTGAATTTAACGATTCAGCTTGACTTTACTAAAAAGAGAAAAAAATCTCATAAATAAGCAAACAAAAACTATTTTAGTAAAAACAATACTCCTCCCTCCTAGACAAGTACCTAAACGTTGTTTATGACAGCATCTCCTCATCTTATAGATGTACCAGTAATAAAAATTTTTTCGTACGTACAGTAAGTGATCAACTGTTCTGCCAAAAATATTTCACACAAATAATATAAAAAAAGATTGCTTGAACCAATAAGCTCTTGGCCATTTCAAGTGATTATAGTAGTAATAAAAAAACTATCAGCATCAATCAAATGCGTCTAGAGTCCATTCTTCTCAATAATCAGCGAACATCTGATACTTACCCACATAAAACATTAATCCCCGCGTAGCGACCCTTTCTTTGCACAACACTCTTCATCTGACAGATTGGACTAAATTACTAAAGATTTTTTATTTAATTTGAGGGTAATAAGAGTCGGGGGAGTTTTCCGCTGTGAGAAGTGTGTTGGCTTGGTCGTCTGAGATAGCTTGCCGTCCAAATAGTTTTTATTGGAACTTGTGTTGACTCTAGCAGTCAAGCGCGCTTCGGTCCGCCCTCTCTGCACACACAGACATAATATCGCTCATATATTTGTTTTGATCAGTCATCTTGTCAAGTGAATGTTATGATAGTTTGTTCCCTGATGATTTGATTTTAAGAAAATTCCAAGTTGTAAACTTAATCTATAAGCTAACAGTTGTAGATTAAATGTCTACCTAGCTTTGAACAGGCAACACACCCTGTTGTCGGTAAGATTTTACAAAAATTTCAAGTTGCAAACTCAATCTAAGTTATGAGTCGTTGATTCAATGGATACAAATGTATATTAATGTACTAGAGACGATTACATGATAGTTAAAATATTTTTTAGTCGTAAACCTTACCCGACCGTATGATCTGAAGTCCTTTCAGTGTTCCAAGGTTGACTGGAAGAGATCTCGAAAGGGATAAGTCCGCCTTTGCTGTATGTTATTCTTTTGTTAACAGCTTATTTGTTTTTAAATGCAATAAATAGTTTACAAACAAATATGCCTATGTCCAGCAGTGGACGTCCATCGGCTGATATGATGATGATGATGTTGATACAAACAAACCTAGCTTTGAACGGGGAAACAACCCCGGTTGTCGACTGGATTTTACGAAAATTACAGGTTGCAATCCTATCTTCGTTCCGAGTCGTGGATACATTGTACAACTTGGAACTCTATCGATACAGATCTATACATAGTACGTAGTAAAAACTAAAAAAACAACCGGTTTGACGTAAATACAAATAAATACGTACAATTTTAGATAAATTACACCCTCTATGTACAAAAAAGGTACCTACAAGATTCAAATTGATAGCCTGGCTGGCACATATCGTTAATGGCGATGTGTTATAATAACCCCACGAACCACTATTAATACATAGGATAACGTCACTCAGAGACAATCAGCGTTTTAATATCATATTGTTTGCGCTGTCGTTATCTACCACAAAGCGACTGACATCGAAATCACAATTTCATACCTAAATATCAGTGTTGCGGTCCATAATGACACAGAGAGCATACGTACATGTTATCGTGGGCTATTACTAATTACAGGAACGCACGCGAGGACTGATAGCGTTGGTCAAACAAGTATGGCGGACGGTTCGCGGCTGGCTCTTTGTAATTGTAGCTCACCTTTGCCGAGGAGAGCGGGCGAGCGGTTCGCATCGCTGCCCACTGGACTCCGATTTCAACGGACTTAGCCCATATTTTGAGGGTAGATAAAAATACGAAACGTAGATAATTTATAGGGCCTATTCTTAATTAACTGCCTGTATTTTAAGCGTAGTTTTTTTTTAAGGAAACCATAGCCTAGATTAATTAGTGTTTTCATGTAAAAGATTATCAGCTGAAAAGATTAAGTAAGTATGTACCTTACATGGAAGAAAAGGGTAGATACACTTTTTCAAATTTCAAGAGTAAAACTTCCAATAGAAAGGAAACAAAAATAAATAATAAATAAATGTTTCTGAAAATACTTAATGCGTTGAGATCCTTCAGCAAATATTTTCCTCTTTGTTTCTTTGAAATATACTAATAAATGATACACCTAAAGTTAGGTCTTTACCTAAGAAATTGCCGATTGTATAAAAAGGTTTAAAGATTAAAATTTTTTATTCTCAAAATAGCATTAGACTATTAGAAATTAAATGTTGGTTAACATATGCCTATTGTTTAGATATTTTGAAAGCACGCCCATGAAGTCGAGTTTCTTCACCTGAAAAAATCGCCTTTATTGAGGCAAAAAATACGTATTTTAAATTGCCCCATCTGACCACTAAGAAATTGCCTTTTTTCCATTCAATAGTACATAGCTCAGGGGATTGGAACATGAAATACATGCCACTAGTTACTAATAAATAAGGTTAATAATAAAAAACAATAACTTCTTTATTTTCAATAAAAATTAGCATTGAACTTCAAAAACTGAATCGGCAATTTCAAAGACCTTTTAATAGATGGGTTATGCACTAACAAACAACATTTAAAAATCGAATCCATTTACACAGACAATTTAATAGGTTGTTCGCTTCCATTGCACCGAATGCTACTAAGAAAAGAGATGTCAATTGGCATCTTTTTTTTGCTTCACTTTTTGGACACAATATGTAACCTATCTACTCTGATTATAAGTATAAATTTTATTTTTATTGTAAACTGAATCATCGAAATACTATATTATTTCATATAGTATAAGAGGATGTTTCGCTCTGTTTAAAGAAAATAAGAGGTCTCTCAAACGGAGCGTTGGAGGTTGAAGTGGGGTTGTGTGTGCTCAGAAACTTATGGCATTATTTCTAGTCAACTTGGCATGTGTTTGTCTAAATCTTTTGACGTCCTTTGAACCTCTTCCCGAACCTTTGATCTTTCGCCGACAGAAGTTTGTATTTGTCAATTTTTGTTTGAATTACTACGAGTTTAACTAGTATACTTACGTCGAGAGTGCGTTGTCTGTTAGGGACGTGGTGACGACCCTTTTCTTGCGGCATGTTAGAGCGATCATTTCATTTGTTAATCTATTTATTTATTTGGATACCCAATACTACATTATGAACAACTCGTGTTTTCGTTATTAATAATTGACAACGCTTTAAACCTTTTAATTACAACCGACACCAATAAAAAAATGCGACGTCATACTTGTACCGACGACGCGTACAAATATACACTTAACATTCCATATCTCGAAAAATATTGAACCGATTTTAATATACTTAATTCACTGTTCTCTAAGTTGAAAGCTACTTAATCCAATAAAGTAGTTTCCTAGTTTAAACTAAAAAAAACCGGTCAAGTGCGAGTGGGACTCGCTCACCGAGGGTACCGTACCACCACATCTCTGGTTAAGGAACTTTAGAAATAACAAATCGAAAACTATACATCAAAAAAATAATTAAAAATCTGTTTAATCTTGTGCCAATGAAGCCCTTTCAACTACATATGCTTTAGTATAAACAAGAGGTCAAGTCCAAGTAGTAATTTTAACATTAAGATACATGAATGTTCTCTGGTCCCTAGTGACTCGTGCCCATGTCCTAATATAAACAGAGTAACATCCGTTAAGTATCTGGGGATAATGCTAGACCAGCGACTAGATTGGTACACACACTTGGATTTAGTTGCAAGTAGGGTCCGTAAATTAATATGGATCATGAAAAACCTCAGGCATATAGCTGATCTAGCTTTGCTTAAGAGAGTCTACACTGCCCTTGCTCAATCTATATTAGATTACTGCATACCTATCTGGGGTGGTACGTCAAAAACTTATTTCTTGGGAGTGGAGCGAGCTCAGCGTGCATTACTAAAGGTGATGTGTTTTAAGCCTGTTAGATTTCCAACTGAGCAACTGTATTTGATCACTAATCTTCTCACTGTAAGAAAACTATACATCCTAAGAACCATAATTAAAAAACATAAATCTCTTCCTTTTGATCCTAATATACAACAAAAGAGGAATAAAATGGTAGTATCGGTAGCGGAAAAATCTTTGCATAGAACTACATTTGCCTCACACCAATTTATTATTCGCTCATCTTTCCTCTATAACAAAATTAATAAAGAACTTCTTATTTATCCAATGAACATTCTTAAATGCAGGAAAACTTTAATATCATGGCTAGAATCCATTAGCTATGACGAAACTGAACGACTTCTTGAGGTGGTATCTTAAAAATAACTATGAAGATGCACTTATACACTCCAAACACATACACTCACTCTCTCCCTCTCTCTCTCTCTCTCTCTCTCACACACACACACATACACACACACACACACACACACACACACACACACCCACACCCACAGGCACGAATACACTATCTGCGTGTATGTATCACTACAGAAGACAGACATACTGCTCTTTAATTTAATTAAATAGGTATTTCCTCTGTAATTTAATTTCCAACCTAACCAATTAATTATTTTTTTTCAATTTTTAATGTTAGTCACCTTTTATCTTAATATTTTGTTTTTACCTATAATATACAATAGATTAAGTAATGGAGGAGCGAGATCCCCTAACACAGGTACTTCCGTACCTAAAAGGAGGTCTCAGCCCTGTTATATGTAGTAACCTTTGGTGAAAATAAACTATTTTTCTATTTTCTATTTTCTATTTTCTATATGATAGCCCACGAGAAACGGTTAACTCCATTCAAAATTTGGACCGCCGTTCTTTGTATAATTGAATGATGATATCAGCTTATGTACGTCCCCACCGAGGGGCTCGAGCCTACACTGAATTAGGGCGATCGGGTCTTAGTCGACCACGTGGGCCCAGTGCGGGTTGTTCGACTTCACACACAACCTGCGAGTTTTTCCGCAAGCGTGTGCAGGTTTCCATACAATGTTTTCCTTCACCGTAAGAGCGTCGGATAAACGTACATATGAAATCTAAATTCGAAATCACATTGATACGTGGCAGGATTCGAACTACAATCTCCCGGACAGGAGGCGGCAGCCCTAGCCGTTACGCCACCGACGCTCTCATTACGTACTTTAAATACATAATGATTACGTACATAATTGCATAATTGATTGCGTACTTTAAATACAGACTATATTTTTTTTATGATTTAATAACAAATGTATAGTTTTTAGATTTTTCCCTATATTTGTAGTATAAGACGGTTTTACTTGCCAAATTTCATAGTTTTAGGTCAATTTTGATTCCCTTGAGAGTGTCGAAATGTACGTTTTTTGCGGCCGTACCTTTTTTTACGTTAACTTTTTTTTTTATTCTCAATTGGTAAGCCCTTGGCATCATCTCACCTGATGGTAAGTGACGATGATGCCGAAGATGGAAGCGGGCTTAAAAAGATTCCCCAACGCAATGGGGATCTGGCTATTTTATCTTATCTTCTTAACGTTAACGTAGAAGTTTGATTTTTTCACAGTTTCTAGGGACCGTAGACCGGCGTATATGGTTTTAAATTAAACTCGATACCTTCACGCATTCCCGAGATAAAGGGTCTTGACAGACAGATGGACGGACGGACAACGAAGTGATCCCATAAGGGTTCAGTTTTTTCCTTTTGAGGTACGGAACCCTAACAAATACGTGGAGAAATATATAAAAATATATAAAATTAAATACGTACATATACACTAATGAAGTTAGGCACACCTGTTTATAAACCCACATAGACTAACATATACGTATCTTTTGTAATTTCAACATTATATACATACATATATACGGACATAACCTTCCTTTTTTGAGTCGATTAAAAATATTTTACGTGATGGGCGTTGAAAGTTAGTTGCAATGTTAGTTAGCAAAACGTGGCTAGCTATAAAACAAACAAGATGTTAGCAGGAACAAATCGCAACAGCACAACATAGTCGTTAGTTTGATCAACCGAGCGCAAAGCCGATTATTCATAATGTTTACTAATTATTTCTTAGAAGTAATTCGAGAGCGTCGCTCGCGCAGGTCGCGGGGCGATGGGTGCGTCGCAAGATGCTTAGATTAAACGGATGCGTGATATTATCTTACCCATTGCTGTCATAGAAATGGAATTAATAAGCATTCATTATATTTTTTTAAATAAACTCCTTAAAATTTATAAGCTTTGTCCACGGCGTTGAGTATCTAATTTAATTTAGTTGTTTCGTTGTATTGAAAATGTCACTTACTTTAAATGAACTGGTATACAGGGCGTTACATAATATACAACATTATTTTTAAAACAAATTTTTAGAGTTCTATAACTTTGCTTAAATTACAATTTTTGTACTTTTCGTAAAAACTACAGGTATTTTTTAAAAATTCTCTATTGGTAAGCCCTTGGCATCGTCTCACATGGTGGTAAGTGAAGATTATGCCGAAGATAGAAGCGGGTTTAGCAAGATTCCCCAATGCAATGGGGAACTGGCTATGTGGCTATGTTATCTTCAAGACGGAACACATCAATGTTTTAGCATTGATGTTTGGCGGCAAGACTTAGATAAGATGATGGTAGCCAGCGAGGCGGGCTTTGAAAATTCCAAACCGAGTCTTAAAAAAATAGACTCCGCCGGGAATGGAACCCGCGACCTCCTGATGTAAGGCTAATGGACTGGACCATTACGCCACAGAGGTTGAATGCAACAGTTGCAATGCGGTGCATCAGTTTTGGCGATAATCGTTTATTATCTTTTACAATGGAATCTCAGGATCACTAAGGTTCACGATTGTACTGTGCTGCTGTCAGTTTTGAGCACCTCCGTGGCAAAGTATATATTATTATATTAGTACTGACATACAGTATGGACACTCCCTGCCGCTCTCTAGATTTCGACCTCACCCCCTCGTCACCCAGATTGATATTGATTGTTTGCTCTGTCATTTGTTTTTAGAAATTTTATTTCACGTCCATTGTATGTAATGTCAGGGGTGTGTCCGTGGCGTAATGGTTAGTTCACACGGAAGACATTCTCAGCGGCGTCTTATTTTGTTAGACTCGGTTTGGTTGGTGGTAAATGGTAAAGAATTTTGTTAGCCCACCTGGCTACCTACCACCACCTAATCTAAGTCTTGCCCAACATCAATATTAACAGAACTGATGTATTCCAGCTTAAAGACAGCTAGTTTCATATTGCATTGGGGAATCTTGGCAAGTCTGCTTCCAACCTTGGCCATCTCGTCACTTGCCTGATCATGATGCCAAGTGTTTATCAATTGTGGATAAACAAAAAGAGAGTAGCAAGGGTTGCCAGATGTTCTATATTTTACAGGTTACTCTATTTTCGGGCTATTGCAACACAGGAATCAATCAGTAAAATGAAACTCCTATTTTTTTTGTTTTTTGGCCAGGGTTGGTGCAACAGGCGCTACCTTAGGCGCGCCATGACAGAGATTTGTTATCGCCATGACTGTTTATTCAACGGCAATAGGGATGATGACTTCTAGTCATCTGCATTACTTTTTATTATCGAAAATGTTCACTATGTTCAAAATACCTAGGCGTGATGTTATAGTTTTGTAGCATCGTTTATGTACTCTTTTTGTGATTCGCTAAATAAAAAATTAAAAAGACTTGATGGAAAACAAAACGAGTAAGGTTTTTCAAAGTTTTAGTAGGAGGCCAATTAAGTGATCAAGAGTACATTATATATTTTGATGCTATTGATCCCTATTGATAAGCCCTTGGCTTTCTTTCTAATCGTGTGGCACAATTAATCATGCTATCCAATGTATAGACGGCGGTTGCCTGGTGTTGCATTTAGAATCACCGCGTTCACGTGTAGGGCCCTTAGATTTTCACCTACAGACGTGTGCAACGCGACATTTATACCATCTTTAATCAGATGTGCATGTTGCCTCAAGATATTTTCCTTTACCGTTAAAGCAATCGGTTAGTATATGTAGGTACTTAAGTTTTGAAAAACTCATTGGTACATAGGCCGTCCGGATTTGAACCCAGGACCTCTGGTTAGGAGGACGGAGTCGTTACCGGTTGAACCACCGACGCTTTTTTTTAGAAAGAAAGAAGCTCTAGGCATTACATCGCCAGATGCTAAAGTGATGATAACGCCGAAGATGGTAGATTCCCCAAAAACAATGAGGAACTGATTATTCTCATGTCCATGCTGTTATGTTGTGCGAGCAGTAATGCTTGAGAGAGGTGTCGTCGTTTGAACGCTCTGAGCCGATTTACTTGCCAGGTTTTGCGGCGCCTCTATCTCAACCGTTTTGGCTGTTACGTTTTGTATTTTTCGCCTTTTTAACCAGTCGTTGTCGGGCAGGGTGCTTCTATCAACAAACAGGCTCATTTAATCTTTATGGTAGTTTAGGGACATGTTTAGCTCCTCCTTCAACTAGACAAACACAAAAAAAACTGTATGCAATATCTATTTATATGGGCAACCAATTATTCCTTTCTTTAATACAGATTTTTTACTCGGTAATTTAGTTTGATTACAGACCATTATTTTTATCTATCTTAACTTACATTCTACAGGCACGAAAGCTTATAATTCTATTTGTATTTTATAATACCGGTATTCTAGGTATGTCCTAAGATCCCCGAATTCATGCAATCAGCATACGCACTGTAGTCCGAATCGTTAATCGTAGAAACGATGTTAAAAAAAATAAAAAAAATGTTTCCGAACGTTACACGGAACTTTTAATATTAGTAGGGACGGTCGAAAAGATTAGAATCCAGACCAATGACTTCTTTTTTTTTGGCGTAATCCAGACACATAAAATATTATGGTGAAAAAGTTTGCACTTTATAGTTGGGATGCGATTGGGTGAGTTCTATATATGAACTCACCCAATCGCATCCCAATTATATGAGTTTTCTAAGCAAAAATTTCGCCTAGGCGTAGATTAGATATCAAACTACGAACGTCACGTGTACGAGCGAGCCTAATGAGAAGGGAGCGGATCGAGTGCATCGACAGCCAGTGCCAACTAGACACTGCAACGCGATCGATTCATTCTCTACCTACGCAATCAACACGGCCACCGTCCTCCGTCGATCATTATTTTCTATATTTTACAAATATCTTAGTGATTTGTGCTACTTTCTTTGGTTATTAAAACTACATCAAAATCCAAACTTTATGTGTCGTGTACCATCATTTTTAATCGCTCCAACAGCACGTATAGCTTGGCTTGGATGGGCATTGTACTGTAATGAAAACATATCCTTAACCCATAAATGTTCCCACTTTATTGGCACTGGTCTCTTCCCAAACTTGGGAAGAAAACTATTACATATAATACGTGTTGAATGTAATTTGGGTTGAAAGGAACCGTGTTAAGATTCTTAAACCCATAGTTAATGCAACCTACCATTACTATGAACAAAACTGTATATCGATTAATAAAGATACTGTTATGGACACAGTTATGGTAGGTTACTATCACTAGACATCAGTCTTAACGTTAAGCTGTATCAGGGGCGATATAGGTAGCCGTGCCAGACGTCAGGATTTGTCCTGAAATGTCAGGATTTTTAGGCACCAGTCAGGATTCCGGCCGGACTTTAACAATGTCAGGACTTTTTTGATTATTTACGTGTTTATAGGTTTTTTTCAAGCAGCCCATGGACTAAAGTAAATGGTGATTTTTTAATTGTGTGGAGAGTTAGAATAGGCTCAATGGCAGATTGTGAGTCGGAGAGTGACCGGTTGGCACTCAAAAGGAATATTATAAGTGGTGTTTTATTACTATGACTACTGTGCGTCGTTAAACCGCACCCGTTTCAGTAAAATGTCAGGACTTTTTGATAAAAATCAGGCTTTTGTCAGGACTTTTCAATTTAACATCTGGTAACCCTAGATATTATATGTGACTTGAGAACTTCTGACTTTTCTGGTCTGCTTCTATACTACAACCTCCACTGATCTGGATCCGGTCCACGTATATGGAGTAGGTATGGCCTTTACCGAAGTTGGGAAGGGATCTGCGCTATAAGCAGTAGGGACTTTATTGATTAACAGCTGAACGTTGCCGTAATGGTTGTATCCCTTTCAGCTGATTACTAGTCAAATTCGAAGGTTATTTTTTTAGGATTTTTGAAATAGTGTAAAGTAAAACTTGTTTGTTCTGTTGTACTTAACACCCAGTTCTTTGTAGCATGAGTTAGGTGAGACTTTTTTAATAAAAAGAACACTATTTAATCAAAAAGGTGCATTTACAAGTTTGTGATGAATTCAACAAAAATGCTTATCACAGTAAACAATATTAGAACATAATCATTCAGATTCATCATCATCCATCATCATCATCAGCCCATGTTAGTCTAATGCTGGACAAAGGCCTTCCCCAAGCCTCGCCACTTATACCGATCTTCGACCCTGCGCAACCATCAGCTGTAGCCAGCAACCTTGCGCAAATCATCGCTCCACCTTATGCCTAAACGCAGTCTCCACTACAGAACTCGCGCTGTCCAGTAATTATTGATCCTGCGACAGATGTTAAGAAAACGAATGTCATTGGAACATGAAAACAATGTTACACGAGATGTCACAGTAAAATTATTTATTGGGGTGCAATTTGCGCATGTAGATCTAATTTTGTTAATCTAGTTTGGATACCTTTACTACCTTTACTACCTTTTGTATATATTTTGTCGACCAACCCGCACTGGGCCCGCGTGGTCGACTAAGGCCCGATCGCCCTTATTCAGGGTAGGCGCGAGCCCCTCGGTGGGGACGTATATGAGCTGATATTATGTATACATTTTGACATGAGTGTCCGTTCTATATTTGTACCTACAATACTATTTAATAATTCTTCCTCTTCTGTGAAAATGTGTTAAGTGTAATATTTGATACATCGCCTGACCATTTTTCGGCATACCTTTAATTCTAAGGAGATTACATAAAATAACAATTATCTAATTTTACAGATTGCTGGTAACAGCAACAGCTCAGTAAAGGAAAGTGGTCTGGTATTTCAGTTGCTGGTGGGCAGCAGCGGGGCGGGCGGCGGTGGGGCAGCCACGTCGCCGGACGGTGGGTCCAGCTCGGCGGCGCCCCTGTCCCCCGGCGGGTCAGCCGTGGCATCAGGGGCGCTTTCCCCCGGAGCCGGCAGCCACGCCAGCACGCCGGCCGCTTCTTGCTGCGACACACCGCGCCCCATAATCACCGACCCGGTCTCGGGGCAGACCGTCTGCTCCTGCCAGTACGATGGAGCCAGATTAGCCCTCTCGTCGTACCCGCGGCTCTCCAGCGCGGCGGTCGGGGTATATGGTTCGCCCTACCCGTCGACCGATCAGAACCCATACCCCAGTATCGGCGTTGACAGCTCTGCTTTCTACTCGCCATTGGTATGTAATTTACTCATGACTTGTTTTAAATGTCATATTTCTGATATGGTAACGTTGTTGCAGAAATGCTTCAAGAGAATATTCTACCAAAAGTAGTTTAAGAGCAGAGAGTAAGAGAAAAGTAAGAAATAGAGTATTATTTTTAATTTGCACAGTTAGTACATACTCGTATGTTACTTTATAGCCTTGCCAAACTAAAACGATTCCTCCAAAGTGCTGTTTATTTCAGTGATCAGAAAGAATTATTGTAGTATGTTTATTTGAAGGTATGTCCTATTCAATTCCCACTTTCCTCTTAAAGTAGAATGAACAGCGGACTGCAAATTGGTACCGATAGGTCGTTTGCCGTTTGTCGATGGAAGCAAGGTTTATCGTTCTCTCGACTCGAGTCGGATATAACGTGTTTGGGTTTTCTGACGTGGCGTGCGGCAGCGGCTGCGCGCACTGGCGGCGGCGGCGGCGGGCGAACCGGTCCCTGCGCGCTGGGCCGAAAACCCCCGACACCTCGCGAACGCGGTGCCACCGCCCTGTCACGAAACATTAATATTTAAACTCAAAAATGAACACCAAAAGCGGCCGCTATTATTACTGCAATTACTCATACAATCTCTGTACTCAGGGCAGCCCTGAAGGATAACTTCAGGTAACGAGAATATGAGTAATTACAAATGAATGACACGAATTCCACGCTATGTATAAGTAAGTGGTAGTTAATATAAGTAAGGTGGGTTGAGTTTCTGTAAATTTATTTCACTTTTAAATGAAGGCAATTTGTGGTTATATCGGAGTGGTTGGAATTGAAACTACTGTTCGATTTAACACCTTGTCTGGGCAAAGGGGACAAATAAGCGGCCTCTGTGCGCACGACACTCGTAGGTAATCCCTATAAGGGAGTGCAAGCAGAGCCGGCTCTAGGTAGAGCCCATACTAGAGGCCCTTATTTAAGTGGATTTAAGGACAATGGATGATTACGTAGTACTAGTTACTAACAGTTTACATACTCGTAGTTGAAAACAATTGGATTTTGACTTTAATTAGATTATTTTTTTATTTGATCTTTGACATGTCGTCTCGGCTCCAAGTAAAATCAACTGTAGTTTTTTTGGAGGAGATGGTAGGCTGGTATGTTGTTTTTTATGATCAACATACAAGGAGCATCAATGTGTGGAGGGAAACCAAAAAAGGTCTTAAAACGGGTCTGTGTATAATTGCACAGGAATCAAAGGTGGCTTGACTGGTAACTGGTATCCTTATTGGAGTCGTCACACGCCCCTCAGAAACGGTGCACAGCTGTGGTAGGTTATAGCATAGCTAAGTAGAGTTGGAATAAACTATTTTTTAGAAAATATAAGTATACCTAGGTACTTTCTCTCTCGTCCATCATCAATCCATCACAAGACAACATTTAATGGTCTTAAGTACACATATTTAATTATTTTTACAATAAAAGAGCCCTCCCTGATACTTATCCTCTTCGATTCGGATAAGTTCAATTCATTCTTTTGTAATTGTATCGTGCGATTTAACTTGAAGCACATGTGAAATCCCTTAAATCCAGAAAATCCTACCGAACAAAAGATGATCCTTTTTTGTCAAGTCTTAAAGCGAAGTTTCTCGCCTTAATCCTGTTATGTGAAAAGGTTCATAAAATATGTATCGGATGTTTTCAGCGCGCTGTTGATGTTCATATGTTGCTTTGGTGTTTATTTTTGCTTTTCGTTCGTTACGGGTTAAACTTGTAAGTAATTTTGCACCACGGGTAAAATTTTAAGTGATTGTGCAGGAAGTAATAGATCTCTGTAGGTAGATTAGATTAAACTTCTTAACTTTTAGACACAAGCTTTTCTTTGAAAAGAGTCTTTAAGTTCTACAGAAAAATTAAAATGTATTAAAGTAAATGTTTGATTCCAAATTGGAAAATCCGAGCTGTGAGGTACAGTATTTCTCCTACGTTTCAGCCTATTAGACCTGGACTGGATCCTGGGACCTTGATTCCACCTTCGTAGCATATTATCAGATCAACTTCAAAATATCAAAAGGATATCGCCAGGAATACGGTTTCATACGAAATTTCAGCTCAATCGGACGCTTAAAAGTCGATCGCACGATTTGAAGCAGACTTACGTACGAACAGTGCAAGTTAAAATAAAAGCTTGTAGTGTACGCGTAGGTATTCGCATTTTAAAATATAAGTACCACCTCATACGATTGGTCCATTCAACTCTTGTAATTATTATTAGCATGCAGCTGAGTTTTGCAGGTAGTTAATAATTGTGGATGCGTCTAATATCGTTGGAGCTAAGATCTCTATCTGTCATTGTGTTTAACGTTTCTGTACCTACGCTCTGTGACCCTGCATGTTTAATAACAGGTGTTTAAATATATGTGTAAACTGTAAAGTCATTGTGTGCCCCGTGCTCATACCTAACTTACGACAAGCCTGGCCGGTTCCATTCCATGCAAGCGACAATTTAGCGAACAATGACGACGCTCCGCCACAAATACAACCCGTGCTGGTTCTAGCTGTAAGTCTTCACTGGCTGATGGTGCAACATCGTCTTTATATCTGAGCTAATACGATACAATTCCCTAGATTATCTTTAACAAACTTTGCGGGAAAAAAATTCTACAGCCATTTTAGTACACGAGCGACTCCGGTGGCGCCGTCTGTTCAAGCTGCGACTTACTAACACAATACTGGCAGCGCCATCTTTTATATATTGTACATCCAGGGTTACCAATGAAGAAGGATTTGTGTTGCGCATTACTGTGAAATTTAAGAAGCTTTTTCATTATCATTTTATCAACTACATTTGAAATCCTGGCACGACTTTGTTTGCAGGTGAAGATTAAACCTTCACCTCCCAACACTATAATTACATAGCATTTGAAAGTCTCAAACGCGCCTACGAATATACATAATTGTTGCGAAATCTATGGGTTCCCAAATTTTAATAATATAGGAAAGGACTCATAACACTGTAGTAACGATTTGAATGAGGTACGCATTGCACTTAAATCTATACATATGTAGAATATAAATTGAAGAAACGCTGCTATAAAGTCGAAGAAACGCTGCTATAAAGTCTTTTATCGGTTGAGTATCAACATCTGCACCAAACTGCAAGTACATGGCGTTCTCTTGTGTTTATTGCAAACGGAAACATCTATGGAACTGTTTTCCTGATGCTGCATTATACTCTGCTGGTAGCCATTATGATAAAATGACTCAGACTTAATTATCTACTCATATGATAAAAAATCCCAGCAAATACTCTTCAGTATTGCATCGAAGCGGTAGGTAGATATCTCTTTCAATATCTTTACAAACAAAAGTTTAAAACTCGTTTCATTACCACGACTGGATTAAAAGTTCGATGAAGCGACGAAAAAGGAGATAGAAACGCGAGAAAACGCCTTACGAACGTAACAAAACGCCGATTTAAATACATCACTAATCTTAAGTCAAAGAGAATAAGTTTAGAAAAAGGAAAGCAGAAATTCAATTAAAGAAGGGCGATAGAGCGAGAGGCGGTATGCGCAAGAGGCGCCTGTGAGACCAGGAGAGGAAATAAATAAAAGTAAAGAGAAATCAGGCGAATTGAGAATAGCCATTAAGGTGTTAATGAGGGGCTTATTAAGCCGTCTCCGCCCGGTGGGTGGTCTTCCGTGGTGCTCTCTGTGTTCATTAATCACTATACAGATTAAGTTCCGACCTAATTATCAAATTTATATCAGGAGAGCAACAATGGATGCCCGAGAATAGGTTCCGATAAGTTATCTGATCAGAAAATTTGCAGTCACTTAAAGAATACCTTCACTGTTAACAAGTGCAGGCAACAAAACCGAAATAAACGAACCGAGAAGAAACATTTTTAAGGTGGAGCTCTTGAAAGTTTTATTATGTTACCGTAAATTTTCATAAGAAGCTTCGGTAAGGTACCTACTAAAAATTACTTTAATTTAAATAAAGGTATTTAGGCGCAGGAGTTATTGTGACATTTAAATGTTTAACGTCTTGTTGACAAACATAAATATCTCTTGGGACATCTACTTATTAGGTACCACCATCAGTCTTGCCCTTTAATTAGTCACTAGCGACCCTGTTTCTTCTCTATGCTCCTGAGTAATTGCCGCGACTCTTCTTATTTTCCGTCTAATTAGCCCAAATTGATAAACGAAGCTGGGAATTTATGACACAAATAAAATCCTCAATAGCAATATTTACAGATTATGATTCAGATTTATAAATACAGCTATTTTTCAAACTGTGCGCGACATGGTCCAAATTCGCTTTACACTGCTATTCTTTAGTAAAAGTAGGATGCCCACGAATTTTTTTGCGTGGATTTCGGATTCATATAAACTTTTTACTCGATTATAGAAAGACAGGATGGAAGCAAAATCAATTAATGGACATAGGAATGTAGTTTTTACTAAGTTTGCAGATGACATTAAAGATCATGAACAACTTAAAAATATAGACTGAAGAACATGAATATTTCATTTAACTCACTCCGGCAGCATCGAGGATAGAGCGACACCCTAACTGAATAAACTAAGTACCCTTGATTATGTGAAAGGAAAAATTCGTAAAAGTAATACTAATTAAAAGAAAACTGTAATTTTCCTTATGAAAATATACAGTTACTCGTAAATAGACAACCAAGCGACATGTGTAATTTTTGTGGTGACGTCGTGTCGGAGTGTTATCGCAACTCAGTAGGTAAGCAAGTATTATATCAGCCGCCATTGCCTTTAGAAATCTACACTGTGCCGGTGATACGTGGGTGGGCTTATCGTACATCGGCGATTTGACATAAATGCGTTATATTTAGATTATGTGACAACTGATAAACGTTGCAAGGCACCGCCACGGCCGTGATTGACACCGCGCGGTTTGCACAGCGATAGATACCCGCGCCCCGCGCATCACCACTCCGTATCGCCCTTCCTTATCTACCCATCGCGTTACCATTTATCGATACCGTCTATGTCTACGTAGAATAAGATGGTCGTCTCGTTGATATGTGTTAAATTTTGTATTAAATAATATTAACTCAAACTCAAATAACTCTTTTATTGTACATCAAAATAATTAAAATTTAATTAACAAATAAGAGACGTACAATTTAGGCGGTCTTATCGCTGAGAGCGATTTCTGATTATAATCTGAATGCTAAATATTAATGAAATATCATTTAATTAATTAAAATGTTAAAAAATAGTGCAATTAAATTATCCTTTTTACGTTTGATTGGGTCCTTTTTTGTTTCTATTACTTATATCTACGTTTTTTACAACCTGGTCGGATTGTTACGGACGAGTTATTATTTTAGCATACTTACTTAATAATTGTTTACAAACACTGACCGCGGTCCAGTCGCAACCCTCGTCTCACCTCGAAAGCGTTAATTGCTCCGCAAATATACTCATCTTCGCACTAAGCGTTTACTTGCCGACTTTAATGAGTGGGCAAACAGTCGCGCGGTCGCGGTCAGCCGCTCCTGCGGCGAGCGGTGATAAATCTTCGGCTTTTCCCCGATTTCCCGGCGTCCCGCGGCGGCGCGGCCGGCCGCTCGACGGCCTACCCTCCGTCCACTCCCGCGCCACTCTTATAAATTACCTACACGCTTTCACAATAAATCAGGCAATGGCCCCGCGAAATGTATTTACTATTCTTTGAATACACTCGTACAACTCTATCGACCGATGTTTGCGGCAACGCGTATTTCATTCCACATTCATTTTGGCTCGTGACCGGCGAGACCGCACTCAGCGTTTTTCGACACAACAGGAAATTGTTGTGTCCCTTTGTTTAATCCGGAACCGGAGGATATTGCGAAAGTTCCGTTCGAAGGCATCCCACATTACTTAGGCGGAGTTGGGTCGTCGGCTTGACCCAAGGAAATTGTCTAAATGTGAGATAATTGAAACCTATACGCTGAGTCGACGAGGGGACGCGCGTCAGTTTTATAATCGATAAATGATAATGTGGACATGTCTTTCACTAAGCAGGCTATTCAATGACAATTTAACAACATAAAGGTGCTTATTCGTGACCGTTATCTTGACCGGAAGTTGAAAAAAGGTGATCGAGGCATAATTTTGTCCGAGTCGACCGACATTCGACCCGCACCTCGCCTGCGCGCTAAGCATTAGTCGAATAAAAATAAATAAGTGTCGATTAAACTCAAGATACCTTTCAACTATTAATACTATTATTAAATTTTCGTTTGTTTTAGAATTTCAAAGCTCTGCGTGCCGAACGAAAACCAATTTGCCTATAAACAATATTAGATATGTTAATAAAATGTAAATCGTATTCCCCTAATAAATTTATTTTCGTGATGGATGAAACATTCAAAGTTTATTTTAGTCGAGCAAGGTTTAACACGCATAGGTGATAGATTTAGGTTTATTGTTTGAGTATTAATTATAAACTGAAAGGTACGGACGGACGCATGAATTTAAACTACTTTTCTACTTGTGAATTTAGTATCATAAATATTAATTTAATATCATATTAAATTACTGTCGTATTATCTTATTTAGTATCATATTTGTATTTATTTATTTAGTATCATACCAATTTATTTCAGATTTAGGATTATTGTTTGAGTATTAATTATAAACTGAAAGGTACGGACGGACGGATGAATTTAAACTACTTTTCTACTTGTGAATTTAGTATCATAAATATTAATTTAATTACATATTAAATTACTATCGTATTATCTTATTTAGTATCATATTTGTATTTATTTATTTAGCATCATACCAATTTATTTCAAATAGTCTATATTCTTGGTTAAAGTGTTATACATACTTACAAAATAACTACGTTGTATGTATGATGTAGGTATAATAATATTTATTAACTGTAAGTTTTACTGATGCAGTTACACAGGTGCAAAAAAAATTATTTAGGATCAGTTAACTGGACTCATCAACTCATCATACTGAACAACTTTCCCCAAGGAATCCATAGTCAATTCTCAAAAAAAATTTAATTGTACTTATATATAAAATAACACAATTGGTCATTCCAGATAGGAATAGATTTGTATGAAGAGTTCAATTTCAAAGAAAAAAGTTGATCACTATGATGAGTTAACGGGAACCTACATCAATCTTGTTACACCCTATATATCCCAGTAAACCTGATACATATTATCCTTTATTGATTTCCCCACCATAAAAAGTCACAATTATATTGAAACGGCAAAAATTTAACGCCCGTTTATCATATTGTGTTGTGACACTATTCGTTTGAAGTATATTTGTGAGGTGCGGACCACCACACCGGGCCATGCTACTCCGCCGCGTAACAACAAAGCCCACTGACAAGCCGGAGCTCCGCGCAGCTTCACCGTCGCCGGAAAATGATCGTGGAGAGGTTCACAGTTGGTGAATTTGAAGTTGCGTTTTTTGCGCGTTATTGTTGCGCCTCGGACAGATGCCACGGGCAGATCGCGCACAATGCCGCCCCGGGGGCGCTTTGTCCTCTCCTCCCGACCTCCCCTTCCGACCATTAACACTGACACTTCTAACATTGTATTTTTGTATCAAAATAAATTCATATAAATTATTCAATTTATTTATTGCTATATTCACTTTAGAATAGGTTATTGCTCTAAATGGTTTTTAATGTCCTTCTTTTATACGTAATTTATACGTCGACTTGATCCTTTACAGCTGCATTTTACCCTCCAATGACTGCTATTAGCAAGACATCAGATAAATTCGTTATTCGATAAGAGAGGGTCCCAGAAACTCTTATGAGCATAAAAGTAATAGTGATGTGACTTAAATTCCATTTGTTAATTAAACTTTACTAAGATCTTCACGATATTTTTTAAAGGAGAGAAAAAAAAAAGTTGTGTTTTACGGTTGGCGCGTTGTTTTAGAAACTTTGAGCTGTTTAGGGCTTAACAAGGTGGATTATGGATAAGCTTGAGGTCGCAAAGTGTAGAAGGTCGGTCGCGGTGGTTGGGGCTGCGACCGCGGCGATGCGGCGGCGTCTGCGGCGCGATGGAATCAATCACGGAGGCTCAATAATTGATCGCCGTGGGCCGCGACTCCCCCGACCTAATTACCTCTCTCCCTCCATACACTCACGGCTCATTAAGGACCGTCTGTTGTTTGTTCTCCTAATTAAAGCGGAGCTTTATCGGTCTCGGGGCCCGTCTAATTGATATCATTGCGAGCGTTTACGATCATTGAATTACGGCGGCCGCGATCGGTTCAGCGTCGGCAGTAAACGTGACCGCACATTGTCTCTGCAAACCCGATTGACTTGTTTAATCCCAGTTTATTGTTTATTTATTTACGTTTTGACGAGTTGGAGCTTTTGCTATACTTTTTGTTTAAATTTAGTACGAGTATAACAAACTAGGGAAATTAAATTAGGTATTATATCATTTTGTAATTTGCTTATTGGATAAGATATTGTTAATACTAAAAAGTTGGATAAAATGCATCAAGTAACAGTGCAAATGGGAATAAATAGCCTTATCAAAAAATAATTTCATTGACTAAGTCTGCTACTTATTTGAAAATTATATGGCTATTCAATTTCGAATTTCATTTGAATGAAATCATAAAAAAGTATTTGAATCCTAATCGCCGTGAACAACTTAATTTCCAATAATGGTCGATCACTTGCTTCCGCTAATATCGCGTTGTAAAAAAAGAACGTTTTCATTAAGAACACAATATCATGCATAATAAAATAATATTAACTTGATACCGACGAAATAACGTTTAGCCCTCGAAGTGGAAAATAACCAATTTCGTTTAAATCACAATCTAGCAATTCTTTGATACCCGTGAAATTGCCGTAACGAAATAAATGTTAAATAAAACGTAAAATAAAATTATTGTGCCTCCACAAACAAATAATTGGAACGGCAACCTAGCTGCGTATAGCGAGTGGCGTACTCGGAGCGCCGCCGCCGCCGTCGCTCGTTTTATGGCTTATTTGGGGGAAAGCTTTATTGGAGTTAGCCACGGCGTGCTTGTCCTGCGAAAACCGCTCTTGTCATTAAACACAAAGGTCCCAAAATCGTGCAACAACACCGCTGCGTCACCACCGTGCGGCATGAAATGACTTTTTCGTTTATATTCGCTCTTTATCCACTTAGAGTCATTCTTTTTTCCACTTGCCACAATTCACTTTCAGATTTTGCTAGTCGAGCTCATTTTTTTGTTATTATTTTATTGCGTGGAATGTAACTAAATATACAAATAGTATTTGCGTATTGATGGATGTTGCTGACAAGAAGCACTGTTCTTTAAGACGAGAATATACTACCGCAAAAAAACTACCCCAGACTCTACATAAATAAACCGCACAATATCTAAAGTGACATTTGACAGCATTCTATCAACCACAATTACTGAGAAAAAACTACTTATTTATGTCTGTCTACACGTCTAGACTCAAAATAATTTCGTAGTCCAATATCAAACACACAAGCCTTATCGCTATAGTGAGATTTGTCTACAAACTGTCAACCACAATAGATATCGCAGTTAGACCGTTTATGGTGCAGAAAATTGTAGTTAACTCACGACATGTAAGTAGGTTTGCCAGCGAGTAGCGGCCGGGGCGCCGGATGACGCAGCCGAGGCTTGGCAGCGGCACCGACGCCGGCGCCCGGCCGCCTTCGCCGCCAGCCTATGGGGGTACGAATTTATGAACCGTCAAATAACTTATCACCAGTTTAATGCAATGAAATAAACGAGCCTTATTTATGAACCGCGCGGATCATTCGATCGTGAAGTTCGTCTTTTTGTTTCTAGGGTTGCATTCTGCGCCGCGAGTGCCGCCGTCCTAGTTGGCTTTTATTTATAGATCTAGTAACGCGTGTGAATAACGTTAATAGTGGGGCCGGCCCCTCCGCTACTGTTTATATTTATTTGGGGTTGCCGTAATGAGTCTATCTGGCGCGCTGACTCGCGAACTCTGTGGAGAATTGATTAAAATGTTGTTAGATTCAGTCTTACGGAAAACAGGGGATGAATTGCGCCGGGTAAGATTTTTAAGGGTTAATAAATGAGTTTTATCGCGCAGTAAACAGATATGAAGCGGTTGTTGCTCAGTCAGACTTGCGTGGTGGGTCGATCAGGCAGGTTAACTTGACGTAGACTACTGTTATTACCTGGATGGGTTTGATTGTTAATCGCATTTTTCTTGACCGTTTTCGTTCACGTGAAGTCATTTGGAGTCGGTTGCTATTACTATACGGCAGTCGTTAAGCCGTTTCAGATGCTTTATAGGTGGCTTGAAAATGTTCACTAACCCTACACAACCTCCGCCAACCGGACTTGGCCCCCGTGGGTGGATTATGGCCTACTAGCTCTCCTGAATTAAGTAAGAGACACATGCCCCGGCAGTTGGGACGTATATGGGTTGTGAACCCACGAATCATGTATAAAAACTTCGTGCACATGCACTTGTGTTCAAACTTTAGCAATCTGGTATGCTACGAGGCGTAGCAGCTACGAATCTTTACAGTATCTATTTATTTCGGGTTTCACTAGAACATCATCATCATCATATCAGCCGACGGACGTCCACTGCTGGACATAGGCCTCCCCCAAGGATTTCCATGACGACCGGATCTGCGCTGCCCGCATCCAGCGGCTTCCCGCGACCTTCACCAGGTCATCGGTCCACTGAGTGGGACGCCTACCTACGCTACGTTTTCCGATGCGCGGTCGCCACTCGAGAACTTTACTGCCCCAACGGCCATCTGTTATACGAGCTATGTGCCCCGCCCACTGCCAATTAAGTTTAGCAAGTTTACCAACTAGAACAAGTAAGCGGTACATAGGTGGCTCAACCTGTTACCACTCGGCCCTCCTATCCAGAGGTCTCGGGTTCAATGTTCCAATGAGTTTTTCAAAAGTACATACGTACCGATTGCTTTAACGGTGAAGGAAAACATCGTGAGGAAACCTGCAAATCTGATTCTAGTTGTGTATGAGGGTTGCGTTGCACACGCCCGTAGGTGTAAATTTATAGTGCCCTACACGTGATCACGGGTAATGCTAAGTGCAAAACCAAGCAAACACAAGTCAAAGAAAAAGTGTTTATATGATTTTTTTCAAAATATCGGTATGGTGTTTATATAATATAAAATTAGAATTTTATGATATGAGATCAAAGCACGGTTAATTGTGCCACACGATATGATAGAATAGAAAGGAGACTAAAACAAAAAAAAAATTGGTTTAGGTGACGATGTGTCATGTATTTTTTAAATGTATACTATCAACCCCGTTAAAAGTTTATAACTGGACGCTGTCATGCCGATCCCATGTTTTTATTAACACAATACACGTATGTATATGAATGATATAGGTAATCAGTGGTTAATGGTCTTGGGCACGTGACTCTCGAGCCGCTAATGTCGGGGGCGAGACAGTCATCACTCATAGTTAGCGAACCTCCGACCTCAGAGGGATAGTCGCTGCCTCCGTCGTCGCGTAGCCCGCTTCTCTCGCTACCCTGTCACACACAGGAAAAGGCGCAATTTTTATCTCAGCCGCACAAAAGAGTTGCCCACACGAATTTGTCACTGCACTGGCTTATTTGCCGGGGGCATAGTTAATGATAGATATTAATGATGCACAGCGAACAACATAGATTGTTACTCTAAAGATCTGGTTTGAATGTGTTTTGTAAGACATTTCTCGTTTCATTTGTCTATGTCAGATAATTAAGTGATCGTGTCATCATCCGTAAATTTGGCACGGTTGGTTTGTTAAAATATAAATAGTGCAACAAAAAGGTATGCAAGTACTTTTTCTAAAAGAATAAATGTGTTTAACAAGTAGTCTAACTCCTAATAGTAGTTTATGAAACTCTGCCTTTACCGGGGGTATTAAAACACGAGGTTTTTAATCGTATCATACGAGTGTATTAATATCTAGTTTTGTGCATTGTCATACACTACTTTAACTGTCTCATACATTGGGTTTGAACCTACTAAATTAAATATCTAACTCAAAAGAGTAAAAAAAAATTCCACGAAATTCATTACAATAAAGAATATAAATGGCGCCAAATACCCAGTACGCGCATGCGCTAAAGTGGGCGCTGTCACAGACAGGTAAAAATTGGAATAAAACTTTTTTGTAATGTTAGCTATAACAATGGCGCATCCCGCATATGCGTTCCATTAGAAGAAAGTAATCTCCTGGATGATATTTACCTTCTTGCATTTATTCTGTACTGTATTGGTAAAAAAATATGTCATTATTTTTTCAAAAAAAATAATTAAAAATATGTTTTTTTTTACATTGGGTATTGTGTTTATAAAATATACAATTTGAATTTTATGAGATGAGAGTAGATAAAAGTATCGTGACACATATTTGCAGTTCAATATGGAACTATAAACAGAACATGTTGTGTTGTAGCTATGTAGTCATGACAAACATACAACTCGCTGGATCAATTAGCCAAACATACAAACTAGTTATTTGCTTCTAACATGCAAAACTACAGTCTAGTATCTACAATAATTATAAGCTATTATCTTACTATAGTTAAAATGTTAAGTTATGTTTATGCAAATTAGATTATGCATATTATTTTCGCCTTAGTTTATATATGTGTAAACGGTATATTCAATTACATTTCTTAGTATGTTATGTTTAAAAACGTGAAAAATAATGCCCAACAATAGTAATACACACATGCAGCGGAAGAAAAATTGCTATCACAATGAAATCGAGTTACTTTTTCTTCCTTAAAACAGGGGGACAAATAAGCTTGCTCTTTTTATTCAGTTATCGCGTCGCAACCAGTGCTCCATATGTATCATAATGCTTTTCATTTTATGGAGGAGTCGGTGTGAGGAGCTGGGGGCCACGCCGCCACCAACGCGGGGGTTGTCAGTTATCGTTCACACTTTTAATTTAGTTGCTCCTAATGCTGCGAATATCTGAGTGCCAGAGGGCCGGGAGCCCCGCGCTAAACAACTATCACGCGCCGAGGGATCGTCTGCGTAGGCCTTAATAGTTTTCCCCTCTCTGTATCCATCCATCCATTATGCAAATACGCTAGTGATACGTCAGCCAGTGCACTTGGGACTTTTATTGTTGTTCGTGAGTTTATTCCCTTTTATTAAGTTAACTTTAATTAAATTCAAGTCGGTGTATTTGTAAGGCCGATTGACTGAAAGGAATTATGCGTTGAGATTTATATGCTTACACTGGCTTAGTGATGAGAGCTGGTGTTAATCAAGCGAGTGTTTTGTTATTATTGTTGATACATTATCATTTATCATGTAGTAGGTACTAGTATTTCAAATAAATTTATCATTGGCATATGACAATCTGGCCAGGTAAAAGGCACAATGTGAGGTCAGGGCGAAACAAACTTTAAATAGTGTTTGTCCATCATCATATCAGCCGAAAGATGCCCACTGCTGGAGAAAGGCCTCCCCCAAGGATTTCCACGATGACCAGTTCTGCGCTGCCCGCATCCAGTGGCTTCCCACTATCTTTACTAGGTCATCAGTCCACCGCATTTTCAGGTGCGCGGTCGCCACTCGAGAACTTTACTGCCCTAACGGCCATCTGTTCTACGAGCTATGTGCCCTGCTTACTGCCACTTTAGTTTAGCAATTCTATGAGCTATGTCGGCTACTTTGGTTTTCTTGCAGATCTCCTCATTTTTGATTCGATCGCGTAGGGAAATTCCGAGCATAGCACATTCTATTGCCCTTTGGGTGACATTGAGGCCCATAGTAAGCGACCATGTGCCATGTCTGAGTTCCGTATGTCGTCACTGGCAACACACACAGGTCAAATACCTCAGTCTTGAGACACTGCGGTATTTGGGACGTAAAGATATAGTGTTCGTAACCTATTATTGTCATTAAATAATTATTGTTAACAACCTATCATTGTCGTTAAACGTCTCAAGTGCTGGGGCACGGATCGCTTCCCAAACTCGAGAGGTTATGCCATACTCCACACACGGGGGTCAAGTCCGGGTTGGTGGAAGTTGTAGGCCTCTAGCTAACCTCACTAATATGAAAAGTTTCGAGCCACCTACAAGGAGACATCTGACAGAGCTTATCGACTAGCACCTTACCTTAACGTGTCTTGCGAAGCACGGGAACATTCGATGAAAATGCCACTAACAGACAAACCCATCCAATAAGGAGACATCTGACAGGGCTTATCGAGCACCATCTACAGTGTTACTTCGAAGCACAGGAACGGTCGATAAAAATGCCACTAACAGACAAGCCCATCCAATAAGGAGATATCTGACAGGGCTTTTCGATCACCATCTACAGTGTTATCAACTAGCACCTTAGCTTAACGTGTCTTAGTAAGCACGGGAACGGTCGATAAAAATGTCCCAACAGACAAAGCCATCCAATAAGGAGACATCTGACAGGGCTTATCGACCACCATCTACAGTGTTATCAACTAGCACCTTAGCTTAACGTGTCTTGCGAAGCAAAGGGAACGGTCGATAAAATTGCCACTTACAGACAAACCCATCCAATAAGGAGACATCTGACAGGGCTTATCGATCACCATCTACAGATTTATCAACTAGCACCTTAGCTTAACGTGTCTGCAAATCAAGGGAAAGGTCGATAAAAATGCCACTAACAGACAAACCCATCCAATAAAGAGACATCTGACAGGGCTTATCGACCACAATCTAGTGTGTTATCAACTAGCACCTTAGCTTAACGTGTCTTGCGAAGCACGGGAAAGGTCGATAAAAATCCCCAAACAGACAAACCCATCCAGGTAATGAACGTGATTCAGGTTGGTTAACTTGCGTGATAGCTGCAACCACGCAAGTCGCACTGAACTACGATCGCTATAAAAAAAAGGTGTAAACAAGATATTTTAAAGGTAAAGTATAAATTTTTATATATCGATTTAAAAGGCAAAAGTCTAAAAACAAAGTATAAATTTAATCTTCCGAAAAGGCCGAAGTTTCCAAACAGAGATTATAGTACGTGCCCGCGTTGTTTTCGATTTTCCCGTGAGAATAAGACGTTTTTCCGGAGTAAAAAGTAGCCTATGTGCTATTCCAGGAGCTAACCTAAACGTGTGTTCATCCCGATTCATTCAGTTGTTTTTGCGTGAAAGAGTAACAAACATCCATACATCCATACATACAAATTTTCGCGTTTATAATGTTAGTAAGTATTTTAAATGAAAACGCAATTTCTGAACAGCTATGTACAAAATGTGACCATCAGATCATTGAGCTCACATCCAGTTTTCATCAGTGTGGTCATCATTAGGCCCTCGAGAATTCTATGAAACCCGGCCAAGTACGAGTCGGACTTGCACTCCGAGGGTTCCGTACCACCACAACTCTCCACACAATTACTTAGTATAATCACAATGATACCTATTCTCATTACAAACAAAAGACATCAATGCGAGTGACAAAATATGCTTTATTTGTAATTCAGTTCGGACTCCTTAGCGCGAGTACGACTCACGCTTGGCCGAAGTTTATTATTTGTTGTTACTTCAGTATTACTAGGTACTATAATCACATCAAGTTTCACGATTGTTTGTATTATACCGTTTTTCCGATAGAGCTTAATGAAAAATACTTCTAAAGATCTATAAAAAACACGTTTTTTATAGAGAATAGTATTTTTCTTATAGCGCAAAAGAAATACACATTCTGTGAAAATTTCAACTATCTACCAATAGGTAGATAACAATAATAACGGTTCATAAAATACAGCCCTCTGACAGACGGACAGAAGGACGGACAGACTGCGGAGACTTAGTAATAAGGTCCCGTTGGTCACCCGTTGGGTGTACAGAGCCCTAAAAAAGGTCCAAGGTCATGTGAGTACAAATACACAGTTTTTAGCTGCTGAATTTGCTAGGATTCAAAGTTTTTAAGTATACTATTAATCTTTAAGACAATAGCTGACAAACATTTCATTTACATTACATCTATCTTTTAAAAATAAAAGTTAGTTATTAGTCACCTTACAATTTTGGTCGCCCCTACCCACCAAAGGGTGGGTAGGGGCGACCAAAATTGTAAGGTGACTAATAACTAACTTTTATTTTAAGGAGACATCTGACAGGGCTTATCGACCACAATCTACAGTGTCACCAAAGGGCAGCACTGAAAATACAAATAATTTCTATTGGCAAAAACCTATAATAATTATTTTACGGCTTTACCTTATGTTCTCACCATCACAAAAGATAGTTAACAAGTGACCGAAAGACATAGCGCTCCAAAGACATGAACGAGATACACACGAGATCCTTATGTGAAAGCTTACAAGCTGCGATAAGTATTACTGTCGTTGACTTTTGTTGTTAATGTTCATATAGTGGCTGTTGAAGTTGAGGTGGTGGCACTCTTTATCGTTACCTAGCAGTGGAGGCAGTCACTGTTACTGGGTAGCCACAATAGAGCTTTGCCTAATTGACAGATAGGATTGCTAACGACTAGTATTACTGTCGTTGACTGTTGTTGTTATTGTTCATATAGTGGCTGTTGTAGTTGTAGTGATGGCACTCTTTTATCGTCACTAGGCAGAAGTGGCAGTCACCGCTACAAGGTAGCGGCAATAGAGCTATTTCCTAACTGAAAGACAATTACTGTCATTCTTCTTCTATCATGCCGACGACAAGTCATATTTCTACTACCCAGTATGTGGCTACTTTAACGGCGCTATCGGTGTTACTATATTACTATCATTGAATTTTGTTGTGATTGTTCATATAGTGGCTGTGTAGTTGTGGTGGTGGCACTCTTTCATCTTTACTAGGCATTGGAGGCAGGCACCGTTACTGGGTAGCCACAATATAGCTATTGCCTGAGTGACAGACAGGATTGCTAACGACTAGTATTACTGTCGTTGACTTTTGTGGTTCTTGTTCATATAATGACTGTTGTAGTTGGGGGTGGTGGTGGTACTCTTTTATCGTTACAAGGCAGCAGTGGCATTCACCGCTACCGGGTAGCGACAATAGAGCTATTTCCTAACTGGCAGACAAGATTGCTAAAGACTAGTATTACTGTCATTCTTCTTCTATCATGTCGACGACAAGTCATATCTCTCCTACCCAGTATATGGCTACCTTAACGGCGCTATCGGTGGTACTATATTACTGTTATTGACTTTTGTTGTAATTGTTCATATTGTGGCTGTTGTAGTTATGCCGGTGGCACTCTTTTATCGTCACTAAGCAGTGAAGGCAGTCACTGCTACAGGTTAGCGACAATAGAGCTATTGCCTAACTGTAAGACAGGATTACTAAAAACACAATGTCGGAAACATACAAAACAATGTAAATTATGAATAGTGGCAACACAGCCTCTGATTTTTCTTTCTCTGCATTTCTCGTGTTATATAGACTATTTGTGGTGTTCGAAATCATTCTAAGTTAACGTTGAAGTGCTTTATGTGATAATAACAACTTTTATCGTTAACTGCGCCAACTTGGCCGAGTGTCATATACACAACACAATACATAAATGAATTATCTATTTTTGAGTGATTGATTTTTGAGTTTTTTTTATTACTTTTCTAAACTTATGATCGAGCTTAAATGCTGTAGTCCGAAAAAGAGACTGGCTAGGATTTTTCTCTCCTTCGAGTATTATTGTGAAAGTTAATGAATTAGATTTAATATATTATACTCTTAATGAATTATACCCACACAAATTCGGTGTAAACTTAAAAGATTTTTTTTAAAAATTTAAATGAACTTTCATTTTAAATTGGTCACTGAAGTTAACTGTACACACACGAGGTCCTAATGTACAGGTTTACAATCTATGACCAGTATTACCGTCGTTGACTTTTGTTGTTCTTGTTCATATAGCAGCTATTGTTTGTGTCGTTGTGGCACTCTATTGTCGTCGCCCGGTAGCGGTAAGATAAGTTAATATAATTTTTTTTCATAAAACTTGTTAGAAGTTAACAGTTATGATACAAAATTAGATTATTGTTGCTATATTAAGCTGAAGTCTGTGCAGCCTTAAACATAAATGTCATTATCAAATAAACTGCAATTAGTAGTAGGTAGTAGTGGCACTATACTGTTGTCGCCTGATTTCGGTGGCACGCTTTTGCCATTACCAATAGGTACTAACTTCAATAACGTAAGAGTGTCACAAATTAGGTCTGATTTTTGAAGTGTTACAATATTTTTATTATTAGTAAAATGGTCACTGAAATAAACTGTATACGTATGTTTCCTTTGAATCTGCTCTCACAAAACTTTTCACTGTTAAATACCTACTTATGTTGTATAACAATGTATCGGAGGCGTCCGCGAGCCGGCGGCGTGTTTGCTCACCGCCTCGTCCTGTGTTCCAGAGTAACCCGTACGCGCTAAAAGAGGGCGGCGGGGAGATGTCGGCGTGGACCTCGGCCGGCTTGCAGCCCTCCGGTGGCTACTACCCCTACGACCCGACGCTTGCCGCCTACGGGTAAGTCCCCAAGCTCCCGGAGGCCCTCGTGGCCCCCAGAGGCCCCAGACCCCAGTGGTCCTGCTCGACGCACAAACCACTTTAGATAAAGCCCACGGCCCGTTCGGATTAACATAATACCTCCCTATCGAAACTTATCTCACTAATAGATTGCAATGCGAAAGGCTCATGTTTGTATTTGGCGACTAGCTTTGACTTAAATGAATTTTGTATGTTGTGTTTGTGTACTCCTTTTCTATGTGGAAATGTATATGTTGGTGGTTATTTCCTTGAATCGAGACACAGTTATAGTAAGGTTTAATTTTTTTGGGCAAGTAAGCTCCTTTTAACTTAACTGGTAACTGCCTAAGAGCTTTTTCTGTAACAGAGTAATAGATGATTTTCAATGTTAGAGTAGACACACTTCTGAATTACTTAGTTGATTTAACTTTTACAACTTTGTTGTTTCGCGTAGCCTTTATTAGCCTAGTGTTGTACACGGACTGCGTGGTAATCGCCTTATCCGCCGTGCTGTTGTCCGATTAACATGAACACTAATACTAATGCAACTAATCTGATCATCTATCATGTCCACACAACAATGACAACATTAGATCGACAACTAACAATGTTAGACAACGTCATGTATATCTATAGATATTAACTTTGTACATGTAAGTAGATATGGCTGGTGATTATCCGTTTGTTCACTAGATTTGGATGTGTAGTTGTTTCGCGATAAAAGCAACACAGTGAGCCACCGCGAGTGGTTGCTGTACCGTTTCGGGTCAAATAAATAAATAAATAAATATTCTGGGACAAATCACACATTGTCATCTGGCCCCAAAGTGGACTGATATACATACTTATATACGTTTAAATACATACATATATAGATAATTAACACCTAGACACAGAGCAAACAAATCTGCTCATCACACAAATGTTTGCCCTGGGTGGGGATCGAACCCACAACTCTTGGTACAGTAACCACTTCCAGACACTCATTATCTCATTTTATCACACGCTGACTTACCAGGATTGACACAGATGAATTATCAATTTATTAAATACATTTCAATAGAATGCCAGTTTAATTCAGTTTTTAGGGTTCCGTATCCAAAGGGTAAAAACGGGACCCTATTACTGAGACTTCGCTGTCCTTCTGTCCGTCCGTCTGTCACCAGGCTGTATTTCATGAACCGTGATAGCTAGACAGTTGAAATTTTCACAGATGATGTATTTCTGTTGCCGCAGCTATAACAACAAATACTAAAAATTCGAAAAGTGAAAAAATAAGGGGGGGTCTCCATACAAAAAACGTGACTTTTTTGCTCGATGCATACTGGACGCTTGAAATATTCACAGAATATTTAGTTATACATTCACTTTAAAAATAAATAATTAAATTAAAATAAAACTAATATTTAAGCGGGGCTCGCATACAAAAAACGTGATTTTTATAGGTAATGGTATGGAACCCTTCGTGCGCGAGTCCGACTCGCACTTGGCAGGTTCTTTTAAACACATGCAGTAATATTTCAAAACATTTTCAATTCAACTAACAAAATCGGTTCATTTTAATTATGTTAACAATGACAAGCCTTAAACGTCCCCACTGCTAGACGCTGGTCTCTTCTAAACTGGGGAAGGTAAGCCATACTCCACACGCGGGACCAGATCCGAGTTGATGGATTTTGTAGGGCTAGTAGCGAACCCCACTGTCAGAAGATTTTCAAGCCGCATTGTGAGGCATTTGACACGGCTTAACGACTGCTATCCGCAGATAGCAACCGGCACAAACGGCGTAACGTGTCTTGCGAAGCACAAAAACGGTCGATAAAAATTCCACTAACATTCAAACCCATCCAAGTAATGACCGTGCTTCAGGTCAGCGAAGCTCCGTGATCGACGCAACCACGCAAGCTGCACTGAGCTAGGATCGCTTCGCACATAAAATATTTATAAATAAACCACTAGTAGTAATTTACATTTCTTGTAACAGGAAATATAAACACTTTCAATTACTACAAGCATCAAGAAACCATCATAACATTGTCATAATAACGTATTTATAAGACACATCAATTAAGTGGAAAGTTTCACGGCGTACGCGCACTTGAAATTCATCCGTCCATGAATCACGCTGAAACTGCCTGAAAATAAAAACAAATCATGATACATCAAAGCGATGCTATGCTGACAATTCGGCTGCGCCCGACTTAATATATAGCAGGCGGTCCGTTATAATCTAAAAATAATTAGAGGCGACATTAGTTTTTATGCGTAAAAAAGACGTAACGATTCAGGACGTGCACGGAAATATCTTGTGATATATCGCGCCCTCTCACATTGTTCTCTGCATAGAGTGTGCTCAAAATGTTAAATGAAACGTCACAACTGCAGTTAAGTATCGTGTGAACATTATAAATTATTGTAAAAAGTTTGCTTTGCGCCGCTAAACCGACCTGTGAAAACACAAATCAACACAAGTATATGCAAATTAAATTACTTTTACAACTGCCAGCAATATTGTTGTATTAATTTCAAAAGAAAAACTTCATAAGAGCCTCGTAAAATTTTGTCGGTTGCAATAAGTTAGGAGTAAATAGCCGCCCAGAGGAGCGGGCGATGAAAAGCGCAGAGGCAACAAAGCCAGGCGCACTCCAGCTGAGCACCGTAGTGATGGCGTCTCGTATTCGGAACAGCCTGTAATCTGCCACGCCCGCCGCGCGCCGAAATGAAAAATTACTCAGCTATTTTTAACACAAGACTTGGGCACAGAAAACGTACAAAAATTAGAGAAAAAGAGACGAGAGAGAGCACTTGTACCGCACCATTGAGATCAAAATACGCAGGAAATTACTGCGCTCTGGTCGGGGCGCGACCGCGCCGCCGCCGCCACCGTGCCGGGGGAATTATTTGTGTTTCAGCGTTTTGGGCGGTTGCTTCTCAAATAATCCAAGTAACGAGAGCTTGGATTATTTAAGAAGCAGCGCTTCAAGCAACGACGCTTCAAGCAACTAGAGCTCGTTAGTTAGCAACAAGGCGTAGCTATCAAATGTTGCATATACATTTTTTGTATCGTCAGTGCAAATGTTCAGAATCTTTTTCAAAATACACTCTAAATTTAAATGAGTATGACTTAAATTTAATGTAAAATTTCGGAAAAAATTAAGATTATTAATGTATGTTGATTGGGATTTTAAGGATACAACAGTAATAGTCTTGTCAGCAGTTTATTAAGGGAATCCTTACTAGAGCCGCCATTAGTAAAAAATAATGACTTGCTGAGTACATACTTTAACGAAAATTTCAAGGCGATGCATTGGAAACTTTTGTCGCAGAGATGTTGATTTTTCTCAACAATTACAAAATATATGAAAGTAATATTTTGTAAGCTGATTCCTTATTTCAATGACTTAATTTTGTCAGTTACAGAAACACGATTTGTTAACTTTTATAACAGATTTTTTTTAATCAAAGAACCCTCTTTTAAAACAAAAACAGAGATCTGCATTCTACAGGCAAACCAAACCGATTTAGTACTCTAAATTTTCTTAGTCGATTAGTGTTAACGTGTGCACACTTCAATATAACAGTTGGATTTAAAAAAAAATGTAGTTTTTAATTGAAACGAAAAAATCATTGAAAAAGTGCAAGAGTGTGGTTATTTTCTTTACTATTTACACGTAAAGAAAAAGATAGTTCCAATCAATGCCTCGACTTAAACTAAGAATACAGAGTGAATAGTTTTTAAATATAATACAGTTTCTTCATTTACATCATTTTAAATATTCATTAAAGCATGTATTCAGCGAGTAATTATTTTTAAACTAATGGCGGCGCAGGGTGGTAATGTCCTTAAGCCAAAACGAAAGATAATTCTTAGGCCCTTAATAAATTAAAGCAAACAACACCATCATTAAAACCGAACAACAGAAACGATTGAATAACAGCGATTTCTCATCGATACCGCTTTAAAACACGACTCTATTGAAAGTTCTATAAAGCGGTAACAACAACAAAATAAACTACGCAATCCCTACTGAAACGCCTACTGGCACTTCTGTTACGAATCCTAATTCTAATACGACCCATGCT
Source organism: Coleophora flavipennella (assembly GCA_947284805.1). Taxonomy (NCBI): domain Eukaryota; kingdom Metazoa; phylum Arthropoda; class Insecta; order Lepidoptera; family Coleophoridae; genus Coleophora; species Coleophora flavipennella. The sequence goes on from OX369308.1 coordinate 17,285,890, forward strand.
TGGGGAGGTGGGGGAGAGAGCTTTATGTACGTAAGTAACCGTATATAGAACTGTGCGGGGAGGGCACGTAGCACCCGCAATTCCCCCAAGCGGGATGCTCGTAAACCTCTGATACCGCGAATTGAATACCTACTCGATCAAATATTTAGCACTGCTTGTATACAAAGACAGTCTAGACTACCAGGAATATTCTTAATATAAAGTAATAAATTATAAAATCCTATAATAATATAAAATCGTTCTGAGCCCCTGGTTCTAGACGCTAACAGTATCGTATGTGTCTTGCCTACTTAAAATTATTAGAACCTCAGCAAAGCGTTGCTAGGAGTCTCATAGGTATGAAGCGCCATCTACTGTTAAATAGCTGAACTAAACATTTTTTTTGTGAAAATGAATTTTTAAAGCTTCAACTTATCTAGATAGACTTTTAATGTAAAACATTACCTTTATACAAAATTTTATCCAAATCGTTAGATCCGTTTCTAAGAAACTAATTTTATTTATACACAAAAATTGCTTACTTAAAGTCTAAGATAATTACAATGTAAAGATAATTTTCTTACCAAGATTGCGTGTAAAATTTTTTAGGGGTAGACTTTATGATCAAAACTTTTTGACGACTTGTAGGGTTCTATAAGTTTCATGGGCCGGCTAGGCCCAGGGCGCTATTCCAGAGATGACATAAATTTTACCAAAGACTCCCTTAAGAATGCAGGAAATGTCAAAACAGATAAACCAAACCATTTGTTACTTGAACAAATATAAAAGCGATATAACAACAACGAAACAAAGTATTTCCGCCCTTAAAGTATATATTAACAATTCCTGAACCGAGTGCATGTGTTCTCACAAGGCGGCGCGACGAGTAAGTGGACTGTCTAAATTAATTAGAGAGCTTACCGAGATCCTTTCAGCGGCTTCAGCCCTGAAGCCGACTTCGTACGGTAAATACAACAAAACGTTACAGCGTTAAAGCGCTAAATTTTCTTTAACCCGTCCCGCTGTCGTCACTAACCGCTGTAGAATTCTGAAGAGCTTATTCGTGTTCAAACTAATGTGGTTTGGTTTCAAAGGCTTTCTGTGGATCCGGATTTAACACGAGTTTAATATACATTGATGCGCTATTTATTTTGCAAGTTTTATTTCGGTAAACTTACAGATGCTCTAATCAAACGATAAAAATATACGACATTTGTGGGAAGGTCTAGTATCTCTACTTACAAAAAGTTTTAAGTTATAGCATGTACATACAGTGAATTTGTATGTTTTGGCGTTGGAGACTTAGGTTTACCTTCGGGCGTTTGTTGAGCAATCAGTGGTGCTGCCGGTTGCGGCGGCGGCAAGATGGCGCCTGCCGCCGCCGGGTCGATGCGCGAGCACGCCCAGCCCACGCCTGCGCCCGCCGCCCTGCACTTGCAGCGAGGCGCAACGAACCGCCCTCCGTTGCGCCAACGGCCCTCCGTTACTCACTCGAGTTACCTCAACCGTTAAAATTGCTGCGTTTCGGTTCATTTTAAACGACAAATAAAAACCTAAAACGATAACCAAGTTAAAAACAAATGAATAAAATAAACAGAATGTACCTTGTACTTATTGGAATTCTGCAATGCGTTATAATATATTCTTAATATTTACAACATTAATTAATAGTTTAGTTAAAAATTTAGTACACATTGATGTAGCCGAATAAACAGTTAAGTTTCAAGTACGTAAGCATTTCAGCACAATCAAATTTCCCTCTTGCTGTCAACTTGTACCTACTAAATAGAGCAACATCAAAACGCTTCAATTTGCCTGAACGCCTAACTGCGGGGACTCGTTTTTTAACTATTTCCACGAAAGGTTCCACCTTCTTATAGGGCCCCTCAGACCGCGCCTTTGTCATGTCGACGAGAAAATCGAAGTCAGATATGAATGCCGCAGGGGGAAACGGAACGTTTCGCCACAATTACGCTTAGAATGCGGACGCAAATGGGACCGTGGGCCCTAAAAGTATATCGATTGTGCTCGGTGCCGCGAGAGCTTTATTTTTGCAGTCGTTACTAGAAATCTATTGCCTGAAATAAAACGACTATCTGTTACAAATTTAAAAGACATTTTTTTATTCAGTTCAAAATAAAAACGCAGTGTCTATGAATGCTAATTTATGTGGTTGACAAATAAGAAAATAATCATAGGCTTTTAGGTAATTATCTAACAATATCGCATAAACAAGCTAATTAGTTTTTTTATGAGAACTGTGTGTCGATTCTGAAATAGCATCAAGCTGCGGCGAATGATTTTAGGCCGGAAGCGCATATTTTATATATTAGGTGTATGTATAAACGTGTCTTTGTCGACAGATACGGGGCTGGATACGATTTAGCTGCCAGGCGGAAAAATGCTACCCGGGAGTCGACCGCAACGCTCAAAGCGTGGCTCAACGAGCACAAGAAAAACCCATACCCGACGAAGGGCGAGAAGATAATGCTCGCCATCATCACCAAGATGACGCTGACGCAGGTGTCGACGTGGTTCGCGAATGCACGCCGGCGCCTCAAGAAGGAGAACAAGATGACTTGGGAACCCAAGAACAAGACGGACGACGACGACGACACCATGCTATCCGACGAGGAGAAGGACAAGGATGAACAGGAAGAAAAAATCAAAACTCACAAAGGTTCGTTGAGTTTCGTACTCCAAGTCAATGTCTGATAGTCAACTCCTAACTGTGAGTTTGATAAACCTTACGTCCCAACTGAGAATAAGGGCACACGCAAACAATGAGTTGACTGCCGGATGTTGATTAATGTTTAATGCTTTAAACAGATATATTAAAGCCCGTTTCAGTTGAATATGCCAAGCGAACTATTTGTTTTGTATTAATGTTTTTTAACGTTGCGTCTGCGAATGACAATGAATTATTGCTACTACTTAAAATTTCTTGTGTGAGTAGTGCGTGTTTTTCATGTTCGAATTGCGCCGGTGTTGTTAAAGGTTTAAAATTGCTTTAATTTGGTCGGTGTATAAATCGTCGAGTGAATTGGCATAACGTGGTTGAGGGCCGGAGGGTGGGCAGGCGGCGGGCCGGGGGGAGGTCTCAGGCGTGTAACTGTGCGTAACCGCTCCTCGCTCCCGGATTTCCTATTCGTAGTAAAGTGGGCGGCGCCCGGGTCTAAATTTCATATAACGCTTCTTCCGTTCGTTCGGTACAGGGCGACTTGGAGGTCGCGTTCGGCTTGTCTGACGATCTGCCCTACTTCATGTTCTTGCCAAGGGATTTGTCGAGTTCGTGGATCGTTTCTTTTATGAGGATATTTCGTCGGAACGTAAGTACGGTTTCGGGGATTTATAATGTGTTTCAATTGAATGTAAACCTTTTTTTTAACGAACTCCTTTTCTTAGTTTACCTATTGGGCAGTATACAAAAACACAATATTGGCACTGTTAAACAATTGCAATGTTACGCATTGTTTTTTTTTTATAGGAACCTCATCTGCACAAGATATAAAAATATAAAATGTTATTTGTGGGTAATAAAAACCAGAAGTACATTAACATGGGTCCTCGTCGATGGAATTTGTTAGTTTCAGTTGTCAACAACATAAATTATAAGCAGGCGTTGTATTGCAATAAAGATGGTTTTGGAGCAAATGTTTTGGTAAGTTGTCGATGTAGCGGTGGCGGCGGGGACGTCGAGGGCGTCACGGTTAACACGCGGCATACGCCCGCTAATGAAGGCTGCTATTGTTGGAACAGAAGTGTCCTTAATTCGCGGCGAGAATGCCGTCGCGCTTGCCGGCGGCCGGAGTGTTGGGGGTGCGAAATGGCAATAATAAAGCGAGAGGAGACGTGTGTCGTCGTGGATATCAAGTAGGTAAGTGGAACAGGCGTGGGAAATGCCTACAACACTCGAATGTTTCAAAAACCAAGCAAGTGAGAGCCGAACTCACGCACTAAGTCACGCGTGCCTCCGATTTAATGACTTGCCGTGATAAATGCCACAGTAACACAACACGGTTCTGTGAATTTTTTTTTCAACCTGTTGCAGTTAAATAGACATAGTGACATACTGCTAGACAACCGGACGCAGGAAGGTTTGGTTGCCATCTTAAGGTACGAAACCGTTAATAAATTTAACAGTAGCCTACACATACTCTGCCGTGAAAATATGAAGTTTTCAGCGGATCAGTTCAATCTTAGATAAACAATATTAATAAACTCAGTATAAAAAAAAAACCTAGAAAGTTTTAGCTACCTAAAAGTTTTTATTTAAAGAGAATTTAAATTATTTCGCGTTCTTCTCAGCAAATCCTTTCATTCGATATCCATTATCATGTGGGTGCATAAAAATAACTGGTCTGACATCTTTGGGAGTCCGCCATATTGGATTTAGAATGACGACACTTAGCGAACCATACATTGGTGTGTCGATTCAATGTAACACGATTTAACTTATTTGACAGGACTAAACTAAATTTTCGCATTCTGTCTTTCTCTTTCTGTATAAACAAGACGAGAACAAAATGCTTTAATTTAGTTTAGTCCTGTCAAAAAGTTAAACCGTGTTACATTGAATCGACACCATGGTCATCTAAACTAAACTTGTTTCCAAAATTTCGGCTCAATCGCAAACCGGGAAATGGGTCAAATTTATGTTGCCATCTTTGAAGCTGACAACTTACATAAGGACATACATACGAACATTGCAAGTTAGATAAAAGCTCGTGAAAATAGGATTGATTCATAAATCAATCTTCTTATTATTATTGATTGCCTAAGTAGGCAATAAAATTGTATTGTATCGGAGCTTCCTTTTAAATATTTTTGCCATAACCACTTGATACAACAATAATAATAGTTACATCTTTCAAAAACTCTTTAAATCCCTTTTTCAATATTTTTGCATTTTTCATTCTTTGTTGTATATCAGCTACCCTTAAATGGTAACCCAGCTAGAAGTTCCTCAGCATGCTATGACAAATCACCATAAACTCTTTACCCAGCTAGAAGCTCCTCAGTATGCTATGACAAATCATTATAAACTCTCTACCCAGCTAGAAGCTCCTCAGTATGCTATGACAAATCACCATAAACTCTTTACCAAGCTAGAAGCTCCTCAGTATGCTATGACAAATCACCATAAACTCTTTACCCAGCTAGAAGCTCCTCAGTATGCTATGACAAGTCACCATAAACTCTTTACCCAGCTAGAAGCTCCTCAGTACGCTATGATAAATCACCATAAACTCTTCACCCAGCTAGAAGCTCCTCAGTATGCTATGACATAGCACCATAAACTCTGTACCCAGCTAGAAGCTCCTCAGTATGCTATGACAAATCACCATAAAATCTTTATTTTAAAATTTTTATTTCAATCGGACCTAGCCTAGAGGAAGCCTGAAGGGCGAACGTTTTTAGCACAAGAAAAATAATGTTATATGAATTTGGATAAAATGTATAAAAATATATTTTTATCACGACGACTTCTAATATTTTCTTTAGTCTCTTGCTGCGCTCGGTTGCTCGATAGTAACTAGTTTTTCGCCCCGAACTGTGAACTCGCGATGTACTCGTTAAAAAATGTAGGTACTCTAGGAACTTACATCGCGCAAGCCATCTAGTGCCATCTAGTGGTGATTAGAGAAACCATGTTTGTAACATTTACAACCCCCTATATCTCGGCAACCTCTTGACCGATTTAGCTCATGTACGAAATTTTAAATTATTTTTGACTCATTAATTCGCCTACCGAATTTCACGACATTCTGAACCACGATACTCGAATTATCGCTGAACAACGATTTATACATACGAAAATACTTCCAAACGCCGCCGGATTTCTAGTAGACTTGCAGAACTTCGCTTGCTGTGCTCACTCGTTCGATAATGATAGCGACTAACCTTATAAAATAGGTATATATATTTATATTTTTACCCGACTGCCTAAAAAGAGGGTACTTAATGTTTTTTTGGGTGTATATATAAGGTGTAACAAAATTAGCTGAAACTATTTAACTGGTGCTTCTACCTATGAAACTGAACAACTTTCCTCATGGAACCCATAGTCAATTCACAAAAAAAAATTTGGCTCTCCCATACTAACTCGATCAGCTGATTAGCCAACTCAGTATGGGAAGTTCGTTTTTTTTAAGATTTGACTATGGGTTTTATATGGAAAGTTGTTCAGTTTCATGGGTAGAAGCACCAGTTAAAATAGTTTCAGCTAATTTTGTTACACCTTATATAAGTATTTTTTTTTATTCACAATTGGTAAGCCGTTGTCATCATCTCACCTGATGGTAAGTATGTATGTAAACGAAAGGAGGAACATAATTGAGATCATTGAGTACAGAAGAGGAAAGTGATAGGACACCTAATTAGGCACGATAATTTTATCAAGAAGATAATAGAAGGAAAGATCGAAGGAAAGCGCGGAAGAAGAAGACCTAGAATTGCATATATAGACCAAGTTAAGAAAAAAGTTAAGGTGGAAACGTACAGAGAAATGAAGGAGATAGTGAGACACCTGGAAAGAGCTACACCACAGATTACTAATTAGTTGGCTACACCGATATGAGCACGGCTCTTAAATTATGATGATGATAATGATATGTATGTATGCATATTAATCACGGCGACAAAGTGGTTAAATAAAATCTTGAAAATATTTTTTTTTTTGGTACATTACCTACACGTAAATAATGTGTTTTTTTGTTGTCATACCCTATCGTATCGTTGAATAGGTCTTTTAAAACTACTGAGGGTTTGCTACAACTATTTTTCGATTTTAGGGAAGTTTTCAAATTTTAAGCTTTAAAGTGCTAACTTTTGTTACGAGTCAAGTAGTATTACTCCCTCCCCCCTACGAGCTAAACCGCTATTTCAGGACATCTGAAAAAATTGAAAATAGTAGGAAATATGGTCAATTTAAAAGGAAAACTATCTTACACGGCTAAGTAGGCTTTCTTAGTTTAGGAGTAATAGTTGACCAACTTAATATGTGCAATTGGATTTTTAAAAAGTTTATGATGGATTTCCATACAAATTGTTACATTTCCAAATGGAAAAACAATTTTGTTTTTTTTAAATATACATTTATTTTTAAGAAGACTACTGAAATCTACGTTGCGCGATTTCGACTCGCATTTGGTTTTTTTATTTTTTTATTATTATATTGGTTAGGTTATTAATAAATCCACCTTCTAAGCGGAAATTCATCCAGCAGCGTTACATCCGTGTCAAGCTTTTACCTACACCCTCATGACGTAACAATAGAAAAATCGCGGGGTTCCGCACTTAGGCGCGTTTCGCGGGCGGGATTATGTATGACGCGCACGCGCGCCCCCGGGCGATTTCCCGTGGTGTTCGCTACTCGCATGGAACCCTATTTTGTTCGGTTTGTTAACTGAATAATTTTTGAAGACATTACAAAATACATTACGTTTTACATTGCCCTTATGTATTATCCAAGAAATAGGTACAAAGAGAGTTTAAGAAGTTAAAGTTAAAAGGGAGATTGATGAAGTCAAATGCAAATCCAACAAAAACGTAATGTAAAAAGGTGCGAAGTCTCGATTAGGATTGCTCGCCTATAAAAAGTAGTGAGATCAAATAAATAGTCAGGTCTATGTAAACACAAAAAAAAAACAATTGACCGTTGAACATTTTGTAAGAGTAGTAAATCTGGGTAGGTAGGTAAAAGTGAAACTTATAGATTGATAAAATAATGAGCAATAGAAAATAAAATCATCTAGATATCTACCCAGACTTATTGCTTTTACAAAATGTTTAACAGTCTTTTGTTCATTGCATCTTTGAATGATCTCATACTTTTTATGGCCGAGTAATCTTAGTCGAGAGTTGGCACGTTTTGACAGAATTCTTTTTTTTTTTCATTTTTTTTGGGTATTATTTAAATGCCTACGCAATGAACACCTTTTGCTATCACGGCATTTTTTCATCTCAAAAAGTTGAGCTGTTTTCTCTATGGTTCCTCATTAGGTAAAAGAGGAAAAAAAGGGGTTGGCTGATTCTCATTTTAAAAGTTTTCCTCTGTGTGGGTACTAAAACCTTTACTAAATTTCTAGTTTTTTAAAAATAATCAATAAGTAAGTGAGCCAGTGAGTGCGTGCCATACAGGAGACTGAGGATACGTTTGGATTAAAAGTTAGGTTCAATTTTCACGGGAGGTTACAAATAAACTGAGCTTTCGTCTACCTGTAAAAACATATAGGTACACAACACGAAATATAAAACATATAGATAGATAACGACTATACGGACACAAATGTGCGCATGTACAAACATATACATGATTTTGTCAATGTAAAGACAAGCATCCATCCTCCTTTGTTCTGATAGATAATTTGTAATAAAAACTCCTTCACTCTTCTTTGCAATACTTTACTTTACTTTAGGTACCTTTATTTCGTAGTGATATAATCTTTTAGTACATTTAAGTATTTGCTTCGCCAAAGTCCTTGATATAAATATTTTTGAAATTAGTATCCAGCAGAAAATATTAATTAAATATTAATATTTTCTGCGTGAGCCAATAAAGTTATAAACTCCGATTCGCAGCGTTTAGTTTTTAGACACTTCCTTACTGTGTAAAAAAATTAGGAAAATTAAATTTTATTCAAATATAGGTACTTACCTAGGAAAAAGTGAGAGCTCTTTAATTTCTTTAAAAGTTGGCTCAAAAGGGCAGAAGCAAATGAACAAACAGAAGCATCTCATTGTTTAATATTTGTGCACATTAAATCGGTTTCAGTGGGAAATATTAATATTATTAATCTAAAATAGGAGTTATCACAATATCACAATCGTTTCGCTAAACCGAACTCCGCAAACGTTGCTAATCCAATGCAAACAAACCATAACATTTCTCACTCGACATGCATAACCATTCTTTTACAAAAATGTCAATGTTCGCGACGTGTAATATATCATTTTAAGTCACGGCAAACAAAGCCAATATAGAAGCTTTCACACGCGATCCCAGGCCGTCGTCGGCAAACAAACACACAGAACTATCCGTGCTAAGCCACTCATGAATAAAAGCTTCATTTTCGGACCCCACCAATAAATGTTAATTTTTGTCGTAAGCGCACGCATCGCAAACAAAATATTAATCCGACGCGCGTTAATGGAAAACGAGTACAGAAGTAATACAAACAAGTGAGCGCTGGGGCGGCGCAGAGGCAATAAATTGCAGTGACCTCGTCTTGCGGCGCAGGCCTCTTCACACAGCTACGACACTCACGCATAGCGTGAATTGGTAGGTTCGCTGTGATTCTGTGCTTTTTGTGTTTAGCTCTATTCTGCTATTGAATGCTCCAGTTTTAATAATCACAAAGTCCATTTTTTTAAAAGCGTAAATTAATCTATAGTTTTGAATTGTTAACTCTTTTACAACCCACAATGTTCACACTGCTGGGCGAGGCACAGGTCTTTTATCAAACTTGGAAAGGTTAAGTCATACTCCACAAGTTCTATTGCGTCAGCGACGCGACCACGACAGTTGCATTAAGCTACGATTGCTTCTATGCTATAACTTTTTAGATACTAAGTCTATTTATGTGAAAAAAAACAGAATAATTTAATTAATTCAATTATTCAAATTTTCGTATGACAGATTCGTCGAATATTTGTAAATTCATAAAAAAAATGAGCAAATAAAGTTACTACAGGGTAAATATTTGCTACGAAGACCTACAACTTTACAAACTAATATACTCACTGTTTCACCTACAAATGAATTCATCCACGATTAGTAAACTTTGCACCTTTCCTTTTTGAGATTATCATACAAATGACACTACGAAACACCAAACGCTGCGTAGTAAACGGCTCGTGTGAAGATCCCCTGACTGCAAAAGTGCATCGGGGTTGGCACGTGGCGGAGGGATGAGGGCGCTGAGAGCATAAAGCCTCAGATGGAAGGCTTGGCGCCCCATCCAGAGGCGACGTCTTTTTATTAAGTCCCGCTTCGCCTCCGGCAGCCGTCGCGACTAAAAGGGAAAACCACTTGACAATGGACCCACGCTTTTAGTTTCCAAGTTTGATACAAGGGTATAGTTGTTATTACAGAAGTGATATTTGACCAAACACAAAGAATAGTATGAAGTGCCTCATTGGCGTAAAAGTCACAAACACAAGTTTAAAAATCACCTCCACATTAGGGATATTTTATTTGCTCTCAAGTATATTGATGCCAGAAGGGGCCAGTAGAAAAATATGGCAATACTGATCAGCTTTCGATTAGCTTCTTCACAAGTATTTAACCACCTCCGTGGCGTCATGGTAAGTCCATTCACTTCACACCAGGAGGTCGCGGGTTCGATTCCCGGAGGGGTCAACTTTGTAAGACTCGATTTAGTCGGTGATAGGACATTTTCATAGCCCGCCTGGGTAGCTAGTAACATCTTATCTAAGTCATGCTGCGAAACATCAGTGTTAACAGCATTGTAGTGTTCCGGCTTGAAGATAAGATAGCCAGATACCTACTACGTGGGGATTCTTGGTAAGCCCGCTTCCATTTTCGGCAATATCGTCATGCCTGGCTAGCTACCATCATCTTATCTAGGTCATACTGCGAAACATCAGTGCTAAGAGCATTGTAGTGTTCCGGCTTGAACTAAGATAGCCAGATCCCCATTACGTGGGGATTCTTGGCAAGCCCGCTTCCATCTTCGGCATTATCGTCATGCCTGGCTAGCTACCATCATCTTATCTAAGTCACGCTGCGAAACATCAGTGCTAACAGCATTATAGTGTTGCGGCTTGAAGATAAGATAGCCAGATCCCCATTACGTGGGGATTCTTGGTAAGCCCGCTTCCATCTTCGGCATTATCGTCATTTACCATCAGGTGAGATGATGCAAAGGGCTTATCAACAATGGATTTTAAAAAAATGCAGACATTTTTTTAATTTATCGCGTCCTGCAATTAATACGGCGCTGAAAGTGAGTGTAACTTGTCTAAAAGTCACAGAATTATGTAGCTTTGATATCTCAATATTCTTAGATTATATAACTCGGTCAGTTTACTTCTAACTATAATCTTAATCCTCTGCTTCGTCCTGCAATCCATGTCACCATGGACACATCTATCGCAGAGCCAATGGCAGGATAAAGCGAGGTTTGGAATGGATACTACATTTAGGCAAACGTAGCGTGGGGGCGATCTCCTCAAAAGAGGATTTGTCCGACTGGTTGATGATAATGATGATGAAGAAGAAAAACAGATTTGAAGAAATTATACAGCCAAGATGTGCATACTTTCTCTCGTAGAATTCAAGTAAGTAGGTAAGTAAGGTAAGTCGGGAATACACAAATAAATTAAATAGTCAACATTAGGAATTTGTACTTAGTAGCAAGGTATAGAGCCTCCTTATAAACTTTCATTAAAACCGTTAAAGCCATATTTGAGAAATAGTAACAAAAGACCAAACTTTATATGGAAATTATTTTAGTAAGATATTTTCTGGAATAACCACCCCGTATAGTTGGCCGTAGAGCCTCCTTGTAAACTTTTATTAAAACCGTTAAAGCCATTTTTGAGATAAAGTAACAATTTACCTAACTTTGTATGGAAAGTATTTTAGTAAGATATTTTCTGGAATAACCACCCAGTATAGTTGGCAGTAGAGCCTCCTTGTAAACTTTTATTAAAACCGTTAAACCCATTTTTGAGAAAAAAGTAACAATTTACCTAACTGTGTATGGAAAGTATTTTAGTTAGATATTTTATAGAATAACTACCCTGTATAGTTGGCCATAGAACCTTTTTATAAACTTTCATTAAAACCGATAAAGCTATATTTGAGAAATAGTAACAAAATACCAAACTTTGTATGGAAATTTATAATTATTTTAGTAAGATTTTTTCTGGAATAACTACCCTGTATAGTTGGCCGTAGAGCCTCCTTATAAACTTTCATTAAAACCGTTAAAGCCATTTGCGAGAAATAGTAACAAACTAGCTAACTTTGTATGGAAAGTATTTTAGTAAGATATATTCTGGAATAACTACCCTGTATTGTTGGCCGTATAAACTTATAAACTTTCATTTAAACCGTTAAAGCCATTTTGAGAAATAATAACAAACTACCTAACTTTGTGTGACAGTATTTTAGTTAGATATATTCTGGAATAACTACCCTGTTGTATAATTGGCCGTACTGTATAACTTTAAAGCCGTTAAAGCCATTGGAGATAAAGTAATAAATTACCTAACTTTATATCTAAAGTATTTTATTAAAATATTTTCTGGAATAACTATATTCTGTACAGTTGGCCGTACAAAGGTATAGCAAAGTTCAGTTTATAAAAATTGTTTGGAGCTTAATAGACTTCCTGGGTTTGTATACAAGGTATCTCAAGGTTATCCTGAAATAACGAAATGAATTACCCTGTTTAATGAACCATACAAAAAGCATTAAAATAGGTACATACAAAGTTTTTTTTTATTATAGTGGCAACCTTAAAATATCCCCTTACGAAAAATGTGAAAATAAAAATAGCTAGCGGTACTAAAAACTTTTACCCTTAGTCAAACTGTATCAAAATCCGTACAGCAGTTTAGGCGCTAGAGCACTGCATGAACACATCCAAACACACATACACACACACAATCGCACGCGCGCACATACACACGCGCTCAAAAATGAACGCACGCATATGTATGTATCTGTGTATGTATGTGCGCGTGTGTATGAAGGTATACAGATATATTATTTTTTGAGTTTTTTAAGACTCTGTTAGCCTAATACAATCAATCACCATCAAATCTCAACTTCGATTTTTTTGTCATCACAATGTCTTCTTCACTCCTTCGCCCCTATTCACCGCTCGCTCATCATCGTTCGAAAGTAATAATTTTAACAAATATTTTGCTTGTTGATATAAATAATGTTTCCTATAAACAACAGGCTTATAGTGTAAATTTCATTTTACACCGCTAATTTCTTAATGATTGATGTACGAAGTAAAATATATTTCGAACGTGGCGGACAATACACTGCCATGTGTCTAGATTTGTTGCTTATTAATATCAATCTTTAGTTATCATATTCCTTGAATAGTACGGTTAATTGTGCCGCACTATAAGAGAGAGAGTAATCATATAAAATCTATTAACTTCATTACAATTTGCAAAGCGGTTATCTTTCACACTGCCATGTGTCTAGATTTGATGTTTATTAATATTAATCTTTAGCAATCATATTCCTTGGATAGTACGGTTAATTGTGCCACACTATAAGAGAGAGAGAATAATCATATAAAATCTATTAACTTCATTACAATTTGCAAAGCGGTTATCTTTAAGGACATTAACCATATTGCTGCAGAACATTAGGAAATCATCCAATTGTCGGTTATCTTCCATCGCCGAGGCCCTTTACTAGATTAATACAATGAAAATTAAAACAATTTGCCGGATAAATATCTTCGTGCGGAATATCAGTGGCCTCCCTGTTTATCCCTTGTGAAGGGCAACGCGGATAACCCCTCTTAAAAGCTAGGAGCAGTCAGCATTAAATGGAATAAAGAGAATGAAGTCGAGCGGTCGCCCCACCGCCCCCGCTGCGCCCCGCAGACCTCTGAATTTCATTAGGCACCCGGACCCTCCCCGCGCCCGCTGAAAGCCACTTTACAACGGAAAATTGTATTATGATAATACTTAGAGCCTTATAAAATTTTGCTGAATAAACATTTTTAGTGTAATTTTACAACGAGATAAAAATTCTTTGAAGTGGGAAAGATATTGAGAATAATTTCACTGCCTTTTAATAAAAAATGAGGACGATTTTGGTATAGGTTCATAGTTTGTCCGATTGTTCCAAAAGAAATAAAGGCGAGAAAGCGTTTAACATGGTGCCTCTATGAAAATAATTGTGGAGGAGCGAGGATACGGTGACGCAGCCGCGTGGAGCGCCGGGAAATGTGAAATAAATGCTCGGCTTAAATACGAAAGGGATCGCGACGGACAGCGCTCGCGGCAGGGGAGGCGCGCCCCAAAGTGGTATTTTCACTTCACTAATCGGATAACCACTTAACGAATGGGTCACTGCACGCCAAACGTATTTTCACACGACTTTTATGGAGGGAAAAGATGATTCCATCTTACGAGCTAAAACTTACGTCGCAAATGGTTACGCCGTGGGCAGCCGTAGACATTTCGATTGCAATTCTATTCATTCCTAAGAACCTTTTTATGTTTGCGTTAATTTACTGCTAATGCGATTATTGTATTGTAATAAAAACAACAGACCCCTGGGATATTAAATATGATCGATGAATTCTGCTATCTTTTCAGATGAAGAACGAAAGGGTGATGAGCTACTTCAGGGTATGCACCATCAACTGCTGGGTTACGGCATTAAGGAGGAGTCAAAAAGAGGAGCAACGGATTGTGGAGTTCCCATTCCAGCGTCGAAACCGAAGATCTGGTCGCTAGCGGACACGGCGGCATGCAAGACACCTCCACCAGCGGCTCACCCCTGGCCACAGCACACATATGGGCATGGTCCGGAGCGGGCACCCGCAGCCGACGGCAGCTCCAACGGGTTCGCGCTGCCGGCGACGGCAGCGGCTAGCCCTGCCAGTGGGGCGTACGGTCGCTATGGCGGCTTCCCGGGTGCGCAGTATGGTGGGCAGCATCCGTGCGTGCACCCCGCAGCCTTCCCCGACGTGCAGACTGACACCCCACCACAAACGCCACCAAACATGAAGGTTCCCAGCGTGGCTAACCCGCTCGGCAGCGGTGGCTCGAGTTATTGCTTCCCGCGGCATCAGCAGTCGCCGCAGCGCGACCCTTACCACAATCCGCACCATGCGCCCACTAATCACCAGCCCAACCAGCCTCACCACAACGAAGGCTCGGCGGCTTTCAAGCCCTTCTACAAAAGGTGAATATCAATAATTGCTAACTTCTTATCTCTTTCACAAAAACACAATTAGGTCCTTTGGGGATGTAAATAATAAATAGTCACTCACAAGAAACTAAAAGATGATCGCAAAAAAAAACCTTACTGTAGTTACATTAGCTAAATTCATAAAACCTTGACTACTCACGTGAAAAGAGTGAATGTTTCCTATTCCAGTTCACTACAACACCCCAATGGTTTCGTGTCGGCCGTCTGAAAGCGGACCGCGCACTGCTAGCGGTGAGTTATTGATTGATTCAAATTTAGGTGCATACTCCCGCGAAACGCACATGTAAATGAGTATCTCGCTTGAAAGTGATAGTCCTTAAAGCGAGAGCGAGTTATAGAGAGGTGCGGTTGCGGCGGAGTCGCTCGCCGCCGCCGCGCCGCCGCCGGGGTGTCATGTCCGTAATTGAAAACAATGGAGTCGCGCGAGGCGGAAGGGAGCTAGGGCGAGATCGCAATCTCGTATCATTTGTCAGTGTCACCGCGACGCGCACCACACGCCTACGCTCGCCTGCGTCGCGTCGCTGACCTGTCTAAATTAGCTCTCTACGTCGTCGACTTGTAATTCAACACAATTCATGCGAGATTGATTATCTTAGTTGCACAAATGAATACCTATCTTAAATAAAAATATCTAGGTATCCCAAAGACACCCACCGTGTGAAAATAGCATCGTTTAGTCCCCCAATAGTCTTCTGCGCCGCATATTTCTGAGAGTCATCGCAAGTTTTCTAAGAAGCGGCATCCGCGCCAAGGTATAAATCGCATCCAGGACGTCGCCGCACAGGACGGCTTCGCCAAGAATTCTGTTTTAGCCCAACGCTCACAAATTCACATCTAACTTTAAAACCTTTTGTATTATTTTGGTTTTCACGCCTTTTTGTCCATTCGAATTCTTCGACGCAAAATATAACTCCTTATCGCGGCATTCTTTTAAAGTAGCCCCAAAAAGAAGGTATTGAAACTGTCAGTTTTTATTTTCGACTTAAATTGCATGCCTGGATCGGTTGTAAAATAAAATACGTAAAAGTATTCAGAGATAATCGACAATTTAAAATGATAATACGAATTACCAATAAAACTTTCAATAAAACCTTCAATTAAGTTTTACTCATAGACCTAGAAAAAAGATGTAACAAAGTAATGGTCACACATTAAAACAATCATTTCGGGCAATGGTCAGTTGCTTCATTGAGCGTATTTTATTGATCAGAAGACGTTTGCGATGATATGGGCACGGATGCTGGCCAGGCGCACATTATAATGAGCAGGCGACGCTGCAGCGGGCGCGCCGGACGCAAACGCACCCACGCACACCTCGCCTCAATGACTCCTCTTCATTCACAACACAACCTCCACATTAATGCCTTTTTATTTTTTCAAACACTCTAATCTTTCCTCTTATCTCGTGATCCTCACTCGAGTCCTCTCGGGTTCATTCAGCAGGCGCGGGCGCAGGTCGCACGGACAACCAGTTTGACTTCTTTTTTCATTGACGCCGTACAAACCTTAGATGACCGCGGCCGAGGTCGAATTTTTATTTCTTTCACATTTCGGTTTTCCGGTCGGGACGATTCGTTAATAAATTCTCAGATAATGAGACTGAACGTTTCGTCACCTCATCTGGATTGGTTTGTTTTTTTTTCTTTTTAAGTAGATATGTGTGAACGCGGCGGCGGGTCGCACGAAGACGCTGCGATAGAATCGAAACAGCTATCGAAATAAGTTTTCTTTTTTGTTGATTTAAATACCGCTATTCTATATTGTATTGAAGTATGTTTTTTATTTTATGCACCTATTACAAAATAAAATGAAATGTATTCTTATCAGTTTTACAACAAGATCTATTAGATGTTAGACTATCCGGTTCATTTCCCACTTACCTAGCTTTTGAAGAGTAGTTGTTTTTTTTTATTAAAAAATTTGAGAGCGTTTGACTAATATGTATAACCTGATGGTAAGTGACGATGTAGTCAAGGATGGTACACGCAAACTCAAATAATGCTTATTCACTCTCTCCTTGAAGATCCCCAAATTGTAGGAGTCGGGAAACACAGACGCTGGCAAGGAGTTCCACTCCATCGCTGTCCGCATAATAAATGAGGAAGCGTAACGCTTCGTGCGTATAGGCTGAATATCAACAACAAAGGGGTGTAACCTACCCCTGCGTCTCGTTGACCGAACGTGGAATGGAGCTGGGGGAATGAGGTCGTGAAGTATTATAATAGAGATAGTAACGTGTATACTCTCGATTGTTTCAGGTAGAAAAGCGTGGAAGCTGGATCACTGGCCGGTCGCCGGTCGTCGGTCTGTTCTCAGTGGTACAGTGTTCACGTTAGGTACATACGATACGACATTAAAAACTTTAGGGTAGTGAAACCTTCGCCCAGTACGAATATAAGTTTGTAGATTCATAAAAATGTATTCATTTGGTACATTACCTTTATTTTGTATGAGTATGACGCATTGGATATTTAACTGAGATCCTAAATGCAAATGCACAGACACTAATACTAGTGTATTATAGATAAATTTGTTACATGTACTCGCTTAATTTTGTTCGAGGTGATTCGAGTCGACGGTTGTCCAGTTAAGGTACCTACCTACTCTCAAAAACTAAATATTATATAAAATCAACATTGCTCAGTATTTTTGTAGATTTAAGATTACTATGAAAATTAAATATCTAAATTATTTGAATAAAGATAAAAATTGTGCAATTAATTATGTGTAATGTGAAAAAAATGGGGCTGCTTTTCAGCGAGTTTCGTTGTTCTAAATTAATATAACGGATTTTTCCTGTTAGCGATACCATTATTTTGAAGATCTATTGAAAATGTTGTTATTTTCCTTAACGATTCCTTAAATGGAGATGCCAGATTTCATCTAACCCTTTAAACACTATGTTCTAAATTTAAATTTTTGGTCCATTTATATATGAGCACCTATTATTTGTTTATTTTTGTTTGATTGGTTCAGTTTGTGGCTGCAATCGTCGATTTATTAATTGTTGTTGTCCATGTAAATACATGAAATGTTTTGTAGATTTTCTATTTTAGTTTTCAAAAAGTGTACAAAGTAATTAGTATGGTTTCGCCACATTCGATGTTGCTGGAAAATACATCGATGTATGTATACTTGTAATATTATATAACGTTCAAAAGTATTATTAGAATACATGTAAATAGATATTCTGATTTTAAAATTTTATTTTATAGAAATGAGACACTTCGAACGTGGTATTCCGTATATATTTTTAATTATAAATAATTTTATTTGTTTGATGTTGAATTTTAGTCATGTGAGTACTTATTATTGATAAGTCAAAACAAAAATTTAAGTTCAGACGGGATACAAATTGTAATGGTTATAAGGCCCCTTGTTGTCGAGGGTCGCATTAAACAGGATTTATAATGGAATTTATATTTACGAGTTCGGTGTTTGGAGCGGGGCGGATTTTCGCTACGAAACCTCACGCGACACTTGCCTACTCTTTAAAATATACAACTTGTCAGACTGTTGATGCCAATACGTACAGCTAAAAATGTTTTGTTATAAAACGCTGATTTACAAATACCCTGTTAAAAACACACAATAATGTATTTTTCATTACAAAGTCCCGTTTACTACTAAGCAAGATGGTTGATTTTTCAATCCCTGGTCACACAAATTCAATATTTAATTTAGATATTGCAAACTCGAAGGCAAAATCTAAATGTGACCAAAACTAAACATTCGCATAATATTAAATGTTCAATATAGATATTTATAGAATATTATACTTATTAATTATTATTATGAGTAAAATTATGTAACGATTGTAATTAAATCTTTATTTCAAATGTGCAATTTTAATTTATTTATTATTCATTATCCATATCCTAAACATCAAGTCGTTTGATTTAATAATACAGTAAAGTTAACCGAAGAACGGTTAAGTTTGAAGAAACGAGCCATCAAAAGGGGAAAACGTCGATAATTAGTAGGTAAAACTCTTTTTATTCCGAGAGGGCCCCACCCTTCCCCTTAACTCTTAAACAATGCTTAAAGACTAATAAAGGAACCACTTTTTTCAACTTTAAGGGGAGGCGAGAGGAGTCTCACCCTTTTTGCGTCTAAATTAATTAAATAAAATCTAAGCTTTATTAAAAAGTTTGATGCAAAGTATATGAATATTATAAGTAGGTACACTAAATAATATAATCTTGGACTATAATATTATTTTCTCTTTGAAAGAGAATACATACTAGGTCTACCATTGACGTGAAAAAAAAATCTGCCACTACATCTAATTCATCGCTGCCAATAACTTGTTAAATAATGTGGAAGATATATCCAACAAAACATCAAGTGCAAGAAGATTAACAATATACGCCATTCAGGGAGGTATAGTGCAAGACTTAAGTATTAAAAATTTACTTTTGGTTTCGGTCTCACCAACCCCTTTAGTTAACTGATAGATATTTAGTTTAACACGATAGTTCATCAAATATATTTAGTTAATTAGTTTATCACGATAGTTCAATATAAACTACTGAAAACAAAAGAAGGGCCTACATTTTCATACAGAGAGGTGGTCCAAACAGTCAAATGCCCCGTTCCTAGTTAAGTTGTGCACAAAGATTATTATGTATAAGTGAAACATAACTACATACACACCATTAATATCCTAGCAAAAAAAATTGAATTGAATTGACTTGGTAAGCAATAAGTGAAACCTAGTACTAAAAAAAATGAATTCTAGGGTTTCACTTTCTGATTACCTCATCATCATCATATCAGCCGACGGACGTCTACTGCTGGACATAGGCCTCCCCCAAGAATTTCCATGACGACCGGTTCTGCGCTGCCTGCATTCATCGGCTTCCCGCGATCTTTACCAGGT
This sequence comes from Coleophora flavipennella, assembly GCA_947284805.1. Taxonomy (NCBI): domain Eukaryota; kingdom Metazoa; phylum Arthropoda; class Insecta; order Lepidoptera; family Coleophoridae; genus Coleophora; species Coleophora flavipennella. Next base: position 17,305,695 of record OX369308.1, read on the forward strand.
CGTCGATCTACCGCGTGGGAGGCCTACCTACGCTACGCTTTTCGGTGCGCGGTCGCCACTCGAGAATTTTACTGCCCCAACGGCCAACAGTTCTGCGAGCTATGTGCCCTGTCCACAGCCACTTCAGTTTAGGTTGGATCCCTGGCTACAAATATATCGAAGATCACAACATTCTGCTGATCCTCGGGATCTCCGTAGACTGCTCAGAAGACAGAAAATGATAAATTGACAAATTTCCTATACGTTTTGTGGAAATAAAATCATGCTCTTTGTTTTGGGCAGTCTACTGGGTACGGGGATCAGCAAAATGTTGTGCTCTTCGACACAATTGTAACCAGTATACGAATACATTGGACTATCGTGATAAAGTAAATATATTTGTTGAACTATCGTGGTAAACTAAATTATCTATCAGTGGACTAAAGGGATAAGTCTTGCGCTACCTCTACCTGAATGGTGTATATTGTTAATCTTCTTGCACATGTTAATAAATATCTGTATCAGCTATATTATAATAAAATAGAAATAATTCGGTTAAAAACCTTTATGTAAAAAACATCACAAAGTACCTACATCAGTAACAGGATTATCTGTAGGTTTATAATTGCGAGTTTCATTGTATCAGTAAGCTCTTGACGGACATTTCATCCGTAGCGGATACGCGCGCGCTTGAGGAGACAAAAAAAAATGAAATACTTACGAGTACCTACGTACAAAGTAATATTTTTGGTAATTATTAATAAATGCTAAACTTAAACATAAAGAATAGACAAAACTGCATATACACATACAAAAATAATGTACATAGATACTTTATCATCAGTCGAAACGCCATTGTTATCTTGTTCTCTAAATGTTTGAAATACGTTTTTCAGCGTCATATTATATGTACTCATTTTGTTATTTTCGTGATTTAGAAATCAAAAAACTCATGGAAAATAAAGCGATTTTTTTTATTTTATTTTAGTATTATTGAAAAATGGTGATCAATAATAATAAAGTTATAATATAGATAGGATTATTAGCTAATAATAAACAATTTAAAAATTAATCAAATGTATCTACCAAAGTAGATAAATTACAACTTACCTACTTCTATCTATTGAGACACAGCTGCCTACTGGCTGGTATCAAATAGACCGATGGACAATCTACAAGACAAGACGGAGGTAAGTCTCTCACTCTCTCTCATCAATGGTTCATAATTTATTGTTGATCATTGAACTTGTTGATGCAGCCATCATCCCAATTAATTATGCATAATTGTATACATAATTGTAATCGGAAATGTATGAAACCTAGAAAAGTTTCCTGGGTAACGTATATTTTAGGAATTGTGTAAAATAGGACCGGAAGTATATAAAACCTAGGAATGATTCCTAGGTAACGTACATTTTAGGAATTGTGTAAAATAAGACCGGAAATATATAAAACCTAGGAATGATTCCTAGGTAACGTACATTTTAGGAAATGTGTAAAATAATACCGGAAATGTATGAAACCTAGGTACGATTCTTAGGTAACTTATATTATAGGAAATGTGTGAAATATTAAAGGAAATGTATGAAACCTTGGTACGATTCCTAGGTAACGTATATTTTAGGAATTGTGTAAAGTAGGACCGACGTATATTTTAGGAAATGTATGAAATATTAAAGGAAATGTATGGAACCTTGGTACGATTCCTAGGTAACGTATATTTTAGGAATTGTGTAAAATAGGACCGGAAATACATAAAACCTAGGAAGATTCCTCAGTTACGTACTTATATTTTAGGAAATGTGTAAAATAATACCGACAATGAATGAAACCTAGAAACGATTTCTAGGTAACTTATAATTTAGGAGATATGTAAAAGAATTTACTAAAAGTACATACATTTCTGACTAGGCTGAGTGCCTTTCGTACTCGTTTCTCCTGCCCGGTGAAGTTGTAAAGGCCCCAACGGCCAACAACAAGCTTGTTCTTTCGAAAAAAAAAACATACATTTCTGAGAAATTGTATGAATTTACTAAAAACAGCAATTTGTTATTGGTTTTTTAATCATTTCTTTAGGGGAGAAAAAGCATTGACAAATGTTCTAAGATACTAAATGTATGAAATGGTACTAAGAAAATGGCCAAAACTAATGAGGAGGCAAGAATTTCGCCTTTTACATCAAAGTCTTCTGATTTAAACCATCCGAGTCGGGACGCTCGCTCCTGCATTAGTTTAGGATTTTATCATATCCCTTCAAAGCAAAAACCCTTTAACCCGCCCACGCGCTCCGCCTATCCTTCGTTACCATCAACATCCCGAATATAACACATTTCTGATTGCTGTATAGGAATTTCTTATCATACTCCTGTACGTTTCGCTAATCCCGCGTTACCTTGAAGTTCCTGAAATTCATAAATTTCCGATTACTTATAAGGAAATGTATAGAATTACTAGAAAATGTATATAAGTAATCAAATAAATTTGAAATTATATACATTTTCTATAATTTCACACATTTCATTTCAATTTTAGGCATTATACAGGGGGTAACAAAATTGGTGTAGGTCCCGTTAACTGGGGTTTCTAATCGTCATACTAAACAACTTTTCCTAAGGAACCCGTAGACAATTATCAAAAAAAAATTGGACCAAAATGCTCAAAATCGGTCGATCAGCTAATCGATTTGAATGAAGAGCAAAAAAAATTTTTTACGTTTTCAGCAAAGTCGTAGAACAAAAGTTGTTCAGTATGATGAGTAGAAGCCCCAGTTAACGGGACCTGCACCAATTTTGTTACAGCCTGTATACATTTCCTATGGAATCTGCATATTAATAACGGATTGCATACCATTGCGATAACATATTAGGATTACAACAAATAGATACTACAAACCTGATGCAATAAATGAAACTCAAACTGGAGTAACAAAAATACCTCTTGAATCCAAGTACATAAAAAGCTCTCAACAGTTTATCGAATGACGTTATCATACTTCAACGAATAAGGAATTCAATTCAGCATCTCTAGGCCGCTTGGATACACCGCCGGCGACGGCGTCCAGTTGACTGAGCAATCTTCACCTGCAATCTCATTTGGCGACAAACAAAACGCACCGCTTGCTTTAGTTAATCAAATCCATAACTATGGCAATTGAATCTGCAATAAAATCGCCAGTGCCCATAAAATGATCATAAACATTGACAACACAAATAGCAGTTAGTAATCCATGGAGCCAATCTAACTCTGGCTGGCGACCCATATGTTTTATAGCGCCTTTATTTATACGAGAACGAGTCCGGAGATCGCGTTGCTATGATGGTCGCAATAAAACTGTTTGATCGAATCACAGCTCGCAATTATATTAACCGCTTGTATAAATTGAACCAAAGTATCCTTAAGTACATTACGGTAATTTCGATTGCTATTCATGCCAAACGAATTAAAGATCAAACGTGTTGCTCCATGTGTTTTATTTGACCATAGATGCTTCTAATCGTTAAACGTATTGAGGGTATCAGTTCAACTCTAGGTGCGCTTATCGCTGTTTCATTGTGCTACAGTTACCTGAAACCAACACTAGATGGCACAATCGGGTTTCAACATAAATTAAATAACAAACATTAATCATTAACACAATTACTTGAAAATTCTTGCTTATCTAAAGCTTTAAGTAAATTGATTTAGCAAATGATTTTTTAATTGCTTTGCTAATAATAAGCCATTTATTTCATCAATAGAATTAATAAGACCGCGTCCATAGTTAATACACAATAGAATTGAATAGGGAATATTGATTTTGTGTAAATTGATTGACCATAACAAATGGTTTATAATTATATTGTTTGATTTGTATTCTTCAATGCTGCATTGTTTAGCAGTTGTTTTTAAATATAATATCAATCTATGGCTTATTGGTTAAGTCCATTAGCTTCACATCAGGAGGTCGCGGATTCGATTACCGGCGGAGTCTAACTTTGTAAGACTCGGTTCGTTAAGTGAAAGGGCATTGGTAGCTACCATCATCTTATCTAAGTCTTGTAGCCAAGCATCAACGCTTACAATATTGATGTGTTCCGGCTTGAAAAAAAGATAGCTAGCTCCCATAGCATTATGGAATCTTGGTAAGCACACTTCCATCTTCGGCTTCATTGTCACTTACCATCTGGTGAGATTCTCACCATCTCACCGTGAGATGCCTAGTGCTTACCAATAATCAATAAAAAAAATTAAGCGTATATTTTCATTCAGATAGATTATAGTCCTCTCTAGTTAATATCTGACTCAAGAATTTCACAGGTAACATGGCTCTTTTAGGGCGAAACTACAATTTTATATTTAAATAAGCAATATTTTTGTTTGCATACTCGTAAATTGTATGGATAGGTAAAACTACAATATGTAGAATTTTTGTTTAACTGAAAATCTATTGTAAAAAAACAATACAATTTTTATTGGTTAAGTACTGGAGTGGTTATTAGCGAAGTGGCAAATTATGACCGCATGCGAATTTGTTCGTAACTGGTGGCGGAACAGGTGCTCCTGACTTACTCGGGTTCACCTGCCCCCGCTGGGTGTCGAGCTGTCGAACCTAATCACTTCAGATTCGGTTCCGTCGAGGAAATTTATTCATACCCTCACATTTATCATTGGGGTCTCCGGTAGTAGTTTTTCACATGAGAAAATTGCCGAGGCGAAATTCTATCATGCCTTCCTGAGGGCGCGGGCCGTTAGGACGTGCACCTTGCCTTGCCAATAAATCAAACTATTGCGTAATATCCCTCTATATGCATGGAGTATGGAGATCGGACCGTCGGCCTGTTTTATTTATTGCAACTAAACAGATTTTTGCGTGTGATTTATTGAGCATCATCAGTTTAACGGTTATTTGCTGACTTAACATTCATTTGTAAGAATTTTTAAAAATATGAAATATTTGGGCTATCACTTTTGCCGACGGTTTCTGAAATCCTTGTTAAAATTTGCAAAAACAGGTACTAAGTACCTATTGAACCATTTATCGTATCCATCAACCTCGGCGAAATAAATCGAAGGCTTTAAGACAAGTTGCGCTTTTAAAGAACAATAACATTCACAAGCGTAATTATTGTGATAAGCTAAAGAGTCAAGTACGTGGTTGAGCGACGTCAAACCATCTTCGGATCCACATCCATCAATCCACGCAAGTTCGATTGTTACACAGATTAAACATAACATCAGACATAAAAGAAACATTAATATATTTGATTAATTACACTTGTATGGGGTCCGAGATATAATTATTTATTGTGACATAATGTGTTAGACGTCGTGTTATTAAGTAAAATAGCCTTCGATAAATCTCTATGACTTCGATAAATAGGTTTGGTGGTTGGTTCACACCGATAACGCGCTGGTGGCTACCAGATGCGCTGGCCAGCTATCGGCCGCATCGCGATGCGATCTCGTGTTCCTCGAGACATCGAAAGATAACCGAAACATTGCCTATGATAATTTATCTAAAGCAATTCGTCTGCGCTAGCCACTGCTTGAGCAAGACTTATGAGGAATAACTGTGATAGCGTTCCACCGAAATATTACGCACTAAGTACTTACTGGATTTGATACACTCGTAATGTTATTGGATACAGCTGGCTGATACGAAAATAAGTTAAGGTAATTATACAGAATGTATCAAAATTGGTGTAGGTCCCGTTAACTGGGGATTCTACTCATCGTACTGAACAACTTTGTTTTATGACTTTACTAAAATCCCAAAAAAAACTCTTAATACTAATTGACCAATTTTGTGCACTTTTATATGGAGGCTCCTTTTTTTGAGAATTGTCTAGGGGTTTCTAGTGGAAATTAGTTAAGTACAAGGCATGCCTTTTAAGTTCTGTCGTTTCCATATTTCCCGGCAATTTTGAATTCGGAACTGTTCTATATTCGAATGTGTTTAAATTTCTAATTTCAAAACAGTTGAAAGTATTAGGATTAATGCTATGGTTAAGTCACAGCGTCAATTGGAATCTGTCAGGTTACGTACGAAAATGAATCTTTCTAAGGAAAATGTTCGTGCAATAATTTTCTACAACTTTAGAAGAGGCCTGACACGGCTTCAGTGTTTTGAAGAGCTAACATCTGTGTTCAGTGATGAAGCCCCATGTCTGCGGACTGTCAAACGCTGGTATTTAGTATTCCAGCGTGGACATACTAGTGTTAGTGACAAATCTCGCGAAGGACGCCCAAAATCCGCCTTCACTGAAGATAACATCATTGCTGTGAGACAACTAATTCTCGAAGATCGTCATGTGACGTATCGAGAGATAGAGGCTCTATTAGGCATCTCAGGGACAACCATTCAGAAGATCTTGCATGAAGCGCTTGGTGTGAGAAAGCTAGTTTGCCGTTGGATACCGCATCTGCTTTCCGACGATCACAAGGCGGCCCGCGTCAGATGGTGTAAGAAATCTCTGCAAAGGTGCAACCGAGGAGAGTCAAATCACGTCTACGACATCATCAGTGGTGACAAATCTTGGATCTATGCCTACGATCCTGATTCCAAACAACAATCTACAATCTGAGTCTTTCAAGACGAGCCAAAGCCGACTAAAGTTGTTCGTTCTCGAAGCACTTCAAAGAAGATGGTGGCCACGTTCGTTGGAAAAACCGGCCATGTTGCGACTATTGCACTTAAAGATCGTAGAACGGTTAACGCAGAGTGGTATGCCACAGTTTGTTTACCACAAGTCATCGCCGAACTTCGAAAATGTAACTCAAAGCGACGCATCATCCTGCACCACGACAACGCAAGCTCACACAGCGCTCGTCAAACGATTGAGTATTTGAAGCAGCAAAAAGTAGAAATTCTTGACCATCCTCCATACAGTCCTGACCTAAGCCCTAACGATTTCTTTACATTTCCTAAAATTAAGAAAAGTCATCGTGGTCAAAGGTTCCAGTCCGGTGAAGAAGCAGTCGACGCTTTCAAGTCAGCCATTTTGAACACCCCCACTTTAGAGTGGAATAAATGTTATAATAACTGGTTTGCGCGAATGGAAAAGTGTATTAAGCTACGTGGTGAATACTTTGAAAAACAATAAAAAGTACTATAAGGTTCTAGTTGTGTTTTTTTCTTCAAACGACAAAACTTAAAAGGCATGCCTCGTATTAGTTAACGGTTCGTACACCAATTTTTTACACCTTGTATAGGGTTTAATAAAATAATAATTGGTATAGTAGGCGTTAACTGAGGTGAGTTGGTGGTTAACAGGTGAGTTGCAGTCAAACGCACTCAAATTTTTAATAATAAAAAAAAAAACTAAGGTTTCTACTTATCATACTGAACAACTTGCAGCCTCAACGCGTTCTCCTGATCCGCGCCGTTGCTGGCACGAGTGGTATGAGATGAGAAAGCCTTGGAGGGCCTTGTTAGGACCACAGTTTATTTTTATTTTTATTCACAATTGATAAGCCCTTGACAACATCTCACCCGGTGGGAAGTGACGATGTTGCCGAAGATGGAAGCGGGCTTACCAAGATTCCCCAACGCAATGAGGACTCAAATTATTGATATCACCTCCCTTTTTAGGGTCCCGTACCTCAAGAGGTAAAGACGAAACCATTAAAGGATCACTCGCGTGTCTGTCTGTCTGTTATGATGGCAAAAAAAACGAAGTTGAAATTTGGATGGGGTTAGATTTTCTTATAATAAGAGTCTAAAAAAATGTGTGTGGGTGTGTCTGTGTGACCGTCCGATGTTCTGAATCCCAAACTACTAGACCATTTGGGTAAAATTTACGTTGGAGCAAGCTTTTTTTATTTCTCCTATCTTGATTTCTTTAGGGTTACCACCAATGTAAAAAACACCTCATTTAAAAAAAAATACTTCTAACGATGTTATCATGCGTTTGTATAACCTAAAATATATTTTAGTTCGTTATTCTGGAAAAAATCGGAATAAGGTACTTTTTATAAAAATCTATAATAGATTGTAACTTTTCTCAAAAAATGCTCTTACGATTATAATAAAACTTTGTGAATAACCAGGACCTATAAGGCCTAATACTGTACTTAAAAATCTGAATAAGGTACCTCCCATAGAAAACCCAAATTACTTGTAAAACTGTCATCTTCCTCTTTTTACTGCTACTAGGTAAGCGTAAAGGTTGTTTTGTAAATTTCTGAATACGCCAAACGGCGAAGGCTTAGCGAGAAAATATGCACAGGATGGCTGTACAATTAGAAATGACTATGTTCTCCTTAGGAAAAGTTGTTTGGTACCTATGTACTCATCATAGGTCCCACTTATAACGGCTCGTATACACCAATATTGTTACTGCTGTATATTAAACACACTATTTGACACCCTATAACGTGTAAGAAAGCTGGCGTAGATCCCGTTGAATGGATGGATTCTACTCATCATGCTGAACATCTTTTTTTCTTCGGCTTTGCTAATATAAAATAAAAGTTTTTTGCTCTTCATACAAATCTTTCAGCTGTTCGACTAGTTTTATACATTTTTGTATAGAGGGCCTAAATTCGTTTTTTTTAATTGACTATGGGTTCCTAGGAGAAAGTTGTTTGTATCATGAATAGAACCCCCAGTTAACGGGTCCAGCACCAGTTTTTTTACACTCTGTATAATTGTCTTGAGCAAATCGTATGTCACCTATCAAGGGACGCCATAGGAAGTGTTTGGATATTGGGAGGAGGGCACACCCTGCTCTCGGTACCGGGACCAGAGCTTTTCTTCTTTTTCTCTTTAAAAAAATCTTATTTTCGCCCCTACATGACAGGCTAAGATCAGTGTTAGCATGACTCATTGTTCTTGTTATACCATATCTAGTGAGGTGACTGGTATATCAACGCACAGCCGAAACCACTGAACGGATTTCGCTGAAATTTGAAATACAGATAGCAATTAGGACGTGAGTATCCGCAACGAAAGGATTTTAGGAAATTCCCACGGGACTGGCAAAAAACTGGATCTGCACGGACGAAGCCGCGTGCACCTAATACTTATAAAATAATACTAATATCATATGTACCTACTTACTTGCCAACCTGAATAAATGATACTTTTGTTAGTAAGTAGGATATTAGTATTATTATTACTGAATAACAATACTAAAATCCTACTTACTTGCCAACCTGAATAAATAATACTTATAAAATGATACTTATATGTACCTACTTTGTTGCCAATCTAAATAAATAATACTCATAAAGTAAAACTAATAATAGTAAACTTGCACGAGAAGACTAAATAAAGCTGAGATAGCGTCTCGAAAAAATATGCCAAAATTTGAAAGTAAGAATGGATTTCGTGGTAAATTAAAATTATAAGTGATGATGATGCCGAAGATAAAAGTGGGCTTACCAAGATTCCCCAACGCAATGGGGAACTGGCTATCGTATCTTTCAGCCGGAACAAATCAATGTTGCTAGCATTGATGTTTGGCAGTATAAGTCTTTGATAAGGTGGTGGTAGCTAGCCGGACGGGCTTAGAAAATGCCCTTGAACCAACCAAACCGAGTCTTACAAAGGTAGACTCTACCGGGAAACGAACCTGGGACCTCCTGATGTGAAGCTAATGGACTTAACCATTACAACGCGGAGGATGGTTAAGGTGGCAGTAGGTAGCCCCCAGTCTCATTATTGTTATTTTTAGGTTTCCGTGCAACAACAAAAAAACGGAACCCATAAAGGATCAGTCGTCCGTCCGTCTGTAACATCCAATTTGCTTCGAATCTACTGTACCAAATCAGGTGAAATTTGGTAGGATGGTGTATTCATGAAAGAAGACAAAAATTGACCATTCCCCTCCCCCCGATCTTTGAAACTACTGACCCTAAAATTTTGAAAAATATAGTTCATTGCTTGTAGTTTACAGGAAAACCTATAAGAATTCTATCAATTGAAAATAAAGTGGTAAACTCAATATGATGCGTTCACTTACGGAAAATACTTAGTTCTCTAAAACACCACTAGATAGCTCTAGTAATATAATTTCTGTTGCTCGCGTTTGTGTCTTTTGTTTGCCATGTGAATAGGTATCATTGTCATATTTGTGTGTAGAGGTGTGGTGGTACGAAACCCTCATACCGCGAGTCAAACTCGTACTTGGCCGGTTTTTATTTAAGGGGCTATCTTCTCGTAATTTTTAATGCCGCAAATCAATAAATCAATACATGTCAATAAAAATCAATACAAGTATAATATTAAATAAGTATCATTTAAAAAATAAAGTAGAGTATAAGTTTGCTTGCATATTATTACTATTTTTTAAACTATAGGTAAGTACAATGCCGTACCCTACCATCCCCTAAAATGATATCTCAGACTAAATATAGGAGCTGGTGTTCAAACAAAGAAGAAGAAGAATCGATTTGGATTTTTTTTTTGTTTAAAAGGATATACTGTCACATTAGTGTCATAGAAATTTTATCAAAATCGGCTAGGTAATTTTCTAGCAAATTAACAAACACAAAAAGACGAAATTGCAAAATTGCAAAGTTGCAAAATTGGACGTCGTTACGCAATAACGTTTCAGTCTAAACCTCGTTGAAATTGAAAAAAAATTTTTTAACCGACTTCCAAAAAGGAGGAGGTTTACGATTCGACTGCATGTTTTTTTGTGTGTTACCTTAGAACTTTTGACTGGGTGAACCGATTTTTATGATTCTTTTTTTATTTGAAAGCTAGTACTTCCGTCTAGTCGTGTGGTCCCATATAAATTTTATCAAAATCGGTGTAGTATTTTATTATAAAATAACAAAAACCGAAATAAGAATGCAAAATGTACTAAGTTGTTGCGTTGGAAGTCGGTTTTTTAACGTGTTTAGCGTTTTCAATTATTAGCTTTCTTTTCCTATTATAATTGCTACCATCAAGTTGTGTTGGTAATTATGAAGATAAATACATTGTCTGTGCAATATATTTATCTTAATAATTACCAACACAATATTATTTCAGTTTTGTTTATAAAATTCGATTTGTTCCAAAATAAGTTTTAGTATGAACTGTAATACAGAATAATTTTGCAATAAACTTACAAATGTAACAATAACCCAACCAAGTATTGCTTTCATCGTAAAATTAAAGAAGTTTTTATATTATTGATACAATTTATAATACAGGTTATAAGTTAGTTCAACAGAATTAAAGAAAATTGATGTTTAATGATAAAATGCACAAAATATTTTCTTTGTTTGTAAATTTGCGTTAAATGCATTTTTGCATATGGTATTCTTTGTTATTATATTGGTAATTGCTACCGTCAAGTTGTATACGTAATTATGAAGAAAAATATATTAACTACGTAATACTTTGACTAGTTCTCGCCTAGTTGGAATAGAAAATCCGTATTGGAACGTTTTTGAAAATCATGTTTTTGTATAGACTGTAATACAAAATCATTTTGCAATTACGATCTAAATGTAACTTACCTCTAATACATATTGGTTTTTAAGGTAAAAAAAAAGTGAATAGTATGTTACGTTATTGATGCGATTTATAACAAATTAATGTAGTATGTACCTACTTGTAAGATCAACAAAATTGAATAAAATCAATTTTGGTTAAAAAATCATAAATTTATTTCCTCGTTGAGATAATATATGTAATTCCATTGTTGTTTTTAAGTTATATTATTTTGCTAAACTTAAGTGGCAGTGAGCGGGACAGTAAAGTTCTCGAGTGGCAACCGCGCACCGGAAAACGTAGCGTAGGCGGCCCTCCCACTCGGTGAACCGAGGAACTGGTTAAGGTCACGGGAAGCCGCTGGATACGGGTAGCGCAGAACCGGCCGTCGTGGAAATCCTTCGAGGAGGTATATGTCCAGCAGTGGACGTCCTTCGCCTGATATGATGATGATGATTACAATTGCTACCGTCAAGTTGTAACTGTAAATATAAAGAAAATTATGCTTACTACGTAATACTTTGACCGGTTCCCGCCTAGTTGGTAAAAACCACTTTTTTTTGTAAAATATGTTTGCTTGGACCGTAATTTAAAATAATTTGACAAAAAAGTTTTTAGTTAAGTTGCAGTTTACAAAAAAATAATAGTTTTTATCGTAAAACTGTAGAAATCTGTTACAATATTGATATAATTTATAACTAAGGTAGTACGTAAAAACAATACAAGTAAAAAAAACAAATCTCAATAGAATACAATAATGTAAAATTACACACAGTTATTTCTTTATTGCACTTACCTATACTCATTAGTTTTCTACAGATCCCTCGGGAACTATATTGGGCTATTCTGATTAGCAGTGTATGTTACTTTCCATCCCCACAACTATTTTTATTCAAAAAATCACGTCAATCGTGCATGCCAAATCCATTGCTCCTTTTTGACGACAATGTGCGCGAGCACAGAAATGTGTTTTGCCCAGATCCTTCGGTAACTTTGCTAATTAGTCAGTATATGTCACTTTCCATCCCCTCAACCATCTCTGTGCAAAAAGCACAACAATCCGTCGCTTCGTTGCGATGTTAAAGAAATCAACCAAAAAGAAAGTTACTTATCAGTTCCCAGGAAATATACAGTCAAGTAATTTAATTCCCTACCCATTTCGTTTAAATGTCGTTGGACATTCGCAATGCATTAAAGTCAAAAATTCTATTTCAGAAATAGTATTGAAATGTCAATACGTATAATTTGTCACTAAAAATTACAGATAAACGAAAAGTTATCATTTGCTCTTCTAATTACGAACATGTGTCAGTGTCAATCGAGAAAATTGAAAAATAATTTTTAAATACGTTATTTATAACTAAAAAACTTGCTGCTAACCGTGAACTATTAGGAGCTCAAATAGTGCAGTTAAATCCAGAAGAAATATGGATTCATGAGATAACATGTCGGTTAAATGTGAGTAGAGACACAGTTCGCCGTTTAGTACGGCGATATAATGCTGAAAGAAATCTTATTGATCTACGGCAAAATAAACATCGCCCGCTTGCAATAGCCGAAGACCAACGTCGATTAATGCGAAGGCAATACATTCAATATCATATAAAAGAACTATAAACGAATCCGGACTCCATTTTTGGAAAACTGCCTTGGCATCCCAAAGTTCAGTTCACCATGTCGACGTAGTTAATCTGTTGCCTAGTTACTGACATAAAACAATGCATGCGATATGTCAAAGTAACGTCGTATTAGTATTATTATCATTAGTAAAGTATTGACAGTTTGATGTACGAAATTGAACCTAAGGTGGGTTTGAATTTCAATTCCTTGACTGTTCCAGACTACGCTGTATTCACGGGATAAAAAGTAATCTAGTATGTTCTTTTTCATGAGACAGGCTACGTGGATGCCAAATTTCGTCAAGATCGAATAAGGTGTTCGCCCATGCCTTGCTCTATTGCGACGTGTGCGAGCGTGGAAATGAGTTTTCCCCAAATCCCTCGGGAACTATGTCGAGCTATAATCAGATTATTAGTTTTGTTTACTTCGCGTCTCTTCAACTATCTCTGTGCAAAAAATCACGACAGTCTGTTGCTCCATTACGATGCTTAATAAATCAACCAAAAAAAAGATATTTTTCCGGTCCCTCAGGAACTGCATCGGACTACGCTATTTTTACGGCATAAAGGTAGCCTTTGTCCTTCTCGCTAACATAGTTACGCTGTTTAAAGAAAAGGGAGATAGAGCTGACTGCAATAACTGCAGAGGAATATTGTTTTCATCATAGCAGGCAAAGCATTTTCTAGGGTAATTCTAAAAAGGCTAGAGTCCCTTGCAAAACGGATCTACTCCAAATCTCGGTGCGGATTTAGAGCTGTCCGCTCCACTAATGATATGATATTCGCTTTGAGACAACTGCAGTAGAAATGCCACGAACGGCGTGTTCGTACCACTATGGATAGTGAGTATTGAGATAAAACATAAGTATGGAAATACTCATGTTTCATTTTTAGGGTTCCGTAGTACAACAAGGAACCCTTATAGTTTCGTCATGTCTGTCTGTCCGTCTGTCCGTCTGTCTGTCCCGGGCCCAGCTCCTAGGACTATTAGTAGTTAAAAGCTGAAATTTGGCAAAGATACATATAATAATAACGCGGAGAATACTGTAAAAAAAAATTGGATAAAAAACCTTTTTAAGGGCCCCCCCTACAAGTAAAGTGTGGATGATTTTTTTTCTCATCAAACCCAGTCGCGTCGTGGTATCGTTGGTAAGAACTTAAAAATAGTTGTGAGTCTTCTAAGACTATTTTATAATTAAGGGTTCCGTTTTCGAAAAAATAAGCTTAAAAGTGCTAAATTTTGTTGGAGTCGAATGTCCCCACCCCCTAACAACTAAACCGCTGTATTTGGAAATTTGAAAATTAGATATGGACGCGATAATGGCAACTACGGAACCCTACATTGCGCGTGGCCCGACACGCACTTGGCCGGTTTTTTTTAATTTTTTCTGCGAATGCCAACCACAAACCACAATCATAAACACGAACAAAGATTGATTTCATGAATATTTCGATCGAATTCAAATTCGCAAGTCGGAAATACTTGCACGCGGCAGCCAGGAGTCATAATCTGAAAATCAATGGGACATTCCGACACGTCGGCTGTGGTTCCCGGAGAAGTTTCCAACTCCAATGAAATGAGTCTCCAACTCTCCATCTTCAGCCGTGATTGCAATGCCTGAAATCTTTACGAGTCTACAAATATGTATGGAATACTGAGTTGACTATTTATTGCGTGGCTTTTTTTTACATTTTGACGGAGAACCATTAAATCATATTTTTTTTATTAAATGCATATGTCAAAATTTCTTGTGTCTTACGTTTTTTTAGGTATTTTTGATTTTAGACTTTTTGCTCATTGGAAATATTTATGTGTATAAAGTATAATTCGATAAATAAAAGTAATAAAGAACAGTTATTATTAAAATTATGCTACAGTAAAAATATCAAATTAGTCCATATACAAGAACAGACAAAAACAGTATTATAATCCTGAAATCGTTTTTTATTGGTTATGTTTATGAATGGTTTTTTTCTCGTCATCATATTGTTTAGAAGTCGAAAAAACTAAGCAGATGAAATTATTTAGTCGTATATTTTTTGTTGCCTATTTAGTGACTGTTACTTAGATACATACATATATACCCCAAAATCAGTCAAGTTAATTTATTCGGAAATCATTGTGTTTAACCACCTCCGTTCGCTTTACACCAGGAGGTCGCGGGTTCTATTCCCGGCGGGGTCAACTTTGTAAGACTCGGTTTGGTTGGTGGTAGTGCATTTTAATAGCCCTCCTGGCTAGCTACCACCGTCTTATCTATGTCTTGCCGCCAAACATCAGTGTTAACAGCATTGATGTGTTCCGGCTTGAAGATTAAGATAGCCCGATCCCCATTTCGTTGGGGAATCTTGGTAAACCTGCTTCCATCTTCGGCATCATCGTCACTTACCATCAGATGAGATGATGTCAAGGGCTTACCAATTGTTAATAAAAAAGGCAACTTCCAGCGTCATTTATTAGTAATATTCATACAACAATCTAATGAAAAACCATCTGTAAAAGGCACAGCAGCAGCATCATAATTTAAAATTGTTTTAAATTACTTTATTTATTTTATTCAAACAAGTGCGCAAACCTGCGTGGAAATCATCAAAAGGGAGAATGGACCCTTGAACTACAATTAAATAGCTATGAACCTAGGTATGTAATTATAGTGAAAGAATATTTTATGCAAGTTATAAATGAGTGGGTACTACTACCAGCTATACAGGGTGTTAAAAAATTACGAGGGTTACTCAATATCGAGTAAAGAACACAGGAAAAATATATAAAAACCTCACTTCAAAAAAAGTTTTTCACTTTCCCATGCAAACAGAGAATTACCAGGATGAAACTTTGTAGGTTTAATTATGATGACAATTTGTATGAAAGTAATTATTTTTTACCCGACTACGGAAAAGAAGGTTTATGTTTTTGACAGTTTATATATTATAGTAAAATTAAGGTTTAAAATTAAAAAAAAGAAAGAAGAAACCCTAATTTGCCTCACAATTAAGTAGAAATTTTTGTATTTTGGCCTAAAAGTTGAGAAATGGGAAAAGGAAAAAAGTTAATGTATAAATAAATGTTATTAGAGGTAGAGATTTAAAGAGTCAGTGTATGTATAAAATTGGATTGTTATCGCTTGTGTACGCAAATCCAAAATTAAAAGTAAAAAGGGGTTTTGACCTAGTGGGAACTTTTGATTCCAATGGGATAAAAGTTGGGAACTTTTAATCCCAATGAGATAAAAGTATACTTAAATGAATTTAAAACTTAAAGAAATTATTAAAAACGTATTTTTAAAGCTGAGTTGGTAACCTCGTACGTAAAGTTCCCAAAAGTTTCCAAAAGTTCTTAAAATTAATTGTAAAATAACACTTATGACACCGTTTCGTTCTGGTGGCGCACTGACCAGAAGTTCTTCTGCAGAGGTATTGATATCAGTGCATAAAGGAGAACAGTCGAGGCTAAAACACCTGGCATGAAACGGTACTCCTGAGTAAATGCGGTCTGCTACCTCAGATTCCCGCTGTCTTCTACCAGCCACATCTGACGGTGACCACGCTAATAGCATTTATGGTGCATCTGCAATCGCTATCTGCCATTATGCGACGGAAATATACCCGAGATACCAGTGGCCACGTAGATGCGATCAGGAGTGTAGGGTGTTCTCACTTAGGACGGGAGTGAAGGAAAGTTGAGCCGAAAAGTATACTAGCAATGAAACAGCATATTAGGAGTATATGTATTATATGTAACTTCATGTGTCATCTACAGGGGAGGATTAGAACTGCGTTTTTCGTAACTAATGTTCTTCTGGTAGGCTTTCTTCTCATTTGATTGTTTCTTAATCCGGTTTCGTTCTCGGTTCTGTGTCCATGAGTTGTATGTATGGGGTTATCGTTGTCCATTGCTAAGTTGTTCTGCGGTTTCGGCAGATTCTAGTTCTGGTTCCGATTCGGTATCTGTCTCTTGAGCCTTGAAAATTAAGTCCTCGGCGACGGTTATTATTCCGTCTCTGTAGCCTGCAATGAGTTCTCAATATTCTGTTGGCCTGTTTATGTACTTAAATGAGTCCTGGCTTAAAGAATCCTCCCATGTGAGACTGGGACGACCCACTTTTCGTTTATTCTCCTTATAATCTCTGGCAGGCGTGTAGGATGTGCGGTCTTTTGCGTCTAATGATGTGGCCCAAGTAAGAGATTCTTCTTACTTTAAGAATTTTTGTTATTGTTTTTCCTTCTAGCATTTCCTTTATCCTAGTCCCTGCAGTTGACCAGTATTTCTCTTAGAATATGTCTTTTGTAGGCGTAATCTATTAGTTCCGGTTAGAATGGATACCTACATTTAAACCATATGTAGTTATTAAGCTGATAACCATTTTGTATATGAGGCGCGCAATCTTCCATTATATTTTAAGACATTATTATTTTCTTATTTTTTAAAGCTTTTTTACATCATATTTTGATAGAGGTTCGTCAGTCATGTTGGGCTGTAATGTATGTTCCTAGGTATTTGATTTCAGTAACTGGTTTAATAAGAATATCGCCAATGAGTATTGGGGACTATGCCTCGTGTTGGGGTGTAATTTGGTATCTTATTACAAGTTTCGTTTTGCTGCCATTGATTTCGAGCCCTACAGTCTTAAGAAGATTTTGAGTTTTATAACTATTCTGTTGAGAACGTCTATGTCTGTGCTTGCAATCACAAGGTCATCCGCAAAATAGAGTATAAGAGGCAATCATATTTTCTTGTCTTGGTGTGGTTTGACGTCTTCATCTTCCTCTTCAAAGGTCCTCAAGACGTCATCCATAAGGATGGTGAAGAGTCGAAGGGAGAGTGGGCAGCCCTATTTGACTCCTTTACCTTTTGAAATAGTTTTTGTAGTTTGGCCGCACCATGTTATGAAGTTCTTTTCGTTCATACATTCCTCTACTATTCTTTTCGTCAGTGGGATATTAAGCCTTGTGACAAGGATATCTCTAAGTGCTTCTTAGTTGACGGTCTTGAAGGCTTTTTCAAGGTCCTAGTGCTGCTACATAGATTTTAAACCCTTCTTTCCAGTTGGTAACTAGGACGGGCCGCAGTGTAAATATGTGGTCGTCGGTGGATCTATTTTCGAGAAACGCTGCTTGGTAACTGCCGAGTGTATGTATGTTTGTAACTACTGATATCCCTCCCATAGTCATAATTCTATTCTCTTGGGGACACAGCTGTTTATAGGCGGCGTTTGCTATCATCTGTTACCTCGTATTTCCTAAAGCACTTAACCGATTTTGACAACCGCCGCCTTTTTTAACCGCCTCCGTAGCTTAGAGACAAAATTCACTGGCTTTACACAGGAGGACGCGGGTTCGATTCCCGGCGGGGTCAATTGTAAGACTCGGTTTGGTTGGTGGTAGGGCATTTTCTAAGCCCGCCTGGCTAGCTACCACCATCTTATCTAAGTCTTTCCGCCAAATATCAATGTTGATATCATTGGTGTGTTCTGGCATGAAGATAAGATAGCCAGTTCCCCATTGCGTTGGGGAATCTTGGTAAGCCCACTTCCATCTTCGGCAACATCGTCACTTACCACCAGGTGAGATGTTGTCAAGGGTTTACCAATTGTGAATAAAAAAAATAATAAAAAAAAAAAACAAATGCGCTGTCTTTGGATTTGTTCCATCATTCCGCGTGTCACACAATAATTTTTCTTTAAAAATCAATAAGGCGGATTTTAGAGATGTATACAAAACTGAAATGTCAATGCAAAACAAGATGTTGTTTGATTACTTAACAAATGGTCTCACAGGCGATATTATGAGATGGCACAATGTACGTGCGCTACAATCAAGCGACTCGATAGCGAAAAAACTAAAACCCGACTATGGAAAATCTTCACTAAAAATATGAAAACGAGTTTCTAGCCTGAAATCACAACCTTTACTTTTCAATTATCAAGAGTAATTAGCCGTGATCGCAAGCTAATAAGTACCTATCATAATGGCTTGCACCACAGCTAATACCCTAGATAAAGGGAATAATAAAGGCTATGATTTCAAGCGGGAAACTCTTGATTTCATACTGAAAAGCAAAGTTAACAGTCAGTTTATTTTAACTTTTTTATGTAATTTTTTTTGTCAATTTTCCTTTCTATCAAGATACAGGTTTACTCCTTAAAATATCGCTTTTGATTTTTTAACACCTATATACCTGCTGTTTAGTAGGTAGCTTGCTGAGTTCCGGCTAGATGGCCAGCGAGATTTCTGGCGGAATTCCATCTTAATCTTCGACGATCGGCAAACTACTGATATCCCTCTCATAGCCTTATTGCTATTCCCTTGGGGTCACAGCAGTATATAGGCGGCGGCGTTTGATACTTTTCGTTAGATTCGCTATCAGCCTTGTGATAAGGAACCTAAAAAAAAATTAACTGTTACATTCTAACCTCATTAATAAATGAAGCAACAGACGAGACTTATTCAATAATTTTCATATTTATAAAACCAGACAACGCGATAACAAACAGTATAAATTGAACCCCGCCGCGTGAAGTGAGGCTTCACTCTCGACTCGCGCATGTTTCGTGTTCTTTATTGCGCGGCGCAACACTCGCAACACGGCGCCCAACAATGAATTACGGTGTTACGTTGCTGTCAATTTCGCGGTATAAAATTCCTCTCCGGACATGACAAAGGCAGCTGTCATCGAGGGTCACCGTCCCCCGGGGCAGCGGGAGGACGGGCGGCTGAGCCGGGGCGCGCCGCCCGAGACACGCACGCTAGCCCGCACTCACTAATCCGCACCTACTTCACACATAAACCCATCTAATTGACAATAAAAGGAGGTATTCGGAAGCGTGCGGTTACATCACTTTACTGAACTCTCTAATTGATTTTTACTACCCGCCCGATCTAATTCGACTTTATGGGGTTAATCGCCGTAGAATATTGTTCGGCGCTAATTATCTGCAGCCTGCTTAGGTAATTGGTTGGGTATCACCGTCAGGGGAGTGTAGATAATGCTGTAGAATCCCCCTAAACTGTCACATCGCGATATCTTCATGTTAATGTGCTCTGAATCTAAATTGCATTACCGTTCAACAGTGCTATCTTATCTACCTAGTTTGAATGTCAAACTGAGATAATCACAATGATCAGTCCTAACAAAATAAACGGTGAGAAGCAGAAACCGTGAATGGAGAAAAAGTAACGTGGGTAATATACTTCTTCACTATGTGTAATTGTATAGGAAGAGACACACAAAAGGATTCAATGCAGCACCACTGCAGAGCGCCCAAAGCTCGAAAATAATATGTAATTTTAAATTTTATTCCATTTATTATGAAGCTCACTCGTATTTTAATAACTCGGGCAATATTTTTTATGAAACGTCTTATTTCTAGTGAATAAGAATTTGTTGGGACTCCTTGAACGTGTACAACATAATGTTATTATAATTTATGTCATACTAAGCAGGTGAAGATATACGAGCGAGTCATTCATTTTATTAAACATGTTTGCTAAGTCGATTTTGTTATTTTTTTGTCGCTCGCCCGCGGCATCGATCACGCAGCGTGCGGCCGCTTTCTCGGTCAGCTCAGCTCTTTATTACTCGGACGCCGGCGATTTCCGGAGACCGGAGTCCGTTCAACGCACCTAGCCCTCTCAATTAGATTGATGATTTGCCTTCAAGGTCAATCAAGCTGACACAGGATGTAGATTTTTATTTTTTCCCTATAGCAAAGGAAGCACTTAGGTATTGTATTTATATAACACCTAGGCTTCATCTACCTTCGTATAAGGTTTATTAAATACAAAATTCCTTACTCAATTAGGAACGTTTAACCTGAGGGACAGCCCGCCGCCGGCCCGGAAATATAAATACACTACCCTTCCCTACCCTACCCTACCCTACACTACACTACACTACACTACCCTACCCTACCCCTACACTACCCCTACACTACACTACCCTACCCTACCCTACACTACACTACCCTACTCTAAACTACACTACATTACACTACACTAAACTACACTACCCTACACTACATAGGAACCTTCTCCTGACAATAAAGAACTCGACAAAAAAAGAATTAGCGAAATTGGTCAAGCCGTTCACACGTGATGCCGTGACCAAGAGAAAGAATTCATTTTTAAACGCTTTTATTTAACTTGCTATGTATGTATGTTTGTCCGGGTGCATTCTTGCAAGTTAATTTTGACCTACTTCCCGGTTTCCGATTGAGCTGAAATTTTGCATGCATATGTATATCGCGTGACAATGCAATATTAAAAGCTTTTATATAAAAGTTTTTAGGTTTTTCGAAAATTATATATATATATATATATTTTATTTGCAGCCATAAAGCCACAATACAAAATTAAATCCTACTAATATTATGTACGCAAAGGTTTGTAAGAATGTATGGATGTATGTTTGTTACTCTTTCACGCAAAAACTACTGAACGGATCTGCCTGAAATTTGGTAAGTAGACAGATTAGGGCCTGGATCAACGCATAGGCTATTTTTTCCCACCCTTGAAAAGTCATAGAAACGTTGTCCACGCGGGTGAATTCGCGGGACACAGCTAGTATAAAATAAAAGGGGCCGTTCAAGTATTACTTAAGCAGATTTACTACAATTAGCTCTTCAACGTAGAGTAAGGTACAAAATATTATAATCATAAGTAATATTACAAACAAAACAAACTTCTTTTAAATTTTTGATATATATACTCGTATACTTACATATTAATTCACAGTCCAGCCCATGACACTCGAATCCATGATTCAAAATTTTCGATGATATAGAATGTAGTAAAAGTAAAAAAAAATAAAAAAAAGTAAAATGAAAACAGTGCAGTATTGTATAAAGGTACCATAACTCTAAAATTACCTAAATTTATTATCAAACATATAATAATCGAGGATTTTTTTAAATATTTTTAAAAATGCTTTGATTTGATTCCATCCTTACTTAGCTACGTACGACTCGATTTATGGGTACTTTAACGACGTATAAGTTACACAAAAGTGTAATCGGGAAGATACTGCTCAATGTTAATGTGCTGAAACGCTACCCAATTATAGGTACTTCCTTTAAATAATATGCTACATTGTACTTTAACATAAGACGTAGAAGTTACACAAAAGTGTAATCGGGAAGATACTGCTCAATGTTAATGTGCAGAATCGCTACCCAATTGTAGGTACTTCATTTAAATAATATGCTACATTGTACTGTAACATAAGACGTAGAAGTTACACAAAAGTGTAATCGGGAAGATACTGCTCAATGTTAATGTGCAGAATTGCTACCCCATTGTAGGTACTTTTTTTTAAATAATATGCTACATTGTACATTAACATAAGACGTAGAAGTTACACAAAAGTGTAATCGGGAAGATACTGCCCAATGTTAATGTGCAGAATCGCTACCCAATTGTAGGTACTTCCTTTAAATAATGTGCTACATTGTACTTTAACATAAGACGTAGAAGTGACACAAAAGTGTGATCCGGAAGATACTGCTGTATGTTAATGTGCATAATCGCTACCCTATTGTAGGTGCTTTCTTTAAATAACATGCTACATTTTACATAACATGCTACATTGTAATAACATAATACGTAGAAGTTACACAAAAGTGTAACCGGGAAGATACTTCTCAATGTTAATGTGCAGAATCGCTACCCAATTGTAGGTACTTCCTTTAAATAATGTGCTACATTGTACTTTAACATAAGACGTAGAAGTTACACAAAAGTGTGATCCGGAAGATACTGCTGTATGTTAATGTGCATAATCGCTACCCTATTGTAGGTGCTTTCTTTAAATAACATGCTACATTTTACATAACATGCTACATTGTAATAACATAATACGTAGAAGTTACACAAAAGTGTAACCGGGAAGATACTTCTCAATGTTATTGTTCAGAATTGCTACCCAATTGTAGGTACTTTTTTTAAATAATATGCTACATTGTACATTAACATAAGACGTAGAAGTTACACAAAAGTGTAATCGGGAAGATACTGCTCAATGTTAATGTGCAGAATTGCTACCCAATTGTAGGTACTTCCTATAAATAATATGCTACATTGTACTTTAACATAAGACGTAGAAGTTACACAAAAGTGTAACCGGGAAGATACTTCTCAATGTTAAAGTTCAGAATCACCACCCTATTGTAGGTATTTCCTTTAAATAATATGCTACATTGTACTTTAACATAAGACGTAGAAGTTACACAAAAGTGTAATCGGGAAGATACTGCTCAATGTTAATGTGCAGAATTGCTACCCCATTGTAGGTACTTTTTTTAAATAATATGCTACATTGTACATTAACATAAGACGTAGAAGTTACACAAAAGTGTAATCGGGAAGATACTGCTCAATGTTAATGTGCAGAATCGCTACGCAATTGTAGGTACTTCCTTTAAATAATGTGCTACATTGTATTTTAACATAAGACGTAGAAGTGACACAAAAGTGTGATCCGGAAGATACTGCTGTATGTTAATGTGCATAATCGCTACCCTATTGTAGGTGCTTTCTTTAAATAACATGCTACATTTTACATAACATGCTACATTGTAATAACATAATACGTAGAAGTTACACAAAAGTGTAACCGGGAAGATACTTCTCAATGTTAATGTTCAGAATCACCACCCTATTGTAGGTACTTCCTTTAAATAATATGCTACACTGTACTTTAACATAATACGTAGAAGTTACACAAAAGTGTAATCGGGAAGATACTGCTCAATGTTAATGTGCAGAATTGCTACCCAATTATAGGTACTTCCTTTAAATAATATGCTACATTGTACTTTAACATAAGACGTAGAAGTTACAGAAAAGTGTAACCGGGAAGATACTTCTCAATGTTAATGTTCAGAATCACCACCCTATTGTAGGTACTTCCTTTAAATAATATGCTACATTGTACTTTAACATAAGACGTAGAAGTTACACAAAAGTGTAATCGGGAAGATACTGCTCAATGTTAATGTGCAGAATTGCTACCCAATTATAGGTACTTCCTTTAAATAATATGCTACATTGTACTTTAACATAAGACGTAGAAGTTACAGAAAAGTGTAACCGGGAAGATACTTCTCAATGTTAATGTTCAGAATCACCACCCTATTGTAGGTACTTCCTTTAAATAATATGCTACATTGTACTTTAACATAAGACGTAGAAGTTACACAAAAGTGTAATCGGGAAGATACTGCGCAATGTTAATGTGCAGAATTGCTACCCTATTGTAGGTACTTCTTTTAAAGAATATGCTACATTGCACTTTCACATAAAACGTAGAAGTTACACAAAAATGTAATCGGGCTCAATGATAATCTGCAGAATTGCTACCCAATTGTAGGTACTTGCTTTAAATAATATACTACTTTTTTTGGAAAGGTCCAACTAATCTAATGCTGTCCGCCAACCAATGTCATATACTACGTTATAGTTAATGAGAAATATGTATAAAATACACATCAAAGTGGAAATTCATTTGAAGAATGGAATGAGTATGAGTTGAGCGTCGGTGGCGTAATGGCTAGGGCCACCGCCTCCTGTCCAGGAGGTCGTGGTTCGAACCTGCCCCGTGCCAATGTGATTTCGAATTTAGATTTCATATGTACGTTTATCCGACGTTCTTACGGTGAAGGAAAACATCGTGAGGAAACCTGCACATGCCTGCGGAGAAACTCGCAGGTTGTGTGTGAAGTCGACCAACCCGCACTGGGCGTGGTTGACTAAGGCCTGATCACCCTAATTCAGGGTAAGTTCGAGCCCCTCAGTGAGGACGTATATGAGCTGACATGATGATGAGTACAAGTTTTTTACTACCACAGATACTTTAATATGTGTAGTGTTTAGGGCATAAAAATGGTAGATATATCTCAAGAACGCTAACGATTTTCGCAAAACCAGCATACTTATATTGCTTAACAACAACATCGTATTCAGCTCATATACGTCCCTGCCGATTAGATCCCAGTGTGGGTTGGTCCACTTCAGTTCACAAACTACCTTTGAGTTTCTTCGCAAGTGTGTTCAGGTTTCCTCACGATGTTTTTCTTTACCGTAAGAGCGTCGAATAAACGTACATATGAAATCGAAATTCCGAAACACATTAATTACTATTTATTTTATTATATACTAGCTGTCCCGGCGAACTACGTACCGCCTTACATTATATTACACTGCCCTACCCTACCCTACCCTACACTACAGTACAATACCCTACCCTATCCTACACTACCCTACCCTACACTACCCTACCCTACCCTACTCTACCCTACACTACACTACCCTACCCTACACTACCCTGCCCTACACTACCCTACCCTACACTACCCTACCCTACCCTACCCTACACTACCCTACCCTAAATACACTACACTACACTACCCTAACCTACACTACCCTACCCTACACTACCCTACCCTACCCTACATACACTACAATACACTACCCTACCCTACACTACCCTACCCTAAATACACTACACTACACTACACTACCCTACCCTACACTACCCTACCCTACCCTACATACACTACAATACACTACCCTACCCTACACTAACCTACACTACACTACCCTACCCTACACTACCCTACCCTACACTACCCTACCCTACTCTACATACACTACACTACCCAACCCTACCCTACCCTACCCTGCCCTACACTACCCTACACTACGTTTAAACCTTCTCTGGACTTCCACAAATAATTCAATACCAAAATTAGCCAAATCGGTCCAGCCGTTCTCGAGTTTTAGCGAGACTAACGAACAGCAATTCATTTTTATATACAGGGTGTAACATAAAGGTGTGGTGATACTTTAAGGTGGGCTTGTACCCATCAAAGTGAACAACTTTCTCCATGGAACCCATAGTCAAATCGCAAAAAAAATTTGACTCTCCCATACTAAGTTGGCTGATCAGCTGATCAGCCAACTTAGTATGGGAAGTTCAAATTTTATTTTGCGATTTGACTATGGGTTCCATGGAGAAAGTTTTTCAGTTTGATGGGTACAAGCCCACCTTAAAGTATCACCACACCTTTATGTTACACCCTGTATAGATAGATTATAGCTTACTTAGCGAAAGTTGTTTAGTTCAATTATCAGAGCGTCGGTAGAGTAACGGTTAGGGTCGCTACCTCCTATTTGGGAGGTCGTGGTTCGAATCCTGCCATGCAGGTACTAATGTCTATTGGAATTTCGATTTCATATGTACGTTTATGCGACGCTCGTACAGTGAAGGAAAACATCGTGAGGAAACTTGCGCACTCCTGCGATGAAACTCGAAGGTTGGTGTGTTAAGTCGACCAAATCGCACTGGGCCCGCGTGGTCGTCTAAGACTCGATCGCCCTTATTCAGAGAAGGCTCTAGCCCCTCGGTGGGGACGTATATATGAGCTGATATGAATAACTTTTAATTTATTGGCAGTTGTCACAGTAAAATATCAAACACAGGCTTTGTAAGCCCATATTATTTGCGAGTGCCGACAGGCAGGTCTTTCTTGATATTCGTTGTAATTCTTTGCAACGAATCGCAAGCAAGACCCGCCTTGTGCCATGTGGAAATAATGTTTTTCAATTACGACTATGTAATTGGTTATTAACTGTTATAATGGTTTTTGAGATCCCACGTTTCTGGTTATATTTTTGATTGGAAATCCTTTACCTCTTTTAATGCCATTTTCATCGGAATCTTATCCCATGATGACTGAGATGTTTTTCGAACATATTACTTATTCAACATATGAAAAAAAATACAAAAAAATGAGCATTTTTTCATTTTTCTCTTTTTTTATTTTTTTTTATTTACGATTGTTAAACCCTTGACAACATCTCACCTGGTGGTAAGTGACCGAAGATGTTCCCACGAATATTTTTTTATATTTTTTTGCATCTTAGTACCGTTAGGAGCACCCCTGATCTCCGGTAACGAGTCGTTATTCAATGTTACAAGACACACCAAAACGAGTCAATCCCCAGCCACGCTATAGATCTGACGTTCTCCTAGGGACTAGCTTAGCATACCGAATTTCTGTACCTACTTTGTATTTCCGTGTTATCAGTTTCACGAGAAGCTCTGAACTTTTATTTAATACGCGACGGGAGTCAGTACACCCGACTCGTAGTGAGAAGCGCAACAAATATTTTGATGGAGAAAACAACTTGCATTTTTATTATATCAATCTGCAATTTTTTGCGGCGCACTGTCTTGTAGTCGCAGGAAAATTTGTAGAATGTCACAGTATGAAGTGGTATAGGGTTCAAACAAGTTCTTAACCGCAAAGTTAAGATAGCGGTAAATAGCTGGTTATGTACAATGCCCTTCTACTGGCTAAACCGAGTACCTCTATAGAATGGCTCTTAAATGCAATTGTTTTTGATGTCATTTCCATTCGTTATTTTATTACCTACGTTAAAGAGTGGTTTCGTGGCCCCTCGTGGAGCTTCAAGGGCGGGAGGCTCCATTATGGGTCCGAAGAGGAGCCACCCGGACACGTCAATCCTTGCAGCCGCTGCCTGCTGCCCTACGCATTTATATGCGCTGCGCGAGAGCGTTGACGACGAGCTGAATACCATGCAGCGCTATGACGTCATCGAACTCGTAGATTTGATTTACTCGTTTTGTGATGGTGCTAAATTTTTGCCACTGACTTCACACTGGTATTAATTGTAATTGCCAAACAAAAGAAACTTAAAATTAAACGAAACTACAGCTTTCCTAGCTGACATTATCAGCATATATTGGCTTTTCTTATATTTACTAGTATGCTGCGCAATGTAAGAAAAGCCAATAAAGGTTAACATCAGCAAAATGTAATAAGTCACTTATAAAAATGAAAATATGAAAGTCATAGGTCCAATATAAATCAAGAAAATTTAAACATACATACATATTACCATTTAAACTGGAATGTATGAAAATAAGAGAACACTGGAGCAAAATGCTAACATAGGGCCATCCATTACACGGACGTCGCGGGCAGCGGCCACCTCTCACCGAGCAGTTTGTATTAAGTCAACAAATTCAAATAGGTACCATTCAAAGGACATTTGTTACCCAGAATAATACTTAATAATGTAAATATGTTGTTGGTACAGTTTATATGACAACAGAACATCCACGAATTTAAAACAATATCCATGTAAATCTTTTCTGGGAAAGTTTCAAGTACAAGGTGGTTTTATTTTTAGGTATAGACTAGCCGTCCAACTGCGGCTTCGCCCGCGTTGTTTTCTATTTTCTCGTGGGAATATGACGTTTTCCCGGGGTAAAAATTAGCGTATGTTCTATTCCAGGCCCTAACCTATATGTGTGCCAAGTTTCATCCCGATCAGTCTAGTAGTTGAAGCGTAAAAGAGTAAAAAACATCCATACATATACAAACTTTCACATTTATAATATAAGTAGGATCATAGTTGTTTTCGGTGCAAAAGATTTTTAACAAGCAGAACTTGTCATTACAGAAGTTCTGTTGATTCAAAAATATAAGTTTTCAGTGTCAAAGATTTTTTAATAAACAGAACTGTCTTTACCGAATTATGTTTCATAAAAAAAAATTTTAGCAGCGAGCTTTATTATTATCAAAGATTTTTAGTTAACAGAGCTTAAGTCATTACATAAGTTCTGTTTATTAAAAAAATATAAGTTTTAAGTGTTAACGATACTTTAATAAATGAGAGAGCGGACGCTAGCTGAGAGACATTTAGAAAATAGGTATTTAAAACAACTTTTGCTGTTGCGCTTTGACTAAAACGCCTCTAAATACCGTGCGATAAGGACAACTGTAGCTCCCGATGATTATTTCGTTTAAAAATTGCAAAATTCGAGATTTGGCTCTCGATGGTTTTCTCCTCCAAAATTAGACCTATGTTAAAAAATTGTTCACATAGAATGATAATTAGATGTGATAGGCCACTATGTTTAGCTTTTTTTGTAAATACTTTTTGAATATCCACTCTAGACGTCTTTAGTGTTGATAAAAATTAGGTATTTTTCTAGCATTTTTGAAGGCTTCCAGTGGCTCGAAAAAAAAGGTTATTGAAAAAAGGTAGACATAGAAGCATAGAAGAAATTAATATTTATTTTATGTATAAAAATCATTTCTTTAGTGTTAAAAATCAATGGAAAACTGTCAAGAACGTTTGTATGGAAAAATCAGTGCCCGCCTTGCCTCTTAAGCCGTTCTGTTTAATAAATAATAGAAGTTAGATGTGTCACAGAACTATTTAATAAATAGGACTAAAGCTTATTACATAAGACCTGTTCATTCAAAAGTAGAAGTTTTAAGTGTAAAAGATTTTTTAATAAATAGAACTTAAGCTATTACATAAGTTCTGTTAAATTAAAAAAAAAAAAACACTTATCCTGAGGTGAACATTTTCATCACTGACACTTTGGGGGCTGGCTATTTTTTAGGGTTCTGCAGTCACGTCATGTCTGTTTGTCCGTCATTGCCTATGACACAGCCGTTTTACTCCAAAACTATTACCACTAAAAATATGAAATTTGGCACGCACTACGCAATTTTTCACGCCTTCATGTTATTTAATCTCTACATTTCAAGATACCTCATTTACATGCATGTATAATTATTTTTTTCGCGTATCCTATTATAGTTAGGTAAACCTTTTCTTAGATAAATGATTCGTTTACAAAATATTAATTTTAATTTGTTACAGTTCGCATATATGCCTCTTCCCACTACTAGTATTTTACTTCTTTTTTTCTTTTTTTTTATGCATAATTGGTAAACCCTTGACAACATCTCACCTGGTGGTAAGTGACGATGTTGCCGAAGATGGAAGCGGGCTTACCAAGATTCCCCAACGCAATGGGGAACTGGCTATCTTATCTTCATGCCGGAAAACACCAATGATATCAACGTTGATATTTGGCGGCAAGACTTAGATAAGATGGTGGTAGCTAGCCAGGCGGGCTTAGAAAATGCCCTACCACCAACCAAACCGAGTCTTACAATTAACCCCGCCGGGAATCGAACCCGCGACCTCCTGTGTAAAGCCAGTGAACTTTGCCTCTGAGCTACTACTACTTTACTACAGAAAACAGGAGTAGTAAAACGTAACACTGTATGAATTTAAAAGAAAATGAATTGTAGCCACGCTGTGCTTTTTTTTCCACGAAGCCTTCACCATCTAGCGTAGTAAGGCAGAATATCAATATATAGGGTGACTTTAAATTAGTTCTTGATAGCAAAGGATATGAATGTACTCGTGATTATAAACAACTTTTTCAAAGAAACTATATGTCAAATCAGAAAAAAAAACTGTTGTCCTTTATACATTTTTGCCGATTTGATAACTTATTATCTAACGAGGACCAAAAGTTTTTTTTTTCTGATTTGACATATAGTTTCTTTGGGAAAGTTGTTTGCAATCACGAGTACATTCATATCCTTTGCTATCAAGAACTAATTTAAAGTCACCCTATATATAAGGCTTACTTAGCAGGCAAGAATAAAGATATATGGAAAAATTACAACTTGCTTCAGATTATTCCTCGAATAATGAACTACCCATTGTAGTAGGCCTTATGAATTCCTCGTTATTTAAAAAGTTTCATAAAAATCCTTAGAACCATTTTTGAGATTTTTTTTTTTGCTTGGCGGGACGGGAAATCTTTCATTCAGTTAGGGTTCCTTGGTGCGAGGTAGCGCGAGCCTCTCACATATGGCCAGTTTTTATACACAAAGAACCCTTTAAGATTGTTCAATCTATTCGTCCGTCCATCCATTAGAGACAGTCAATAACTTTTACATTTTTAAACCAATGCATGAGGTAAGTACCTACCTACCTACAAAAAAAATATTTAAAAATATAAATTTTATTTAAATAAAACGGGATGATTTTGGGTATCGTTAAATAGGTCTTTTAAAATGAAGTTTTAAATATTTTATCAGGTAACAGACATAGCATAGGCCGTTTACAATATATATCATCATCATCATATCAGCTCATACGTACGTCCCCACCGAGGGGCTCGAGCCTACCCTGAATTAGGGCGATCGAGCTTTAGTAGACCACGCGGGCCCAGTACGGGTTGGTCGACTACACACACAACCTTCGAATTTCTTCACAGGGGTGTGCAGGTTTCCTCACGATGGCTTCCTTTACCGTAAGAGCGTCGGATAAACATACCTACATATGAAATCGAAATACGAATACGTGGCAGGCTTTGAACCACGACCTCCCGGACATGAGGTAGGGGCCCTAACCGTTACGCCACCGACGCTCAGAAACATTATGATTACCCAATTTTATTTTATTCATAATTGGTAAGCCCTTGGCATCATCTCAGCTGATGGTAAAAACGATTATGGGCGGGCTTACCAAGATTCCCCAACGCAATGGAGAACTGGCTATCCTATCTTCGAGCCGGAACACATCAATGTTACTAACACTGATGTTTGGCGGCAAGACTTGGATAAGATGGTGGTAGCTAGCCAGGCGGGCTTATAAAATGCCCTACCACCACCAAACCGAGTCTTTCCAGTTGACCCCACCGGGAATCGAACCCGCGACCTCTTGGTGTGAAGCGAATGGAGTAACCTTTACGCTATGGAGGCGTTATAATGCCCACTTGAGCCTGAGGACTAGACGGTCCCGACGTTCTACTCCGAATTAACTCTTTTCCAGCGGGGTCCACTACGAGCTTTGTCTTGACTTGGAGAGCACAAGTATTATAATTTTCCTTTTGTTTTTAAAGCTCACGAAATGTTTCGTATGCGCAGACCCCAGGAGGCGACCCCCCGCGGTGGTTCCTTCCTACATCGCCTTACTATAAAAACTCTTGTTACAAAAATGCACAACGAACAAAAACACAACTTGGGTGACAAGTGGCTTCGGTTTATAAATTATAATATTTGTTGTTTGTAAATATATCTGTTTATGGATGTTCGTATCACCTAATATCTAAAAAACAAGTCGAGCTACTGCAGATATTCGAACGTGTGAAGTGCTCTCTTCATATAGTTACCAGCTCAATATTTTAAACGTACATTAAAGGATGTTACAAATTTTTTGTAAGTCCCGGTAACTGAGGCTTCCACTCATCATACTAAACAACTTTTGTTTGATGACATTGCTGAAATCGTAAAAAAATGTACTCCATAATTTACACATTCAGTCGATCGACCAATTTTGTGCATTTTTTAGGGAAGGTCAAATATTTTTTTTAAATGACTGTGTGTTCCTTGAGGAAAGTTGTTCAGTATGATGAGTAGAAGCGCCAGTTAATGGATCCTACAACAATTTTGTTACACCCTGTATATTTTTACTATGTATTTTATTTATAATTTTTGTAACGTAGGTAGGTACTATGTATTTTATTTTGTGAACTGTTGTTACGTTTTGCAAGTTGATTTGCCAGATATAAATCAAAGCGAAGTACCAATTCATCAGTCATATCATAATCATTAATTGTTAAAAAGGTTCAGGGACAAATGACACACGATAGGTAATCTGACCCCAAACTAGTAATCCTTTTACTATGAAAAATGAAATTTATACATGGATCTACACATATTATATACGTTTTAAATAGACAATAAATACCCAGACACAGAACAAAACAACCCGTTTGTCACTCCCATCGAATCGAATCGAACCCACGACTCTCGGTCCAGCAGGCAGAAGCTTACCACTGGACCACCGGGGTAGCCAATATATTCCTACATACTTATATAGGAATTACTACATAGTTACATAGTTATTTGGTTCAATACTATACCCTTTCAGTAATAATAATAATAAAGTAAGAATCCAAGATATTTAAATTTGAAATAACCTAAGTAGGTACCAAGCTTTGCTATAACTTTACTAATCCTAAAAAAAACATCTTAAAACTTCATCTTAAATTGTTAGCTAGGAACCAATATCGAAATCGGAAAACATTATTACCCAACACCTTCGAATCGAATAAACAGTGTCATTATCGAGATATCATACTTATGTATTTATATTGTTAATTTATCAAATAAACCTTATTTGGATGAAAACATACAAGTTGACAACACGTGTATCTGGTATCGCTGGGCGGATCGCGCGCCCCGCGGTGCGTCGCGGCGCGCTGCCGTGACCTAATGGCCGGGGATAAATCAACTGTATGCCTAAAAAAATACACAAAACAACCCAGCATCGGACCAATGTAGAATAAACAAAATTCATGGAAATGGGGACAAATCTGACAATGGCCGGTGCCGGTGGTCCGCGGCTCGGCCGATCCATTTGCGAATCCCAGAATAATGACACTGTTTTATCGAATCCGGCGCAGGGCAGAGATATTATTAATGTTATCTCAATCGTTGTGACTTCCCGAAAGCGACTGTAGCTTTTATGGTTCCGGACCGAAAATATCTTACTTAAGAACGCAACCGCAACGCAGATGTAGATTGACGACTGTAGGGCAAACTGACTAATTTGCACACTAGATCTACATTTATCAAGATACACATTTTTTACCTCTTTCATTATCTTTTAATTAATTAATGAATTCATTAAACAAGAATTACACTCTTACACTTAACTAAATAAAATCGTTCGTTCATAAGAGGATCTAATATCATCATCATATCAGCCGAAGGACGTCCACTGCTGGACAAAGGCCTCCTCCAAGGATTTCCATGACGACCGGTTCTGCGCTGCCCGCATCCAGCGGCTTCCCGCGACCTTCACCAGGTCATCTTTCCACCGAGTAGGAGGCCTGCCTACGCTACGTTTCATCGATCTAATCTGATCTAACATGTCTATTCATTATTATTATTTTTCGGTACTTTAATAATAATTTAATAATAATAAAAGCGTCTTTGGCTCAACCGGTAATGACTCGATTCCCCTAACCAGAGGTGCCGGGTTCAAATCCAGACGGCCAATGTACCAATGAGTTTTTCGAAACTTACGTACATATACTCATAGATTGCTTTAGCGGTGAATGAAAACATCGTGAGGAAACTTGCACACTCCTGCGAAGAAACTCGAAGGTTGGTGTGTTAAATCGACCAATCCGCACTGGGCCCGCGTGGTCTACTAAGGCCCGATCGCCCTAATTCAGGGTAGGCTCGAGCCCCTCGGTGGGGACGTATATGAGCTGATATGATGACTTTAATAATACATAATTATTAGATATCTAAAAAACTGCACCTGAAATGTCTCCCTAGTCCCTACCATCAGTCATAATCATAATAATAAAATTATCTATATTGTTAAATCACACCGAGGACTATGCAAACTTGCGATAAGGCTCCCAACAAAATGAAGATATGAATTTCACTCTAATGCGATTAATCGGCATCTGCAACAAATTAAATTCTCCCACGCAGCGTCCCCTGACTTCCAGATAAAGCAAGACATTACTGTGCGGCCCAAATAGAAGTAATTCATAAAACTGAGCAGGCCCTTTGATATGAAAATGGGAGTAATCCCCGCCACGCGCGGCCCCGGCTCGCCTTAGCTTCGGGAGGCGATCAAGCGATCTATGTTTGTTTGTTTGTCTGCTACACAGCAACGCGTTGTTATTTATTTCATCTTACATAACTTAGAGATTTCAATACTCTCTCTTAAATTTATTAATGCCACGCACGATGACCGTTATAAATTATAATTTAGTTTGAGATTAATGAATTCAAGTATAGTTATGAAGAGTTGTTTTTTTTAAAATAAATACTTTGAATGTTTGAGATGTTTGTCGCTTGTAAAATGAGTTGATAGTAAGTGTTTTGAAAACCGCTTTTTTGCGATTGTTTTTTTTAGTGCGTGAAGGGATTACCTACAACAATAGACAAGACAGTTTAGAGTTTATTGATAATATTCATTGCAAATAATTTTTAATAGTAAGTAGTAATAATATTAATTTAAGATTATACTAAATTCAGTACTTCCTTTGCCTCACTTAGCAAGCTGTTGTATACTTATAGCAATTTACCTTTCCCAAAATATCCCGTTCCGTTCGCAAAATTTTTGCCCTCCGGAGGACCTCGTCTACTTTCCTATTTCGACTACTTTCCTACCTCGTCCACTTTCCTATGTCGTCTACTTGTACTAAAGGTCGAATAGAAAAACCCCTTCGGAGCATAATGTAGAAAACGCAAAATGAGCACCACACGCAAAATGATTAAAAAAAGGTAGGTACCTATTATTTTCTGCTACCCAGGGGGGAGGGGGGGAGCTCTGAGTGTAAAATCAATCAAACCTGACCGAACCTAATATCGCTCGCTTCGCTCGCTCATTCACATGTTTTCTTGAGTTTTTTGTGACCTCATGCTAATGACCTCATACATACATAGCAACATGATGGCAACCAATATGAACTCACAGCAACAAATGCAGGATTTTAGTGCACACTATCTGAGCTATTTTGTAAATTATAATTTGTACTCTTTACTCGTTTTGAGTGGGGTGCTCATTTTGCGTTTTCTACATTATGCTTCGAAGCTCTCAAAATGTGCAACACGTCTGAGATGGATTGAAGAGTGGACCAAGTATGAGAGTGGACGAGGTAGGAAAGTAAACGAAGTAGGAAGAGGACGACGTAGGAGAGTGGACGAGGTACGAGTGTGGGCGAGGAAGGACAAACAAGTGGACAAAGCGCAATAGTG
Organism: Coleophora flavipennella; assembly: GCA_947284805.1. Lineage (NCBI taxonomy): Eukaryota > Metazoa > Arthropoda > Insecta > Lepidoptera > Coleophoridae > Coleophora > Coleophora flavipennella. The sequence goes on from OX369308.1 coordinate 17,341,331, forward strand.
AACGAAGTAGGAAAATAGTCGAAATAGGTAAGTAGACGAGCTCCTCCGGAGGGAATTTTTCTTGTATGTATATAAATGTTTACCACAAGACCTAAATATTATTGTTAGTGATAAAATGATAGAAGTGACCAATGAGACAAAATTTTTGGGTATTACAATGGACAACCATCTGCACTGGAAAGCCCATATAGAAATAATTAACAAAAGATTATCCAGCTACTGCTATATGTTATCAATTTTAAGAAATGTGACTTCTGTAGATGTTGCGAAAAATGCATATTATGGTTATGTCTATTCCCTGCTGACATAGGGCATAATATTTTGGGGAAATTCTGTGAATGTTCAGTCTACCTTTATGCTACAAAAAAGATGTCTTCGGATTATTTTTAACATGTACAGTATTGAAACACTAAGACCAGCATTTGTGGAACAAAAAATACTAACACTGACGTGTATCTACATATTAAAAATTTGTGTATATATAAGAAATAATAGTGAATATTTCAATAAAAAAAATGAAAAGAAAAAGAACCTAAGGTCTAAATATAAATATAATTTGTGTTCTGTGAAAGCGACCAGTTACATATATAACAAAAGTTGTTATGTAAACGGAATTAGAATTTATAATAATTTACCTGTATTTATAAAATCATTGCATGGTGCTAAATTTAAACGCCAACTTAAAGAGTGGCTTATACACAAATGCTTTTATAATTTAAATGAATATTTTGCTAATGTCTAAATGTAATACATATATAAGTGCAACATAACTACATACACACCATATATATATATATATATATATCCCAGCAAAAAAAAATCTTGACTTGGTAAGCAATAAGTGAAACCTAGTACTAAAAAAATGAATTCTAGGTTTCACTTCCTGATTACCACACCATCATCATATCAGCCGACGGACGTCCACTGCTGGACATAGGCCTCCCCTAAGAATTTCCATGACGACCGGTTCTGCGCTGCCCGCATCCAGCGGCTTCCCACGACCTTCACCAGGTCATCGGTCCACCGAGTGGGAGGCCTACCAACGCTACGTTTTCTAGTGCGCGGTCGCCACTCGAGAACTTTGATACCCCAACGGCCATCTGTTCTACGAGCTATGTGCCCCGCCCACTGCCACTTCAGTTTAGCAATTCTGAGAGCTACGTCGGTTACTTTAGTTCTCCTACGAATCTGATTACCTACTTGAAAAATATTGAAAAATAACTTAATTCTTTTAACATAATTTAAAAAAACAGTTTTGTGTACGACCTGTTTTAATGGCGGGACATTTTAATAACGGGATGTCTTGAGCACGCGGGATGTTTTGCGAGAGGAAGTTATAAAATTATATTTTTAAATAAAAATATTATTTGAACAAGAGATCTAGGCTCAGACCTAGATGCCTACTACTTTACAACCATCAGAAATAACATCAGTAGAATTACATTTACTACAGTAGTAGACAATAAAACGGTTGGTTTATTCTCTTACAAAAGCGTATTATTAGAAGTCATTCAGAACTCAATAAACATGGGAACGAATAAACACCAAACAGAGTGTACATTAGTGATGGACAAAAACTGGTTTTTACCCGAAACCGTAACCAAATCCCAAACCGAATCTTTTCTAAACATATTGCAATTGCAATAATACCTTTGTTATATTATAGAATAAACCTAAAATGATACGTTGTTAAAAATTATTGGCACACAAAAAAATGCTTGTCTACGACGCGATCTATTAGGTCTTAAGGTGGCAAAGAGATTGCGTATCCAATACACTATTCAATCATCATCATCATATCAGCCGAAGACGTCCACTGCTGGACAAAGGCCTCCCCCAAGGACTTCAATGAAGACCGGTCCTGCACTGCTCACATCCTGCGGCTTCTCGCGATCTTCACCAATACCATATTTTTGGGGCTTAAATAAAAATCATCTTTCTTCATATCAACACCTAAATTTTGCTCTACATCAGTGCGGTTTCTGTTTAAGACCCATGCTTTTTTGTACATTGTATATTGAAAGAAGTGGAAAGCCGATGGATGCGGGCAGCGCAGGACCGGTCGTCGTGGAAATCCTTGGGGGAGGCCTTTGTCCAGCAGTGGACGACTTTTGGCTGATATATGATGATGATATTAAAAGAAAACACCAACACCAACATTTAGTGTTATTATATTTTACTAAACAAAATAACCAAGTAATGATGCACAGGGTTTACCAATTATGAATAAAAAAAAATAAAAAAAAACCAGACTATACTTTACACGTTATTTTTAACTTTAAATTTCAATGGTAAGAATTTCACAATCAAAGGTTTTTTTACATCGTCAAAACAAAAAAGAACAAGCGCTTTTTAAAAGTCGATAAAATTACACAGTATTTATTGCTGATGGCAACTTTTAAATTCTGAATTCCCTACAATTGTTAAATACACCATTGATTTCAAGACTTTCTTGACAGATTGTACCCAAATTTCCGGCGGCCGGCAAGTTGAATGTTGACCGCCGAAACTATGCTACAAACGTATTATGCGCCCAATGTATAAGTTAGAATTATAATTAGAAGTTAGAATTCAAGAATGTAAGTTTCGGGCAGCGGGGCCGAAGTTTTGGCTGGTCTTTAAAATAAATCGAAACCATGGTCGAATCTAGATATTTGGCCGAAGCTGGCCGAACCCGAAACTTAGGTCAATCACTAGTGTAAGTTTTAAGTATTCTTTGATTGAACGTTACGGTGGTACTGAAAAGTTTTATTAAGTTTAAAAGTTTAGAATTGGATTTATATTGGAAAATACCTTTCTGTGCTCGAATGAATTCATTATCCGTAATAACTACAATCGGAAATTATTGGACAAGACAGGACGAAAACACTTTTAGATACAAGAAATTTTACAAATTGTCTTATTTCGGTTGTTTAACTAACGATCATTAGCATTTTAATACTCCGTTAAATAGTTTTTTTTTTTGCAATAATGGAGACTTAAAACTAAACTGACCTTAGTGGAGCTCACGAAGAGTGTTGAGTAGTTAAAATTTCTAACTTTATAGGAAGTGCTGCTCTAAAGCTGCGATGGCTTTAAAATGAATTAAGTACTAAGTTTACCGCCACGACTTTCATTAAAGTATTTTTTTTATTATTTTTAGATACGTACTTAATTTTTTTATACTATTAGTTTTGGTCGTACAATTCAAGCACAGAGCAAGTGAATTGAGTACTGAATTGCTCTTTATTTTTTTTCCTCTAAATTCAACCTTGCTGTGATTTTGCTCAGGTTACAAAATTTCCTTTAAAAAAATAATTATATTACAATCCGTCCAGTAGTTTTCGAGAAGATTGTGAACATACTGGTGTTAACATAAAAATAAACTTACTTGTCTACATACTTAAGGACCGAAAACAAAAGCACATTTTATGAAGTCGCTTAAAAACAACCAAATCTAGGCTTTGGTTCGAAAATTTAAGCAAAATTAAAAAATCTCAATCCAAAATGAAATGTATAATATACAATACCACCTCTCGGGTGTAACTGGAGTCGTTAGTGAGTACTAAATTGCTCTTTAATTTTTTTCCTCTAAATTCAACCACTGTCTAAACTTTAACAATCGTAGGCCAAACCTAGCTGTGATTTTGCTCAGGTTACATAATTTCCTTCAAAAAAATATTTTTTATTGCAATCCGTCCAGTAGTTTTCAAGAACATCGTGAACATACTGGTATTAACATAAAAATATACTTGCTTGCTTTTATATACTTAACGGCCAATAACAAAAACACTTTTTGTGAAGTCGTTTAAAAACAACCAAGTCTAGTGTTTGGTTCCAAAATTTAAGCAAAATTAAAAATGCTCAGTCAATAATGAAATATACAATACCACCTCTAGGGTGTAAATGAAGTTGTTAATGGCCGAACTGAAAAGTAAGCATCCATCCAGATATTAGACGCGCATGCAAGAGAAGGAGGCAATGGTAGCATTATAAGTCATGTCAAGTCAAAATTACAATTCGGGGCGTATGTTGTTTTTTTTTAAAAGAAAACCATGAAAAACTTACATTCATTAAGCTAATCATAAAAGTCGAAGGTGCGTTTGTAACAAAATAAAACATGATATAAGCTGCTTCTGATTTAGTTCTATAGACCACATACATACGCTGCGGCAAATTATACAGAAGACCGAGGGTATACAATCAGCCACTATGCTTGGCGTTCGTGGACTATGAGAAAGCCTTCGATTCGATCGAAATTTGGGCTGTGTTACAGGATCTCCGGCGGTGCCAAATTGACTATCGATATATCGAAGAGCAGAAGTGTTTATATGAAAACGCCATCATGTCGGTTCGCCTCCAGGATCAAAACTCGGAACCTATCCAGCTGCAGCGAGGGGTGAGACAGGCAGACGTTTTATATCCGAAACTGTTCATCGCCGACCTGGAAGATGTTTTTAAGCTTTTGGTGGGGTGGACTCGGCATTAATAGGTATCAACGGCGAGTACATCACCCACCTTTGATTCGCTGACGATATCGTGGTCATGGCTGAGACTATGGATGACTTAGGCACAATGCTCGATGGCCACAGTAGAACCTCTCAACAAGTGGGTCTTAGAATGAACATGGACAAGACGAAAATTATGTCAAACGTCCGTGTCATACCTACTCCTCTGAAGGTTGGAGGCTCTACACTCGAAGTTGTTACCGGATATGTATACCTGGGACAATCAATCCAGTTAGGTAGGTCCAACTTCGAGAAAGAGATCAATCGTCGAATCCAACTCTGCTGGGCAGCGTTCGGGAAGCTTCGCAATATCTTTACGTCCCAGAATCCGCAGTGTCTTAAGACCAAGGTATTCGACCAGTGTGTGATGCCAGTGATGACATACGGAATGACATGGTCGCTTACTAAGGACCTCATAAGAAGGCTCAAGGTCACCCAAAGGGCAATGGAGCGTGCTATGCTCGAAGTTTCTCTGCGCTCAGAATTGCTAAACTTAAGTGGCAGTGGATGGGGCACATTGTTCGTAGAACAGATGGCCGCTGGGGCAGTAAAGTTCTCGCTTGGTGACCACGCACCGGAAAACGTAGTGTAGGCAGGCCTCCCACTCGGTGGACCGATGACCTGGTGAAGGTCGCGGGAAGCCGCTGGATGCGGGCAGCGCAGAAGCGGTCGTCGTGGACATCCTTGGGGGAGGCCTATATCTAGCAGTGGACGTCTTTCGGCTGATATGATAATGATGGTGATGAAGCTGCATCTTTAAGTATAGAAATGTCTGGTCTGGACTATTAAATTTTCAGAGCTATGTTCTTTTACTTTACCGCCTAAAATTCATCGACGATTTGTATGTATGGTCGAAGCTAAAAATCTCATAAAATTCCTTGAATGACCTGAGAGTCATCTACTGAAACGCGGGATCAAACTGGCTATAGCTGTACCTGCAATATAGGGGAAGGTTTCGATCATTGGACCGGCGCCTTTATTGTATCATCTAAATATTTCAAAAACTGGACCTCTGATGAGTCACAACGCAACGGTCGTGTACCCAACTTCCTCCACTGGAGTCTCAGTAACGCTGCTAGCGCCGAGGTAAGTGACGTCTCCATGTCTGTAAAATTGAGTGACGGTTGAAAGTTTATGAAAAATTTTTGTGGACTGTATTCGTTCATTTTTCTATAATATTCTTTTCGACTTTGTACCAAGATGCTATCAGTGGACCGCATAGATGTTTCTATCATCGTACCAGTCCAATAATGGCAACTTTTTGAAAGAAGAAATGCAATAGTTTTAAATGCTGATTTACGCCTATTGAGTCTTTGATTTTTATGTTTAATAGTTGATTTTTGTTCCATACATATAATAATATTAATGATGACAAAATATAATCTTACATAATATAATAAGAGTAATATGCTAATTAACACCCTATGAGTCTGAAATTTATGTTAAATTGAATATTTTTTTATTCTATGCATATGGTAGGTATAATAAAGTAAAAAAAATGAAATATATAATATGCTATTTTACGCCCCAAAAGTCTAGGATTTTTGTTATGTTTAATAGTTGATTTTTGTTCTATACATATAGTAATAATAAGGATGAAAAAAGGAGAAGAACTGAACCAATATTACATTATATGCTAATTAACGCCCTATGATTCTAAGATTTTGTTTCGTTTTAATAGTTGAATTGTTTCTAAATAGTTTTTTTTTCACTTTGATTTTCCATCGGTCGCCTTGATTGGACCGCAAGTACAAATTTCTCCAAGTTCATTGATGACAAACTTGTGTTCCAATCAAGGTGACTATGGTCCAAAGAAGGCAATTAATACAGAAATATTGTTTTCAATTTATTTCCAAAACGGTTAGCCTGAACAGCTAATGTGTAAGACTATTGTTAATAAATTCAATGAGAAATAATATTCATGATCTGGTTTTATTTCATCTTCTGTAATCAATGATAATATGTACATAATATTCTAAAGTTAAGTGGTCCAATCAAAGCAACCTTCATCTACTTCTTGACTTTTGCCTGAAATATGCTACTTTATGTTACTTTTGATGTAAGTAAGTTCCACTGCTGGACAAAGGCCTCCTCCAAGGATTTCCACGACGACCGGTCCTGCGCTGCCCGCATCCAGCGGCTTCCCGCGATCTTCACCAGGTCGTCGTTCCACCGTGTGGGAGGCCTGCCTACACTACGTTTTCCGGTACATTTTTGACACCTACACATTCACTGACTCACTCACATATAATTAATCATCAAAATAGAACTAGTACTTTCCATATAGGTACCTACCTAGAAATCTGAAATTTCCTATAGGTATAGGTTTTAAGTACACATACAAAGAAAAAAACAATTAAAATGAGGATCAGCCTTATTTCATCCCTGTATTTAACCGACTTTAAAAAAAGAAGTGTTTTAATGTATGTTCACCGATTTCTCTGTCAATTGTGGACCGATTTTCAAAATTCTTTTTTTATTTGAAAGAGTTTAGTCCCGAGTGGTCCTATTGTCACCCAGCTGACATGAAAGCCAAAAAAACCCATTAAATCTGAAACATTTGGTATTCTAGGTAAGTAGCTGTATGCCGGTGCCGACGTCAAAAAAAATTATAGACCCCCTAATTTGTTTCGTACCTACCTTTGATTTCGTTATTGTTGGTTAGTTTCGTGTATTTATATATTTAAAAATGTATATTTTTTGTAAGGTATTTTGTGTTGGAACTCGGAACATCCTTTTAATAAAAAAAAAATACTTGTGACAGAATGCCCAGTTCTTCCTTATTATTAGGTACAAATTATTCAAAACAAACAGAATAAACAAAAGTACATAAAACGTTACAATTTTCATTGCTCTAATTAGGAAATTCAAAGTTTACATAAAAGACTTAAAAGAAAAACGACACAAAAAAAAACGTGTAATACATGAAAAAAATATTTTATACTTTTGAGTGTATTTCTTTTTGAAGACAGTATTTAGTTTTTTACAATTTTTATGGGAACAGCTAAACTATTGGATATAAAGAAAAGCCGCCTTAGGAAGAGTTATTGGTATAAAATGTTAGCGGCCAATTCATTTGTTTTCTTTTATTAACTTAGACTTGGCTCTTTATTTGATATCACTCTTGATGAAATTACTTCTAATTGTAGGTAATTATATGTAATTTCATCGAGACTTGTTACGTTTTGCAGATGAACTTAGTTGCAATGAACTTTTAATATAAGACCAACTCATATCTTAAGTTGGTCGACAATATTTCCTCGACTTATTTATCAAAATATGTTCTTAGCATACCCATTATAGTTTTTAAATACCTTCTCGTATTTAAGATAGGGGATGTGAATTAAATAAAATACCTTAATACATGTAGGATGAGCACCCAAAAATTATAATTTGTTTTTATTACTGAAATCTCAAAAATCTTGTTTAATTTTTTTCTAACAAGTTTTTATATTTATTTGATGATTAAATGAAATTACCTCCTAATTGAACTTTGATCACAATTAATTGAAGAGTTTCGTTCGGAGATAATAGCATTTAAACACATGTAGTAATAATCTGGCTACAATGTTACACTAAACCAATAAATCATTAAGTACATCAATGACTCTAAGAACTATGAAGTGAAGCTTATAGACACCCATAGACGCCAATTTAACATAAATCTCTCCCAAATTACTTACTTATAAATAATAATTAGAAACGCTAAACTCGTTAAAAATCCGACCTCCATTGCAACAATTTAATAAAATTTTGCATTGTTATTTTTGGTTTATATTATTTAAAAAAGTACTACATCGATTTCTATAAAATTTATAATATTTAAAACGAAAAAAACATACAGTCGAATTGAGAACCTCTTCCTTTTTAGAATTCCTGTTGAAAATGCAACAAAATTCGAGGTGTGCCTAAACGGTGGAGATTAATTTGAATCATCTTTAATCATCCATTATACATTTTAATCTTTTGTCGATGTAGGTAAGTAAAAAACTCCTAGGTACAAGCTCAATTTGAAAATAACGAATTATTTCGCAAACACTTTCATTTGATAGCAATGATATATAATGTTACTATCGTAATCATCTCATCTCACTGTTTGATAGGTACCCAATCATGCATAGAAAAATAACTGATCCGCCATCTTTGGGAGTCCGCCACATAATGGATTCAGAATGCCTGACGTCACTTAGCTAAACATGCATTTTTCTCCAAACTTAACGTCTATGCAAAATTTTAGCTCAATCGGAAACCGAAAAGTGGATCTAATTTAGCCTCCAAGATTTGTCCCAAACTAACTAACAGACTAACTAATTAACTAACACGGCCAGCTAATATAAAACTTGTAAAAGCTCTTGCCATTCTTTAAATTTCGATATCTTGTATCAAAATGGGTAACAACGACGCGCCACATAAAGAAAGTATGTGGTGGGTGGCTCATGTAAATAAAATACTCGTTAATGGGTCAAGAAATAATAACAATAACCTTACAATGTATAAAACAGCACAAGAGTAATGTTTTTACCTCCTTTAATGGATTACTTTTGTTAAACTTATATAGGACTTACTTTTTGGTGGATTAGTTCCTACCCTTCGTATTGCACTGCAAACAGAGTAGTGAAAGAAACGCCTGGGCTTTTACTAACAGCAAGTGACCTGCCAAAGCTTAATTTCTTCGAAATTTCGTCAAGGCGTTGAGTGCACGAGCTTAAAATTACGAATCGAAGTAAAAAAAAGATGCAGATGAATACAGAAGACATAACAAGTTTTCACCAGTGCATAAGCTGTGCGAAAATGTTTCGAATATAGTGCAAATTTTTTTTTTATTATTTTTGATTTTCAAGGTAAGGTTTAGTAATATACTAATTATAGGTATTAATGGTGTAGTAAATAATTAATAGCCGTGATAATGATTTAGTTTGAGCAAGCGAGAAAATTAGGATCGATAGAAAAAATGCAGCATGCAAAATATAAAAATAAACTGTTACTTTATTTCGGACCCTATAAAAATAACTAAGCGCATCTGGTTCTTAATCGTTAAATCTTTGATTATTCGTAAGCTGATGTCATCGTGTCTGGTTAGAGCGAATTATATTTGAATACTTTTTTCGAAGAAAAAAAAAATTTTGTTGTAGGAACAGTGTCACGTCGGGGTCACCAATTTTAGGAACGGTGGGTTTCTACTCTTACAGAGCAAAGGGAGGTATCTCCGCCAGGCGAGGTGGTATGCCTGGGGTCCGGCCGTGGACCAATCGTTGATTTTTTTGTTTTTCGAAAGGACAAGCTTGGGGCCTTTACAACCTCACTGGACAGGACTTCACCGGACAGGGCCCACAGGACAGCACCAAGCGTTGATGGTTGGTACTTTTATTTATACTCTGTGAAAAAGAAATGTTAATAGCGCGTTCTAGGTCTCGTATTTCTTGTGTCCTATCATCGCATAGGTTCAGTGGCGGGTTACTGCAGTTGCCGCCACATATAGTTATTGACTTCTCAGTACTTGATAGGTACTTGTACCTACTAATTGACAAGAAAAATGATAACAATTTAATTGTTAGTAGTTCTGCATACTGCAAGATAGTATATTATTAAAGATAAAATGTTTTCACATTGAAATGTCGTACAATAATTCCTGCTGATTCTATTTTTTATATAGAGCTGACATCTTATTTATGGTGCCACTGTATGGGCATACAATGGTGATTGATTTAGCGACATAAAAGTATGTTCTATTTAGGTATGGACGTAAGCCTGGGTAACAGCAGCGATTGCGATGACGCATTCCCACCCAGCAGAGGCGAGACACCTACCGCGTTGCGCCCGCGCTCTTTTTTGGCCGTACGATATATTTGCCTTAACGCCATTGTCCCTCGTACATCTTCACTGACAATATTTTATACACGAACCCTCATTTCACGGAATCCGACCATATTATGGCGGACAACATTCGGACATGTAAGCAAACATCTTAATGTTTACTAATGAAACATTTCGAAGTACATTGATTGATGATGCTCTGTAGCACGGGTTTTGTGTCTGGCGCATTATTCTATTCATAAGGCGCTCTGCGGGACGCTAGCGACAGCGTTGGTGGCTTCGCTATTGTTCGCTTGCACACAATTCGGCAAACATTTCTGCTGTTATTTTTGCTTTCTTTCCTTCGGGTGGGTCATATAAATTTCATGCGTATTTTAGCAAGATGCGATTGCCGCAGATGGGTTTCCATTAGAAGTGAATGATTAAGAGGTCGAGAGCGAGGCGAGGCGGGGGAGAATGGAGGGGACCGAGGTCCCGGGGGTCTCCAGGCCCCTGACGACTGAGCATTGAGCTCTGCTTGCAATTAACTCCTAGGTTAGAAACATTATCTCGGCATTAGATTGTCGTCCTCGTATACGACACATATCGCGAAGTGTCGTCGTCGTGTACGACACATATCGCGAAGTGTCGTCGTCGTGTACGACACATATCGCGAAATGTCGTCGTCGTGTACGACACATATCGCGAAGTGTCGTCGTCGTGTACGACACATATCGCGAAATGCGGGGGATGCTACAAGAATGTTGCGTTGTATGTGTTACCTCTAGGATAGACACAGACACACATCTGACATCACATTAGTCTGTCTTAATCAGTTCTCTAGTACTCGCATCAACTAACAATTCCAGTATGAATTGGTAAGTAATGGTTTGATAAATCATATACTATTTATGTCCATGTACCTTTTTTACAACGTCTTAAATATAATATGTACTCATCCTTTTAAATCTAATTTAATTAATTGTGTTACTGTAATAATAAAAAATCTCAAAAACATGAATATAGGTCAAACGCAAAGGAGCCTATAACACGCATCGCGTTGCCGCGCTGGATGGCAATATAGACAACTTTTGAAATTATTTTATGTACCTACAATCTACATACAACAGATTCATACCAAATTAACTCAATTGTAAAAAAAAACGATGCTTGGAAAGTATTGTTTCGCGTCCAGACTTGTCAAGACAAAAAAAAACACATAGATAAGATATAGGTATTTTAGATCTGTAAAAAGTAAAAAGGGTTTGTTGATATGATAACGATTTAAAAGTCGAGGTTTGTGAATTACCTACACAAAAGTTAATCAGTAATCACGTTAGATCAGTACACTGGGGTGGGCCGGGTGCGAAGCGCATTGTCCCAGGCCCAATCCCGACCACCCCCCGCAAGGATTCGTTGCTTATTTAATGCAACGATGCACACGTAAACATCTAAATAAGTTTTGTGTGACATTTCTCCCCCACCCTCTAATTTTACTAAGTAGCCGTATCTTTACAAATGCGCCGGGGAGGAAACATTCAAACCAAATGTAACTTTTGGTGAGCTGTGATTTTTTCAGTTTTTTTTTATATTAAGTAGTATTTTAAAAATTCTGAATTTTAAGAAGACCATAGTTAAAAAATTACAATGAAAAGAAATTAACGAAACATATACATATAATACATAAACCTATTATTGTTTGATTCTAGATGTGTATGAAGGTCACGTTGGTTAGGTGTAAATCTAAATGCTCTACACGTGACCGCCGGTGATGCTAAGTGCAACACCAGGCAATCGCCGTTTATTCCTTGGATAGTATATACGGTTAACTGTACCATACGATAAGAGAGGGAGTCTTTAGTATATTTATATAGTTAATAAAAACAATTAGTAGGGTAGATTATTTATGGTACCTGCCAAGACAATAATCATAATTATGTACTCTCTAAAACGAGTTTAATCATTTTAATAGGAGCAGTACGTATTGTAAGTACCGTTTGTCTAGTAAGAATAGCACTGATATTGGCTACGTCAATAGCTGTGAGAATTGGGGATAGTAGTAAGTGATGCAATAGCGCTATCAGCAGCCGGCAGCCGGCACGTACGGTCAGCGACGCGGGCGCAGCAAGCGATGGCGATGACGCTGCCCTAAGCTTGCACCCCACGGCTGCTGCCACTCTCCTGTCACAGCTTACGCAAACCGACTGACAGCCTCCCAATAATTCGTTACGAAAATGTGTTAATCGCACGCCGAACACTTTCACGCTTCGCGACTCCAAATTAGATTAGCGCGATGACAATAGCGACATCTGTAGCTGAATGAGAGTCGTCATATTTTGACAGGTATCGTCACATGTCCGCTGTACCCTCGTCTACCCACATACACGTGTTCGTGCGTCCCACGCGAACTCTCGTGCGACTTAACGTTCGATGTCAGCCTTTTTTCCTCACAAAAGTCCTGATTTCACGCGGTGCGAACATTCATCCGATTGTCGTGAATTTCGTTATCTTGTATTAGCGAGCTCGCAAAGGTAATATTGAAAAAATAATACGTTTGGGATTTGACGGCTCCCCATGTGCGCACGGCAGCTTCTTTTTCACTGCAACGCTCTTATAAATGGAACGGGATGATAAATTTATTTAATGTATACAAATGTTTGGACATTTTTATTTTGCTGTCGTTTAGACGTAGGTAACATAATTTAGTTCACCATATGTTAAGTCGTTATATCGCTGCTAGTAGGAAGTGGAAAAAATAGTTTACGACTTGTGAGAGATACTATGACACACATATCCTTTCTCTTGTCCTGACTACATCAACAAACTAACTTTTTATGGGGTCGCAAAAACTTGCTTGATAAATAGATACATTAAACGGTCAAGACAGAACAATACGTCCTAATAAGACTTACAATAATGTCTGAAATCTGAAACTCTGAGTGACAGTCATGTTGGGGGCTTTAAACTAATCGCTGCCTACCTACTTACATCCAGTGATTAATAAATTTTAACGAGATGTGAATGTTTCTTTTGTGTTCATCTTGGATTATAAATCCAAGGATTAAATCTTTAAGAGGTTTTATATTATCATTGATGGTTCGGAAATTGCGAAAATAAAAATTTGCCGGTTCATTAACGAGGGTTTTAATTTGGGGTTTCCGTTTAATTGATCTCTGGCCGGGCAATTATTCACAGGGGTACATAAAGTAATTATTGCTGGGTAGCCCTTTTTCCTTGTCGCCCAGGCGCTGCTGGGCGGGAGAAGCGCGGCGGGCGCGGGGGGCGCGGGGTCCGCGGGCGCTAATCGCGCGCCTGGTGTCGATGACGGCTCGCAACTGTGTCTTGAATCGCGATGACAGGATTTTAATATATTTTGTTGTTGTATGTAAATCATTCTGCAAACAATTTGTAAGGAGCATGAAATGTTCCACCAAAGCTTTTCGCATTCATTCTAAATTTGTTTAATTACGGAGTACAGAGAGTTCTCTACTAAACCATTTTTATCGTTTTAATTGATCCGATAATGTAAGAGGAGTCTAGATAGAATGTGGTACTGGTACCCCCGAAATCTTTGAAACGTCAAAAATTTATTTGGCGCGCGTCGTCGCTCTCGGCTTGTATCGCGGCTGTTCCCGTGTCCTATCAGAATCAAAGTGAACCTATCATAATCGTGAAATTACGCGCTCGCTTCGCTCGCGTTGATTTTAAAGACGCTGCTTGGGGTACGTATTTTTATTGTAAAATGTCGTCACGTTTTAACATTGATTGTTGGTTGATCTATCAGACTCGCGAAATTTCGTAATAGCTCCACTTGAATTAGTTTTAAAGATATTGCACATATACGTATAAGCAATTGTCTTGAAATTTCAAGTTCACTCCGCTCTCGTTAGTCTTAAAGGCATTGCTTACGTATATGTGAATCGCGAAATTTCTCTACCGATTTTACCGCAATTCAAAACTTGGCTTTCTGCTAGCCAACTAGCCTTGGGCTGGCACTGTTCATCCCCAAATACAAATACTGGCTACGCCCCTATATATGGTTTAGTGCTCAGGCACACTCGGCGGTTTTACCTTCAAGGCCGTGAGTAGTGAGTTCGATTCACACCCGGGCAAACGTTTTGTCTGTCACCTCTGTATCTGGGTATTTGATATCTACATTAGTGTTTACTTGAACGCATATAATATATACGTACATGATTGAGATATCTAAGTCGGTATAACTTCATATTGATAACTTATTGTGTTCCATTTTCACCTCATATAAAAATTATTTTTTACGAAATAACATCCAAAAAGTTGTACACTTCACAACGTTGCCCTTAGTTTACAAACTTAACCTTAAAAAATAAATAATAAATACGAGTGTGCTTTAGACCACACGACTGAATTAAAACTTCATTAGCTCCATCTATGTATATGTACGAGAATGAAAGTAAATAATTAGTCTTCAGAAAATAATCAAATATTTTTAGTCATATATAGGTATAGACAATTTATAAAAAGAGTTTTATTATCCTCTGGAAATGATCAAATCTTTTTTATTTTATATGTTTGTTTAGATTGTTTTGACAACCGATATTGTTGCCTTGGCAACCGATATTGTTGGTAAACAAAAATAAATAGTACCTATCTCTCTTTCTATCTTCACTAATTTATATATATGGCTTGTACTCATCAAACTGAACAACTTTTTTTCTGCAACTTTACTGAAATCGCGAAATTTTTATTGGATTTTTCGTACAAAACCGTTTAATCAGCTGACCGATTTGTACAAAAATAAATAAAAACAATTGCGATTTCAGAAAAGTTGCAGAACAAAAGTGGTTCAGTTTGATGAGTACAAGCCCATCTTAAAGTACCATACACCTTTATATGACACCCTGTATATCCCTCTCAACTTCCGTTCGCCTCGCCCGATCTCACTTCCGTAACGTTCTCGTCATGCATCCACCAGCTTACTCCCCAAGTCAAGCGCGCGTACGAAGAAGTTTTGTTTAAAAAAAAAATTAATTTTATTGTTATCCTTCCCTGACACCCAGGGGTTTTTAGATTGGGCATTTTTATTCTTTATTTTCCTGTCCTTGTCCTTTTAATTTGAATGTTTCTTTGCAACTACGTCAAACTCTAACAACATGCGCCTGAAGAACACGTAAGAACACAAAACCAATACCCTCAGCTGGCTGCTCCCTCAGCTGGGTAATCCCTAAGCTATGGCTATATGATAAAAATAAATAAAGATAAATTTTAAAATTATTTTTCTATTTTTATGTTACAACTCTTCTTTTGTAGTAATTCTGTTTTTAATGATTTCTTCTTCCAATTCCTGTTAGTATTTTTTTTCCTTTCTTTCCGTTTTTTGTTTATATTCTACCTGGAATCCTTTTATTTTCACCTCTCAATCTTTTTGCCATTTAACATATTCTTCCTCAAAACTCTTGACTCCATGTCGTATAAGAAATAATCCCTTCGTTATTTCAGCCTCATGCTTCCTGCATTCAATCCTCCTCTGCATGATTTTTTTTTCTGTTGCTGACCTTATTTTCCATGTTTCCATGTGTGTTAATCTTCTCTTCTCTTTCTCCTTAATTTCACTCTTGTTTATTTTACTTTCATTCTAATTATCTTTTACTAATTCACTCATGTTTATTTTCTTCTCATTCTTATTATCTTTCACTAATTTTTCATTTTTTTTCCCTCAGTATCTCTTCTCTCTTTCCAACTTTTGTTTTATTTTCAATTGTTTATCATACTTCAACTCTATCATTTGTCTTGTCTCCTTCTTTTGTTTCTTCAAATATTTCGGCCTCGTTTTCTTCAAATATATCAATGTCATATATTTTATCCTTCCCTGTATAATCAGAAAATCTCCATTCCACTTCTTTATTTTCCTTCTCAAACCTCTTAATTAAATTTTTAAACTTTATTGCTTTTTCTCTTTTCTTCTCTTCTTCTTCCATCTGATAACCACACATCTTTAAAATCAATTGACTGACTCGGTGGCTCAGTAGTTAGTGCCCTTGACTACTGATCCGAGGGTTGTGGGTTCGATCCCCACCCAGGGCAAGCATTTGTGTGATGAGCAGATTTGTTTGCTCTGTGTCTGGGTGTTAAATATCTATATATGTATGTATTTAAACGTATATAAGTATGTATATCAGTCTCTGGTAACCCATAACACAGGGAATCCTACTTTGGGGCCAGATGACCATGTGTGATTTGTCCCAGAATATTTATTTATTTATCATAATTGCAGACGAACTGTCATCATTTTGGGAAATTTTCAATTGTCTTCGAAAATACACGGTAATTCTTCTCCAAATCATGCTCTACTTTTTTTTATTACAATTGGTAAGCTCTTGGCATCATCTCACCTGATGGTAAGTGACGATGATGCCGAAGATGAAAGCGAGCTTATCAAGATTCCCCAACGCAATGGAGTCGACTGGCTATCTTATCTTCAAGCCGGAACACATCAATGCTCTTAACACTGATGTTAACAAGACAAGACGCGGCAAAACTTAGATAAGATGGTGGTAGCTAGCGAGGCGGGCTTAGAAAATGCCCTACCACCAACCAAACCGAGTCTTCCAAGTTGACCCCACCGGGACCGCGACGTCCTGGTGTGAAGCGAATGAACTAATCATTACGCCACGGAGGTGGTCTACTGCCACTGTTGTTCTTCCCTAACCCCCAGGGGGTTTTTAGATCAATGAACAATATGCAAAATTATTGATACCTGTGTCATGACATGAAGAAGGACATAGGCTTTTTACCCGTGAAAATAGCATAGTCCGATACTTCCTAAGGGAACTAAAAAAAACTTTTTTGGTTGATTACTTTTATATCGCTACGGAGCAACGGATTGTTGTAACTTTTGGCACAGAAATGGTTAAGGTGGTAGGAAATGACATATACTACTAATTAGCATAGCCCAATCTCGATGGATCTGGGGCAAATTCATTTCCACGCTCGCGCACTTCGGCGTAACAGTGGAGCAATGGATGATTTTTTGGACAGAAATAGTTGAGAGGGTGGGAAGTGACATAGACTGCTTATCAAATAGCCCGACATACTTGTAGTTCCCGAGGGACATGGAGAAAACTCATGTCTGCGCTCGCGTGCAGCTTGCGGCTCGCGCACTACTCACCCCCAAAACAGACATAAAAACGATGTCTACTAGAGCGAAGCCGCGAGCAAAAGATATGTTTATCATTCTTCGGTTCTCATAGCATGCTAATGTTGGTTTAAATTAAACAAAAAAAATTAATTAATATTCAGCTTCAAGAACATTTTTTTTGTTTTACATTTTTGGTTAACTTGCGAATCAGATTTTTTAAAACTTAACAGGAGAGCAAAAAAAAAACGTTTTAGAAACCAAATTATTATTTTTTTCAAATCGGTCCCATTTTTTTATTTCAATATTTTTATGTAAATGGTAGTAAAAATTTAAGCTCCATGTCATTTATGAACCATTTATGCAGTATAGTTATTGAGTAGCGATTATTGCACATTCACAAGTTTACTTCTCCATACAAAATTCGAATATTTTTATTATAGTAAATAAGTACACATTAACTACGCAATTCTAAATACAGCTTTTTTGCCCATTGACTTAACCTCAAAATGTGATTTTTTTGTGCACTTATGGTCCTGATATTATGTCTTAAGACTTAATACGGAATTGGTAATAATAAATTTACATTACCTACGTTTAAAAATTTTCTGAGATAAGATAAAGATTTATACTTCGGCAAAGTTGTTAGTCCTCATAAGGCTGGAGGTTGCATAGTCTGGGCAGGCTGAAACCCCCGACTCACCTCTGTTTCCCTTCCCTCTTCCTCGCAGGGAGAGCTCCCCTTGTTATGCATAAAATTTTGTCTTATTACTCCCAACTTTGCTATTATATTTTGACGAAACGAAGTTGCCAAGTTATTTTGTTATTAAAATTTTTGGCCGCCGCCACGGATAAATTTAGTTCGAATGTAAATGGGAGTCCTTAAATTATAAAGCAAGAACTTATTTGATTGAACAAACCTGAAGCCGGGATTAATGTCGGAAATTTCGTCGACGAGACAGTATTCCTGACGGTTCGTCGCGAGTGTCGCGGCCATTATGTAGACGGGCCCCGAAATGGCCCTGAGCTGATTTTATACGACGCTTGTATTGTGGTGTGGAGGTTTCAGATCCTTGGGTAAACCTTTTTGCATTCGGGTAGGTATACTGCTGTGAAGTATTATGTATAACTTAGACAAAGAATTATTTTTTACAATTTAGGCGGCGTTGTTGCTTAGAGCGATTTCTATCAGGCAACCTAAAGCTGTTACAGGACACGTAGCCGTCGGGGTAGTAAAGTTCTCGAGTGGTGTCTTTGCAAAGGAAGACGCAACGTAGGCAGGCCTCCCATTCCGTGGAGCGACGACCTTATAAGGTTCGCGGGCAGCCGCTGGATGAAGGCAGCGCAGGACTGGACATTTTGGAAATCCTTGGAGGAGGCCTTTGTCTAGCAGTGGACGTTTTTCCGCTGATATTATGATGATGATGAAGTACTGTACTTTTAATGTACTTATTATAATCCTTGTATTATTCCTAATTCGACTATAACAGCCTTTATACGCTCAAGCATTTTATCATTCCTAATGGAATACAATTTAATAAAGACGACCTAGGTACAAAAACTAAGTTTAAATGTGTTTGTTTTAATGTAGGCAGATTGCAGATGACAATGCATTCTTTACGAAAGGGCTTTAATTTTATTTCATAGCTAATGCTCACTTATCATTTAAAAAAACTGGCCATGTGATAGTCTGACTGACACAACGAGAATATCATACCACCACACCTCTACACACGTTTACAGCAATGATAGGTATTTTTTTTATTTCAGTTCGGACTCTTTAGTGCAGGTTTTTATTGTCTATGGTTTTACTTAGAATTAGTACTGTCACTACATCAAGTTACACGTTTTTATAATTTAATGTTTTTACGATCGAGCAAAAGCTTTTTAAATCCCGTTTCTTGTTAAGGTTATTAGTTGATAGCAACGCGTATTATGTGAACATTTTAACCGAATATGTACCTATCGGTTCAAAAGATACAGCCGTTTAAAATTGAAAAAGACAGACATACAAACGGGCAGACGAACAGACTGATAGCGTGGGCTAAGTAATAGGGTCCCGTTACCTGGTAGAAACGGAACCCTAAAAAAATCTTCCTCTTCACAATATCAGTAGTTCCGCTTGCTTCCGCCGCCGTCACGCTACAGCGCCTTATGTTTAGGACATCAACGCCAAGAGTTAACGTCACAACAGTTAATAAAAACACACATTACGCCCCCTTACACCAGTGCAACCAAGATATTGTCGGAGCTTAATAATGTAGAGTCGCTTGCTATCGCATTCTCTCGGAAGTTACGTGGAGGTGTACTGTACACGCTGCTACACCGAGTTGTGTTGAGGTGGCGGGAGACGACGATGGGGAGGGGGTGTGCTGAGCATCTGTTCCTTTTGTAGCGACAAATTAACACCGACTCGAGCCCGAGCTAACTGAAGCTGAGCCGTTCCGACGGCGGAGGCCTAAAAGCGCCCCTTGCTACGCGCCAGCTGCATACACCACTAAATTCCACGTTACAATGCTTTGTTTTAAATTTTGTAATCATTCTCACATTTTACGACGCTGAACGGTCCGTTTCGGAAAATTTGATACTACTATAAAGCCTGTAATTGTGTTAGCATTCCAGTTAATTAAAAGTTATGAATTTAAAGGCACACAGCTTTACGGCGGTGCGTCGGCGTCGCTCGCTCGGCCCAGCCGCTGGTTTCAATGTGATGAATTTCTTTTATCGCCTTCTAACTACAAAAGTATAGTTACGTAACATTATTTCACAGTTAATGAGCGGACGAATTCCATAATAAAAATTAGTGGTGTTTGTATATCGTCTATTATTTAAATTTAAGCGGGATAAAAATAGTTTAACTTCGTTTACTAAATTTAATATCAAATAAAAAGGTGGTCACGTGCGTTTTGGAAAATGCGCAAAGTAGGGTTCCGTCGTGTTTTCAAAAAATAAATGTGTTGGTATAGAACATTTTTTGAAATCTCATCTTAATTTGATTGGTCAACTATCACTCCGTAAGTAAGTAAGTCTTCTTAGCAGAGACATTTTTTCTTTTAAATATATTAGATGCCCAATTATTTCCAATAATTTCACAATTTCTGTAATAGCAGTTTGGCTGTATGGAAATAGAATTGTGTAACTCTAACAAAAATTAGCGATTCTGTGAGCTATGTCGGTCACTTTGGTTCTTCTGCGGATCTCCTCGTTTCTGATTCGATCACGCAGAGAAACTCCGAGAAAAGCACGCTCCATTGCCCTTTGGATGACCTTGACCGCGACCGCGCACCGGAAAACGTAGCCTAGGCAGGCCTCCCACGCGGTGGACCGACGACCAGGTGAAGATCGCGGGAATCCGATGGATGCGGGCAGCGCAGGACCGGTCGTCGTGGAAATCCTTGGACGCCTTTGTCCAGCAGTGGTCGTTTTTCGGCTGATATGATGAACAAAAATTACTACTTTTAATATTTGGTAAACGAAACATTTATTGAAAGAATCTTCCAATAGTTTATTAAATGATACCCCGCATGATTAAATAAACAGAACTTTGAATATACAACATACTTAGTCGCGAGAGCGTCTAATTTTTTTTAAATCTGTACGGGAGGTACCTTGTTACAGTTTTCGTAAATATATTTTTCAAATTTACGCAATCGAAAAAACGTAGTTAATAAGTTTTTGCCATTGTGTAAATTTGACAAATATACTTAGCGTCATTTTGGAGACAAAAAATCAAACTTTTTTTATGACAGGTACCGTTTTCTTATCACATAATATGGCATATTTAATGTGTTATTAAGTATCGTTTATGACGATAACTTGAAAACCGGCACCATTTTCATCAAAATAGCCTTTTTAATTTTTTTCGTATATCTGGCAAATGATTAAAAATAATTTAAACAATATTTCATCAAAATAAGTCCAACAGTTTCTCTGTTAATCGAGAATACACACATACATACACATATATTTTTTTCTGAAACATTTCTTTAGTGTCACCTTTTTTCACTCCTTATCCCTGAAAGGTAAAAATCACACTACTTTACATCTACATGAGGCGACCTAAAATTATTTTCAGCTCTTATTCCGTCATAGACGTGTCAAAGGTATAGATAACCATACAAAATTTATAAAAATAACATAATTTTTAAAATGGCTGTGACATAAGGATGGACAGACAGACATGGCGAAATAATAAGGGTTCCTTATTTGACTATGGAACCCTAAAAATAGAAAAGATCGAGTCTGACTAGCGCACTAAGAGTTTTGTTCCTATTTAATTAGTAACAAGATTCTATCTATCTATTATGGCTTTTATTGTAGTTGGTAACAGATAGATGGACAGGGATTAGTATACGGAACAATTTGGGTATACAGAACCCTTAAAAGCAGCAATTTTATTTCTCGGGTTTTTGAAACTGAATTGAGAAGCCGTGGACTTTTTTTTTTGTTTTTTTCAATAACCATTTTTCAATCATATTTAGCCAGGGAAATCACATGATTAATGTTTTCTCATTAAAAAGAAAAGCAGTAAATTTAAAAAAAAAAACCCAACTGTTTTCCTTTAAATGACCCAAACACTGTCACGTGGTGGTCCAGAGGTGGAGTACTCGAATCAACCCTATAATAATATGTGTGTTCCGCGAAAGTCCACGGTTTTCGAGATATGCTATTCTAATTTCTATTTTCAGATTTCGTATAAAAATATATTTACTGGACTTTGGCGTCAGCTTGTGAAAAAAAAAAGTCATCATACAATTAAACCACCCAAGCACTAGAAAATTTTTGTTTAAAAAAACAAACTTTAGAAAAAGACAAGCATTTTAAAATTAAAATTTTAGTTTTTTTAAAAAGAAAAGGTTTGTAAAATACAAAGCTTCTCAAAAAACTTAAAACGTTTGAAAACAACAATTTTAATTAACATTAACAATTAATATTGGCGGCTACCAAAATGGTTGCGTACAAAAGTAACAAATACATAATGCGATCTCACAAGCTTTATGAAAAAAGCGCAAAGTCAAAATACTACTTTCCCACAGAGATTAACGTTTGCGCAATAAAAGGGCCAACCCAAAAACAGTATAGTAACGCTGAGTTATGAAAACAAATACACATTATGCTTACGTACGAAATCTCGTGCAACTAATGACGTTAAAAGCGAGGGGTAAGAGTAACATTGCTAACAGCCGAAAGACTTTAACAACATTCGATACGATATTCTGATATGCAATGACGATAACGTGCTGCAAGCAACCAATTCAAAGCTTTAAAAACCATCTTATTAAGGTGAAACTAGAATTCATAATCCAAATTCAGAAAACTCAGATTTTTGTTTATTTTCAATATGCTTCACTCATATTGTGAATTTAGTGTGTGAGGCCAGGCTTAGTCTTGGAACCGTATTTATTGTGGTACACACATCTAAAAATGTAACCCTGAAACTGATTGATACATGGTGCACTGACTTCGTTTCAGCGTTTGGATTTTAAAAGACGACAAGTTACAGAACACAGGGAAAACAACTATTTGATATACAGGTGGTAACGAAATTGGTGTAGGACTATTAACTGGGGCTTCTACTCATCATACTGAACAACTTTTTCCAAGAACCCATCGTCAATTCTCAAAAAAAGAGATTAGACTTGAAACACCAAAATTCACACACATTGTTTGAATAGTTTTTTTTTTGCGATTTTAGCAATATCATAGAGCAAAAGTTGTTCAGTATGATGAGTAGAAGCCTCAGTTAAACGGGATCTACACCAATTTTGTTACAAGATGAAACAGATGTACCTTTCGAGTAACGAAATCTTAACAACTTAAACAGTCGTGTCGGGAAATGTAGTGCGGGCGGCCTCAACAGTCATAGTTCGGGTGTGTGCCAAAAGTTGGGTATGGAGGTCATAAATACAGCCGCGGGGGGCCAGGCTCCAACAATAACACAGAGTTCGCCGTGTTAACATTCTCTCCGTACTTAATTCCGTGGCAACTCGCTTAAGAGGGTAGACTCTGAC
Organism: Coleophora flavipennella; assembly: GCA_947284805.1. NCBI lineage: Eukaryota > Metazoa > Arthropoda > Insecta > Lepidoptera > Coleophoridae > Coleophora > Coleophora flavipennella. The sequence goes on from OX369308.1 coordinate 17,364,736, forward strand.
ACCGTGTTAATTAAATAATTACTTTAAATAATAACTCCTCGACCTTCGTCGTTATGCTTTACGAGGATACACTTCCGCCTTTTAGAATATAGGTGTTATAAATACGTTTCCATGTACGAGTATGTAGCCCCATATACGATAATTACTTGTTGCACAAGATTAAGAATTTGCCTTGTATTGTTTTCGATTTTTTAAATCCCCAATTAGTAAGTCCGTGGCTCCATCGCATGTAATGGTAAGTGACGATGATGCCGAAGATGGAAGGGGGCTTACCAATATTCCCCAACGCAATGGGGAACTTGCTATATTTATATTTAAGTTATAAGTAAAAGACTAAGGTGCAACTAAGGCCGATTAAGGCCCGTTCAGGGAAGGCTCGAGCCCTTCGGTGGGAACGTATACACCTATATGTATAATATGAGTTGATATGATGAATGTTAAAGAGAAATGATGAGTTTAATAAAAATATTTTTTGACGCAAAGCAAGCAAACTAGATAAATGTTGATTAACTTCTTTTGACTAGCTAGACTCATCGATATTTACGAAGCGAATTCTTGTGTTTATTTTTGACTCAACTTGTTATATGCCGTTCCCCTATCATATGACAAATATTGTTATAAGGACAGGGGGGAGCAAAGGTTTCTCGCAGAATGTTATGGTTCTAGAGGTACCGCCCTCTGCGCTTGCTAATAGAGATACTAATTAATTAACTACCCGTTAGTTTAGAAGTAGAGGCAGCCAGTAGAGTTCCGCCTACGGAACTACATAGGTTAAAGAGCCTTTTTGTGAAAATGTTTGTCTTTACTATAGCTAATTATGAATTTAATTTTATTTTCCGCATTTAAGAGTTCAATCCACACTTTTTATTCAGCAGTTCGTTCTATTTACCAATTATACTTACCTATATTTAAACTACATAGTGGCTGCTCTGTGCGTAAGATGCAAGCAGCTCGTGTTCCCTGTTTTCTTGAAAAAAGCTGTCATTTTTAAAATTTTAATAGAACATTTTAAAAATGGAATGTGCGCATTTTTATATTGCGGCCATCTTGAAAAATAGCTATAACTAAATTGAACTCCGTATTCAGCATCAGAAATCAATAATACTAACCGATGTCGATTTTCATGTCAATCAGAGCTAATTCAGGATCCGGTCAAAATAACAATTGGAAAAGAAACGCAATGAAAAAACATTCTATCGCTCTTGTCCAGCCCTCTAATTTGAGTACAAATTCTAACATTTTCATTCAGTAGGTATTTTGTTTATTTACTAAGTATAGTATACAGTGTGTAAGGAAATTGGTGTAGGTCCCGTTAACTGGGGGTTCTACTCGTCATACTGAACAACTTTCTCCAAGGAACCCATAGTCAATTCGTAAAAAAAAATTGGACCCTCAAAATCAGTTGATCAGCTGATCGATTTGTATGAACAGTAAAAAAAACTTTTTACGTTTTCAGTAAAGTCATAGAACAAAAGTTGTTCAGTATGATAAGTAGAAGCCCCAGTTAACGGGACCTAAACCAATTTTGTTACACCTGTATATGTATTTAATTTTTTTGTCTTTTATTTTTATATACTGTTCAATTGTTTCATTGCGATCTTAATTTAGCTTTTAAACTGTTCAGAACCATAAGGTGCATATTACCTAAAACTAAAGGTAAGTTCACTAACCAAAAGGCAAACACAGCTAAACACAACAAAAACAATGACACGAGTTTTCTCTCCACTTGAAACTTAAAACGGCATAAAATAAAGATTTCAGAACGTATTGTTTGCCATAGCGACTGTCACCAAGTTGCTTCGACGCTGTTTGCTAGGGCGGAGCGCGACGAACGCTGCTTCGTAAAGCCTGCCCTCGAGCACCTACTCTATTGACTTTCTTCCGCTCGCTTGTCGAGTTATGATAAATTACTGCCGTACCATTCTAAACTCGACCCTAACAGCCAAGACAACAGTACATATTGCTACAACAATGGTTAGTGAGCATAATTCGTTTCACCACATAGACGGATACTTCTTAAATAATAAAGGCTCTTTGTAAAACTTTCCCTCCTTGAGCGTTCTAAAGCTTTCGGTATCCAGTAATTAATATTCATGGAGGCTCGGGTTGGGGTGACGACGTTGCACAAGAGTTCCGGACACAGCAAAAATAAATGGTAAACCTACTTCACCAACGACAGTATTGGATGGTTCTGAGAATAAACTCGAAAGTGAGGAAAAATAGTAGTGTTTTTAAAAAGTTTATTTTACCACTATTTTGTATGTACTGAGAGGTCTTGTTCTGTTTGTGTAACCCCGACTCTCACTTGGTCGGTTTTTTATTTTATTTGTTTTCTCACAACTATATTGAAAAACGTCGTATGATACATACGGATTTAAATAGGGAAACTCGTGACGATAGTAAATCATCGCCTGCGGCTAGGGTTTACTTACAAATATCACTAGTTTACCAATTACCTATTTACCACTTTGTATGATAAATTATTAATAATTATAGTTGACTAGCTGTTTCCCGCGGCTTCACCCGCGTGGACAACGTTTCTATGACTTTTCGATGGTGCGCAGTGCGCAAGCTTCAAGTGGCTCGCGAGCGTGGTAAAAGGTAGCCTATGTCTTAATCCAGGTTCTAATCTGTCGACCTACCAAATTTCAGCCAAATCCGTTCAGTAGTTTTTGCGTGAATGCGTAACAAACATCCACGCTTTCACATAATATACATATATATATATATACTTGTCCCTTATAAATTAATACTTCAAATGTCCTAAAATAAGCTCACGGCAAAGACACCCTACACATTTCCCGGAGGGGTCGTGTAATTAATAAACTTATATGATACTTTTGTTTACAGTGTCATTCCTGAAAAGCAGGGGAACCTTTTGAATGACGTTGTTTTGTATCAACCCAGTACATGCCAGTACGCTTAAGTTGTGTTCGTGAGTAGTGAGTACCTATATGGGGAAAATGGTGGTTTTATATTTTCTTCTAACCTATACATTTCGCGGAGGGGTCGTGTAATTAATAAACTTATATGATACTTTTGTTTACAGTGTCATTCCTGAAAAGCAGGGGAACCTTTTGAATGACGTTGTTTTGTATCAACCCAGTACATGCCCAGTACGCTTAAGTTGTGTTCGTGAGTAGTGAGTACCTACTTGGGGAAAATGGTGGTTTTATATTTTCTTCTAACCTATACATTTCGCGGAGGGGTCGTGTAATTAATAAACTTATATGATACTTTTGTTTACAGTGTTATTCCTGAAAAGCAGGGGAACCTTTTCAATGACGTTGTTTTGTATCAACCCAGTACATGCCAGTACACTTAAGTTGTGTTCGTGAGTAGTGAGTACCTACTTGGGGAAAATGGTGGTTTTATATTTTCTTCTAACCTATACATTTCGCGGAGGGGTCGTGTAATTAATAAACTTATATGATACTTTTGTTTACAGTGTCATTCCTGAAAAGCAGGGGAACCTTTTGAATGACGTTGTTTTGTATCAACCCAGTACAACTGGAATTTTGACGTTTTAAGGAGTGAATCGTTATATCGAGTGACGTTTTACGGAGTTTACACTGTATTTGTAAATAGAAAATATCTTTATGTTTCGGTGAAAGAGGATTTCCGCGTATAAAGCATTCTGTACACCCAAAGGGTGTTCAATTATGGGACCCTATTACAAAGCCTCCACTGTCCGTCTGTCCATCCGTCTGCCTATCAGCAGGCTGTATTTCATGAGTCGTGATAGGTTGATATTTTCACATAGTATCTATTTCTATTGCCGCTATAACTACAAATTATAAAAATTAAACGAGTGATTTTTGTTAGTGCTGTCAGCTACCTGTATTTCATGAACTGTAATAAGGTAGACAGTTAAAATCTTCACATGGTGTGTATTAGGTATGTGGTTAAGTTATGTAGTTATTATTAAAAACCAAAGGTGCCCCCTATACATAAAACGAGTTTTTTTTTCTTGTATGATTGTATGTAACTCTTAGTGTTAGGCGCGGGAGAAACACGAGAGGCATAAGGCGCGGGCGCGGTGCGGACGCGGCGCCGCTCTTTTCATATTTCATACAAAATGTATAGAAGCGACGCACGACGAAGATATACATAGGCGGCTCGTTATACAACATGTATAGAAGCTAACGCCCGCGTCGCGCCCGCACCACTCCCGCACCGCGCCCGCACCGCGCCCGCACCGCGCCCGCACCGCGCCCGCACCGCGCTCGCACCACGCCCGCACCGCGCCCGCACTGCGCCGCCTTTGTATGTCCCGCGCCCAAAGTCCGACTCGCTCTAGGCCAATTTTTGAGCTTTCTTTATTTTGATTAGAACTAAAATATAAACTTTTATTATAAACTCTGACTCAAACTCAATTACAGAAAATAATTAAGACAGCTAACCATTAAGCTTGCTTTTGAACTAAGCGAGATAAGTATTCAAATAAATTAATGCATCATATCATCAAAAGACAGGTATCGTTTAATTTAAATTGAAAGCACAAGTAATTTGACAAAACTTCTGTAATAAAATTATCGAGCATTGACCGTTGTCTGATAAGTGAGTGGGTGTGTGTGGACCGAGAATCGAACGCGGGACCGGACAACCTGCATGTTAATACACTACACGTAAAACGAAGATTATCCATAAAACTCAAAAAGGTACCGAGTGGTCTGTCTGGACGCAGCGCGAACGTCGGCCAGTGCCACTAAAACGATAATCGGTGGTTTAACCGCGGATCTAAATATTTACAAAAATATCTGTTTTTACTTTAGCGACGAAGGAGTGAAGAAGGTATTGTAAATATTGTGATGCAAAAAATCGAAGTTGAAATTTTGATGGGGGTCGATTGTTTTACTCTAACTAATAGAGTCCAAAAAACACTAAAATAAAAAACGTATGTATGTGAGTGTGTCTGTGTACATCTGACAGGTTCTCTTATTCCCAAACTACTGGTCGACCTGAGCGGGATTTTGCATATGCCATTGATCTTTTCACATTTTTACAGTTAACGCTAACGTATTTGGTATTAAAGTTTTAGCTGTCATCTATACTAGGTTGATTTGATATTGTAATTGTTCCAGGAAAAATCCGAGTAAGGTACCTCCTATATAAACCCAAATCATTTGTAATATTTTCATCAAGTCTTATTGTTATACCTAACTTTATCCCATGTTTATTGTTGATTTGTGTATGCCCGACTACGGCAGTCGGTGAAAGCTTCGGGAAAAATTATGCACAGTGTGCCTTTAAATTTTATTTTAGACGGTAACGAACGACTGATGACTGATTTGCATGTTATCTAAGAACTTGATTTTTGAGTAGATATCGTATTGGTAGTGGGCTCCTGTTTCCGTGATGGCGATTATTAGGCCAAACTGCTAAATCGACTTTCCTTCGAAGCCTACCAAATCCTTTAAAAAAATATATAGCAGGTATAATATACTCAAAAACCAAAAATAAGTTTTAAATTTTCTTTAACATAAATTTGTAACAAAATTAAACCAAGTATTTCTATGATTTACGCAAGAATTTTCTGACTGCTTCCAAACGCGTGAAGCGATTTTAATGATTGTTTCACTGGATTGTCGACATTTTGTAGGTTTATAAAAATTAAGTTCGATATTTTCAAAAATATTTATTTAAATGGATCAAAAAATTAGAAACAGTGCCAAATGCAAGCGTAAACCGGCGCGAGGCGCAGGCGGCAGGCAGTTTTGCTCTAGCGTTCACACGGGGAGGCTGTGTCGCACGTTAGCTTAGCTCCGATAAGGATATTTCTGTCAAAGAAATCAAAGCGCAGATAATGCATTAGGCACAATAGCTCAGTTACGTTGTCATATGTTTTTTTTTTGCGCTTGGACGCAGTTATTGGTGATAGTGATGGAAAATTAATTAGTGAATGTACTTGTAAATATTTTGTTGCAAATATAACATTTTTAGTTATACTCGTAGTTATCTTTATGATTGGTCACATAAAAAGTGCATACTATAAACATTGCTACACATACAAAATACAGACGAACTCTTTTAAAAAAGGGTTGCTTACCGTAGTCTTTTCAAAAATTAAATGTACATTTTAAGAATCATAATTATATCTGCAGTTAGTAATAGAACATTTTGTATAGAAAATCTATGAACTTTTTACAAATCCAACTACAAATCTTAAGTTGGTCGACTATTACTCCTAAACTAAGAAAGCCTACGTAGCCGTTATAGTTTTTCTTTTAAATTGTTTATAATATGTCCTACTATTTTTTTTTTCAGATGTCTTAAAATAGTGGTTTAGCTGGTGGTTGGTGGGGGAACACTTAACAAGAACAAAAATTTGCACTTTAAAGCTTATTATTTCGCAAACCGATCATTAAATCGAAAAATAGTTTTAGAAAACCCTCAGTTGTTGTAAAAGAAACCCTATTACGATACCCTACACGATAGGCTACATCAATGAAAAAAAAGACCCCTCTTACGTCAAAAAAAGACATGTAGGAAAGGCACTATAAAACAATTTTTTTTCAAGATTTTTTGTCGGCGTAATCAATACGTACACCCACGCCAAATTACAGCTTTCAGGTACTAACTGACTCTCAGCTAAGCCACGGACAGACGGATAGACAGATAAACAGAGACATGGCGAAACTATGAGGGTTCCTTGTTGACTACGAAACCCTAAAAAATAAGTTACGTATTTATTGATCTATATTCTATAAACCTTTAAATTCATACTTCAAGAAACTGTGACTTGCTGTAAGTAATTCATAAATATAGAAAAGGTAAGTAATAGACGAAGCTAAACTTCAACAAGGTAATTTTTATTACATTAAATCTATACATACAGTTTAATAAGCGCAAAATTCCTAACAAGTTTCAAACAAAAACGAGTGTACATAATTAGATCTGTCTCAATTCGGTTAAGTCATAAATGTTATTGTTAGGTAGATAAGCGAAAGCGCCACGTCTGCGCTCCGCTTTGTGCCGTGTGGTATCGGGTAGGAGTGCGGTGTGCGCGGGGAGGGACACCTTGCTAACCTTAATTTCCGCCCAGACGAGCAAGGTCGTTTGTCCTTATAGTCGTGCAGGTGTAGTTGGCTAGTCTAGCCAATCCATCTCCTTCCACAGAAGTCTCCTGGGATATTCACATGCTTTCAGGAGCGACCCCATCTAATTAAGTATTTTTGTCTGGTGCATTCCAGGATCACTGACTGTTTCTTCTGTCTTACTTCTAAATGGCCCTGTGACATGGAGTGGGAGCGACGGCTGACTCTCCCGTTATACTTGTGAACGGGTGCTGTCCGTGTGAACTGGCCTACTCTTGTCAAAGGCATTAACGACAAATTCAATAATTTTAATATATTACTTCTCGAGTCATATTGTTTTAATATCCAAATGACATTATTTGTTTTATATCAATAATTTTATTAATATTATTTACTGATTAATGTTTGTTTTTATTTTTTCTTGTATTTATTCTAATAGACTTACCGCATATAACTCACACACCTTACCCGACATGTAAAAAACATTGTTTTTTCACATTTCATCTACCGAGACCGAGACCTTAAATATGATATTGATATCTCAAGGTTAAAACAAATCATTATGATACAGTTGTTTAGATGGTTTTAATATAGGAAAAAAATTGTATATTGAACTTTCCTAATTACATACAAATTTAAAAGTATTAATTAAGACCCAAATGAGATTCAATCACAAAAACTGGCGTATCATGATGTGCATTGCTTATTCATCAGTGAAATTCAATCCCCTTGAAGCACTTAAACACTTAGCGTTTACATATCGATTGTCGCGTCGCGGATACCTCGGCGGCGTCAGCAGCGGCGGCTCTAGCAGTGCGAGCGCTCCCGAGGGACATCGCGACAGATAATGCGAATGCGCCGGAGCCAAGCGTCGCGATTCACTATCACTCGTATTTGTCGCGCGTCGACGAAGCGCCACAACCTCCGTTTAAACTAAGGTTAAAAGCTCGCAGAGTCGGCCCTAATATTATAACGTGTAAGGAGTAAAACAGCTAGCGTTATCTTCTACACGAGCCCGATTCCTGACCACTTTAATGGGAAAAGCATGTTAGAATTAAACTAAACAAAGACGACGCATCAATTAGGGGCACTCCTTTTTTACTCGACTCAAAAAAGGGCTCAACTTTTTTAAAGCTTGTATGGTGACCGAGTTGAGCTCGGCTCTGTTGCTTTTTTTTATTATTTGATAAGATCAATCACAATGATTCTTGTATGGATTTCAATTAAGCCGATAATAAGATAAGTGGGTGAAAACAGGTAGGTAAGATGCTTCACAAAGAATATTATGGTTTATAATTATTATTGTTATACACCTACATACTTAACTAAGTATGAAGATAGACATTTATGGAGTACTCGTAGTTAGTTGTTTTGTTTGCTTATCGACGTAGATACTAGGTTATATTTTGTTCTGAAGATGAAATAAATAAAAATAATTTAGATTTCCAGACTTGTTGCTAGATATCCGCAAATAAAGCACGTGACGATGCGAGCACTCGCAATAAACGTTATTATTAAGAATTTCTATTATTTGGAAAAAATAAGTGTAATAAAAGTGGAGACGATAACGCCGACGTAATTAAGACGAGGTAAATATATGGAAGGTATTGACGGATCGTAAAGCTAAAGGATTCGAAACAACGAACTGCAAGGTACGGTTTACGAGGGCGACCGAACCGCTTTTATTATTGTTGTAAAATTCACGATCCATTATTAATTATTACAGACATCATTAATCTACTAATCTATTTAAGGACGGGCGATAAGAATCTCATTTAAAGTATTGAATGAAGAGTGTCCGTAGCGGACTCGAGATAGGCTTAAATAAGCTCAGAGTTTAATGTAAGATGTGAATTTTAATTCCAACTCATTTGAATCTTTATTTGAAAGCTGTTAAGGTCGGTTTTAGTAGGATGGTTGAAGGGAGATAGAATAGGTGGGGTCGTGCGATATAGCCTCTGATTTATTAAAGGTTGGTGTTTAAGCGACAAATGCATCGAAACAGATAGCAGCGACATGTCCGACATTGGAGGACCGATGTTGACCACTATAGCGGGTAGCGCACAGTGAGCCACTATCTGAAAACATTGCTCAAGATATCTATTGTTTTGTTTTATGTAAAAAGTGGGAATCTGGGATATTATGGTCACCAAGTTTGCTAATTCATTAATTTTTAGTACAAATAGGTAATAAAATAATTAATGGTCAGTGTAACTGTATTTAATTAGCATTGACCAGCATCTGGGGGTACCGGAGCCTACTTTTCTCAAAGCAACTCACGTTACTTTTAAGCCCCTGTATCTTCGTTCTGGATATAGGTAAGAGTCTAAAATTTTAGATACCAATCATACTTACTAAACCTACATCCATCCCCAAATTACAAGTTTGTTACATAATAATATAAGTGAAATTCCAACAAAAACATCTGTAAAAACGTGCCAAGTCTCGATTAAGATTATGTGGTCATAAAAAGTAGTGAAATGAAGAGCCAACTCTAAGTGAATAAAATAAAACGAGTGACTTGATCGTGAAACATAGTAACAATGACAAAAATATCATTCCAGTAGCTTTAGCGTTCTGACGCGTGAATTGTGTCACGTACAAGAGGTTGATTTTATTAAGCAAATTGAGAATATTTCTAATCAAATACCGTTATAAAATATTTAAAAACATGTGTATAATTAATCTGTATAGGCTCTCGAAGTTACCTCTTATAACGATATTTTCAGAAACTGAAGTAAATCCGGAGTCTGTTAATCATATGCGAAAGTTATTATATTTTGCACACATAATTTCTAGTCCATTTTGCACCCTTTGGTTGCTATTAGAATAAATAAATAAATAAATGTTTTTGACTCACCTTATAATACCTACCCGTAATATTCCAGTTTTGCATCAATTTATTTTTATTAAATATTAATTTTGTAATAACTAATAATTTAGCATTACAATGTACCTACTGTAAAAAACAATATATCTTGAGATATATCACGTTAAACTAATACCGTGTGTATTGCTTTAAACCAAAGACCGGATGGAGGTTTCTTTAGAACATAATCTTTACAACAAAATTGTGATCAGATCACAGGCTATGAATGTATCGAACGAAACACAAATATAGATTTTAAGTAGCACACATAAATACATATCTCATTGGCTGCTATCAGGCTTTATAAACGACGATGTTTTGGGCTAAGTAGGTACCTGAGATAGATGGGTCTGCTTGAGGTGAACCCGTTTGTTAGAAGAATATTTTACGAACTGTACGATAAAAGATAAAGTTTTGTTTTATCTAAAACCCATTCTAACTTTTCAACTGAAAACATTCAAAATTTCGACCCCAATTTTTATGATTCAATGAATGGATTAAGGAAATAAATAAATCAGGCTTCCCGCGACTCATCCCACAAAGAACTCATCCCACGGAATGAGTCGCCGGGGATGCTGTTTTTGAATCCATAGACTAAGCCCGCAAACTAAATGACGCAAATAATTGTACAGTCACTAGAAAAACCTAACAGACAAAGGTTTGTGAATTTTAGGGTTCCGATTATGGCAAAACCCCTCCAACTCACGGCAGTCTTATGTCCAGCAGTGAAAGTCTTTTGGCTAATGTAATGATGGTCATCATGCCACAGCAGGCTGATTGGCATACCCCCGTACCACAGAGATATGCTATATTATAAGGGGAGGTAGATAGGTTATATGCGTCCAAAAAGTAAAGCAAATAAAAAGATGCCAATAGGGGATCGGACTGCTAGTCATATGAGTTATTTTTTACTAAAACGAAATTTTGTTCTAAAAATGTTTGAAATACCCACAAGTGGCGTCAAAGATTTTAAGAGTCATTGACGAACTAAATTTGTGAATTTGATCAATTAAAAATTGAAGACGTAATGGAAAAACAAAACAAGTAAGGTTTTTTGAAACTTCAAGAGGAGAGCAATTTAGGAAATCATATTTCAGATTTTATTTTTGATGCAGTCCGATCCCCTATTGCCATATCTTTTCTTAGTAGCATTCGAACGGAAGAGAACTACCTATAATATTGTGTGTGTAAATGGGTTCGATTTTCAAATGTTGTTAGTGAATTACCCCTCTATGGTAACAAATCTCAGCCTTACTATAAGTTTAAGTTTCGTTCGATATATTCTTAGCTTATGCTGTTCAATTTCGCTGTCAAGAGGAGAGACACCCTGTGTGAATCCCGCCGACGGAGAGTAAATTAGAAACATGGTCAAATTTACGAAGACCGAAAATAAAAAAGATAGTAAGGTTTTTCAGGCGAACAAGTTTGTTTAAAAGTACAGTTTTAAAGCTTAAGAGAATAGGCCTGATCTACCTATAGCTCTACAGCCTGTAGCCGGAAATCATGCCAGAAATTGCTCGACCAGATCTAGTTTTGAAATGGTTTTCAATGCCAGCGCCTCGGATGATAATAATAAAGTCAAGTGCGAAAGTAACGTTCAGATTTTTGTTTTGTTACCTACGCATTTGTTTATCATACTTGTATTGATTATATGAAAAACAAATGCTTGTACTTACATTACATGTAATATTAAATTATCTATGTTAATTGACACAGAATGCCTCCAAAATAATTAATTACTAGCTGTTGCCCGCGAGGTGTAGGACACGTTAACAGGGGATTCTAATCATCACGCTGACAACTTTCCTCAAGAAACCCATATTCAATTCTCAAAAAAAAATGTCGACGCTTCATACAAAAATGCACAAAATTGGTCAATCAGCTGATCGTTTTGTATGAAGACTCCATTTTTTTAGCGATTTCAGCAAAGTCGTAGAACAAAAGTTGTTCAGTATGATGAGTAGAAGCCACAGTTAACGGGACCTACACCAATTTAGTTGCACCCTGTATGTGCATGCAAAATTCAGCTTAATCGGAAACCGGGAAGTGGGTCAAATTTAACTAGCAAGATTTCATTACAGACACCGTGATAGGTGAAACTAAATAAAATCTTGTAAAAAAAAATATATTATGTATTGTGAAAAAATAATGTAAAATTAAATACATTATCATTTTACATCGTACAAGTCATTATATAGGGTAGGTGTGGATAGGGCGTGGGTAATAACTATAACCGTATGTTCTCACAATTATTATTTTATTTGAGATAAAAGACCTAAAAAAAAGTACACAGTAACTAAAAAAGATATTTACAAATTAAATAAATATCACACCAAATTTTTACTTATCCAATAATCATTTGCTTTCATCATTTGCTTTTCTATGTGTTAGTGTCAATCGAAAATAGCACTTATGGTGACAATTTGCTATACGATGCTATACCTTAGGTGGCTTGGGAATTAAATTCCTTGACTGTACCAGGCAATAGGTACCTACATCGGTTTCGTTTTTCTAAGGGCTTGTGCACAAATCAAGCGAGGTTTTTTCGGCTACTTTTATACCCCCTACCCACTCCCTGGTGATATTTGGTGAGGTTTTTGGCTACCCCTCACAACCTCACGTGTATTTTTTTTTTTCAACCTAATTTTAAGATTAATAGTCTTGTAGGTATATAGCGGGCGGGGTCAAGCACAGTCAAGGACACGCGCGTCAAAACTTCGTGAAAAAGACTCATTATTTTGAAGTACTTATTTAAAAATAAAGATTTATTTTTAATGAAACCGAGAAAAACTATGTACTGATGTCGTGATTTTTTCGTGACCCTTCCTCCCCCCTATCGAACCTCACGTGCTTTGTGCACAAGCCCTAAGCTATTCACTCGTTGACTCCAATAACCAAAATTATCAAATTGTGTAATTTTTCCGAATGTCTAACCAACCTTCTTTAATTAAATTTAACCTCCCTCTTGGCTGGGGAGATTCAGTGAAACTGCATTTCGTTGTATATTGTGTTGTTGGAGATTGCTGTTCACCTCTGGCGTACCTGCCTGGGGCGAGGAGAGGCAGGACTACGGGGAGAGCAGTGGGGTTTGCAGCGCTATTCCTTGCCACCACATAGTTTTGTTCGCAACCTCTCGTCGGCCCTCCAGCACCCTCTTAAGGCCCAGTCGTCACTAATTGGACACGAACTTGAAAAATATCCTACATATTTTGATCAATACTAACACAAATGAAGCATGCATGCAACTCAAAAATGAAATCACAATAGTTAGCCAGGCCAAGTGCGCACGAGCACGCATAAAAGGCGGGTCGGTAACAATGTTACATATTGATATTATTATCCTTTTAGTATTTTGAAGTTGATTTGATGATGAACTTTGGAGATGGAATTCAAGTCCCAGGATGGTCTATTATCTTCAATAAAATCGTAAGAAATACTTTTTTTTTTGAATTCGGAAACATGCATTAGGGGTTCCAGTTATTTTCGACCCGAAAATGCATGACCCATGAATGTATAGACCGACAATGGCTGACCGATAACTCGTTTCACGAAATTTAAATGATTAATACACTAAACTAATAGCATGTACCTACTTTAAAAAAAGAGGAGATACGTAGGAGAACCAAAGTAACCGACATAGCTTTCAGAATTGCTAAACTTAAGTGGCAGTGGGTGGGGCACATAGCTCGTAGAACAGATGGCCGTTGGGGCAGTCAAGTTCTCGAGTGGCAACCACGCACCGGAAAACGTAGTGTAGGCAGGCCTCCCACTCGGTGGACCGATGACCTGGTGAAGGTCGCGGGAAACCGCTGGATGCGGGCAGCACAGAACCGGTCGGCGTGGAAATCCTTGGGGGAGCCCTATGTCCAGCAGTGGACGTCCTTCGGCTGATATGATGATGATGACTTAAAAAAATGAAATCACAATGGTTAGGCAGGCCAAGCACGCATAAAAGGCGGGTCGGTAACAATGTTACATTTTGGTATTATTATCCTTTTAGTATTTTGAATTTGATTTGATTATGAACTTTGGAGATGGAATTCAATAGATAAAATAAAATAATAAATCATAAAAAAGGAGTTTAATTGTTATTTTTGTGGTTGGTAGTGCAGGATGCGCCTTAACTGACTCGGCGAAACTGCACCTGCACAGGTTCTTGTTGCGTCGCCCCGCAGCTTAACAATTTGCAAGAGTTTCTACTATTCACCAAACCGTGCACTGTTTGTTGCACAGTTTTATTGAAAGTGCTCTGTTTTTAGTGTTTAATTATTGTTATAAATTAAACTGATAGATGTACTTATTTACTCAGTTTATTTTATTATGGAATCATCATATCAGCCGAAGGACGTGCACTGCTGGACATAGGCCTCTCCCAAGGATTTCCACGACGACCGGTTATGCGCTATTCGCATCCAGCGGCTTATATACTCCATGTACATAAAAAATAATTACAATAACTTTCCAGATTTTTACCAACATAATGTATTGCTGTTAATATTTATGAACAGTTTAGCTTTGCTTTATATATTTTTAGGATTCCGTATTCAACAAGGAACCCTTATAGTTTCACCGTCCGTTTTTCTGTCCACGGCTTAACTTAGAGACTATTAGTATAAAAAAAAATTGTGTGTGTCAGCTCCGACGCACGACTGGAGTTTACTCGCGCTTGAAAAAAAACTATAACTCACTTCATTTCTACTATTGAACACGACCTTTTTGTATCGAAACTTTTTCGTAACGCTGTCATTCATCGATAGATTTTACTCCTCACATTTTTCTCATACCGGGCCCCTTATATATGCAAATCGATTCTTAAGGAGTAAACTCCAAAAATGCTGAAATTGGACACTAATTTCATATCAATCACGCCGACAAAATGGCAAAACAAATCCAAGATTTGAACAGGGGATGATTTTTTATCTGTTACCTTATCATGTGGGGTATCTTCAAAAAGGTCTTTCAATACTACTTGGGTTTGCTGAAACCATTTTTCGATTCATGGTTCCGTTTGAAAATATTGTGAATAAAAAAAAATAAAAAAAAAATATTAAGCTTTAAAGTACTAATTTTGATTAGAGTCAAGAGACTATCCACCCCACCCGTCCCGCCCCCTACCATCTAAACCGCTATTTCAGGACATTGATTTTTTTTAAATAGTAGGAAATATAACCAATTTAAAAAGAAAACTATCACGGCTTAGTAGGCTTTCCTAGAGTAATAGCCGACTAACTTAAGATAAGCAGGTGGATTTGTAAAATGTCCATAGATTATACTATAAAAAATGTTACCAACTGCAAAAACAGTTTTGTTTTTTTTAAGTATTTATTTATTTTTAAAAAGTCTACGGAACTCTACTTTGCGCGAGTCCGACTCAACTTTCTACTTGTAGAATAAAAAAAAATATATATTTTCCAAGTTGAAGGTCCCCGGTATAAGAGTCTGATGAAATTCCAGAAAATGTAACTAGTTTGTCAGAGAATAAATTCAATACTCATGTCCAAAAATGCCTGTGCTCTAGAATATGGAATATTATTATGTAAATAAAAAGACGTATGTTTATATGTTAATCTTTCAACAAATACCATAACTTTAATCTGAATCATGATGACGTTCATGATGTTTTTTTTTACTATTTAAAAGTGTGTGTAAACATCTATTACAATTAATGATTTTTAATTTTGATTTTTGGAGTTTACTCCTTTTGAATTGATTTTTATATAGAGCCCGATACAAAAAATATATGAAAAGTGAAATCAAGTGAAGATCGGTAACTCGTTACCAAAAGTGATATCTACTAAGTTTTAGTGTCATTCATTACGTTTTCATTCACCAAGGAAAGGAAGCATGGCCATGCCGCCTAATGCGAGGCCGAAAGCCGATCTCCGCGTAGAGCGAACCCGGGAGCGTTCCCTGCGAGGCCGACTCTTGTCGCGCCTTGGAGCTGACACGCATAGGTACATTTTTTTTTAAATTTCCACAAAGTTTCATGAAAATCGTTAGAGCCATTATTGAGAAAAATCAACAAACATCCTAGGATTGTATGAGAAGTACCTTATTCTGATATTTCATGGAATAAACAACTACGGCGTATTGTAAGGTCATATAAAGTTATATTAACATACAGAGTTTCATCAAATTGTTAGCCATTTATGAGGAAGTAATTTTAAATATTCTACGAGCTATGTGCCCCGCCCACTGCCACTTAAGTTTAGCAATTCTTTGAGCGGGTTACTTTGGTTCTCCTCCGCATCTCCTCCTTTTTGATTCGATCACGCAGAGAAACTCCGAGCATAGCACGCTCCATTGCCCTTTAGGTGACCTTGAGCCTTCTTAAGAGTTGGATAGCCGTTGGGGCAGTAAATTTCTCGAGTGGCGACCGCGCACCGGAAAGCGTAACGTAGGCAGGCCTCCCATTCGGTGAACCGATGACCTGGTGAAGGTCGCGGGAAGCCGCTGGATGCTGGCAGTGCAGAACCGGTCGTCGTGGAAATCCTTGGGGAAAGCCTATGTCCAGCAGTGGACGTCTTTCGGCTGATATAATGATTATGATGATGAATTTTAACCGACTTTAAAAAAAAGGAGAAGGTTTCTTAATTCGACCGTATACTTGTATATTTTTTTTTATGTGTGGTCGCGGATAACTTCGTTGTTTATGAACCGATTTTGTCGATTCTTTTTTTTTATTGGAAAGGAGATATCCCACGTGGTACCATGATAAGGACACCAGGATCTGATGATGGCATCCGATAGAAATCGAGGGGAACCTAAGTTTCCTGTTTGAAGTCGGTTTTTTTTGTTCAAAATTATTATATGGTGGCGATCCTATATAAATAAAGATAGGTTTTTTTTAATCGGTTAGAGATGTTAAAATAATATGTTGCTTAATGCACTTACCCAAATTTAACTCAAATCACACATACACACACACACACACACACACATGCAATATTATTTTATAGTTTTTTCGACTCTATTACTGTAATACAATCGATCCACATAAAAATCTCAACTTCGATTTTTGTTGCCATCACAATACCTTCTTCACTCCTTCGTCGCTTGAAATTAAATATAACTGAAAAAAAAAATATATGTTTGCCTGTGCGTCTCTTTGGTGTTCTAGTGCCTAAAATACTGACGGACTTGAATGTAATTTGGGTTGTGGAATATTTTATTATCTACAGCCATATTCATCAAATTTTTCCTTTTTTAAATATTTTATGGTATGCCATTGGCAACCCGTAGTTTTACTTAAAAATGACTTACGATTTTGTTGAAACTTTCTACGTTAAAATATATTTATATGGTCTAGGTACTACACGTGATAGTTTTTACTCTAGGAAATATAATAATTAGGTACTACCTCCCAAACAAAACCGAATTATTTGTAAATTATTCACCAAGTCTTATATATCTTTATTCTTGCTACTTAGTAAGCATAATGTTTATTGTTGATTTGTGTATGCCCAACTACGACAGACGGTAAAGTCTTCACGATAAAGTATGCATAGCATGGCTGTACAATTTATTAATCTTGCGAGCGTCGAAGGAGAAAGAAGAAAGAAGGAGAAAGAAGGCTCGATTGATTCGTACTATTTCAATTAAGAGTATAGAAGGTCGCCCTAATTTAGGGTAGGCTCGAACCCCTTGGTGGGGACGTATACGAGTTGATATAATGACTATAGAAGATATACTAGATATAGAGTGCATTCCGTCAAAATCTCTCTCATAGTCGGTTTTTTGGATAATCACATAACCTATTTGCTCCTTCGTCACGTGAAGGTTAAATGCTGATCACACCCTCATAGAAGAGGTATAAGCCGATTAGGTGTACTTCTGATTCCCTCCCCTCCAGGTGCTGAGGTGACATTAGATTACTGGGTGGAGCACAGACGCACAGCAGCCGCCGCCGCCACAGCGACCATCTCGAAACTTCTCGAAAGTTCTACGGAAGTGCAATATCACCCGCCTGCGCCGTTATTAAAACTCACCCTTCTTCCTGTTTCAACAAAACAAAATTAAACTTATGTGAGAAATGAGAGTAAGGTGAAAAATAGGTATTTTTGTCTCAAATGTGACGAAAATATTATAATAATTCTAAAAGGTTTATAGTATATTTAAATTACCTTCGTTTTTTGGGTTCCGTGCCTCAAAAGGAAAAAATGGAACCCTTAGAGGATCACTTTGTTGTCCGTCCGTCCGTCTGTCTGTCAAGACCATTTATCTCGGGAACGCGTGGAGGTATTGAGTTGATATTACTCCGGTCTAAAGTCCCTTGAAGCTGTGAAAAAATCAAACTTCTAGAAGATAGGTACGGCCGTTTATGCCGCAAAAAACCTACATTTCGACACTCTCTAGGGAATCAAAATTTATAGGGTATTTTCCGTTGACCTAAAACTATGAAATTTAGTAAGTAATACTATCTTATACTACAAGTACAGGAAAAAATCTGAAAACTATAAATTTGTAATTAAATCAAAAAAAAATTGTCTTTATTTAAAGTACGTAATCAATTAAGCAAGAATCGGGGCAGTACTAATTTTGAATTGAGTTAATCGTGTCATGTGGGGTATCGTATGATAGGGCTTCGTTGGCACAACTTAAACAGATTTTTAATTATTTTTATGACGTATAGTTTTCGATTTATTATTTTTAAGGTTCCTTTTCCAGACATCTAGCGCGGAACCCTCGGTGAGCGATTCCAACTCGCACTTGGCCGATTTAAAAAAATATGATTATTACTAGCTTTTGAACATTCTATAACTGTCTTCGAGGGTGCGCAGTGCGCGAGCCGCAAGCGGCCCGCGAGCGTGGAAAAAAGAAGCCTAATATATGTTAATCCAGGTCCTAATCTTTCTGCCTACCAAATTTCATCCAGACCCGTTTAGCGTGGAAGAGTAACAAACATTCGTACATACAAACTTTTGCGTCTATAATATTAGTAAGGATTACTAAATTGAGTGAAATTGACTACATCTCACCTGATGGAAAGTGACGATGGTATTATTTTGTAGATTTGGCTGAGTACCAATTTTTTATTCACAATTGGTAAGCCCTTGGCCTCATCTCACCTGATAGTAAGTGACGGATGATGCTGAAGATGAAAGTGGGCTTGCCAAGATTCCCCAACGCTATGGGGATCTAGCTATCTTATCTTCAAGCTGGAACACAATGAATGAAATGAATGGCGGCAAGACTTAGATAATGGTGGTATACCAGTACCACCATAGGGCGGCTCGCGACACGTACACTAAGTATTACATGGCATGTGGCATTAGATGAACGATTTTTTTCGTTATCTGACTGCACAATATTTGGCACGTAGTTTGTGATCCATATTATATTAGTGCTTATACAAAATTTTATTGAAAGATTATTCGAAATTTTTTAGGTGTACACTATTAAGTGGAGCTTCTATTCATCATACTGAACAACTTTTTTCAAGAATCCTTATTAAATTATCAAAAAAAAAATTACCTACTACAAATAGATTAGTTGTTTGACCAATTTTGGGAAATTATGTAAAATTCAAAATTTTTATGAAAAATTGACTCTTATGATAATAAATAATTTTCCTTCAAGAACAAGTTAAACTCTCAAAAAAATGGTCTTCATACAAATAGATCGATAGAATTTTATGAATTGATGTAATAATCAATTTTCTGTAAAATTGACTAAGGGTCTACATATTATATACACTTATCAGAATGAACAATTTTCCTTCAAGAACAAGTTAAACTCTCAAAAAAATGGTTTTCATACAAATAGATCAGTTTTTTGTGTTCAAAATTTTTATAGAAAATTGATTAGGTTCCCTTAGTAGAAGCCCCAGTAAACGTGTCCTAGACAAATATTGACACATTCCGATACCTTTTGTCGCAAGCGAATGAGATTCATTTTAATTAAAACATTTTTTAGCATATACGTCCCCACCGAGGGGCTCGAGCGGGTAGGCTCGGTGAGGGTGATTGAATATTATTCGAGCACGCGGTCCCAATGTGGGTTGGTCTACTTCACACACAACTTTCGAGTTTCTTGAGGCGTTTGCAGGTTTTCTTACGATGTTTTCCTTCACCAAAACATTAATAACACCACACAAAACATGTCTCAAGCGTATTTTGATCTACTACACATTTATATAGCGTTTTTTCGCTGATATAAACCTGATATAAATGATAATGATAAACGGCTAAAATACCATCCTAGAATTCGCCACATTATACGTAGAATTTGGAAGGCCTGCCTAATAGAGGAAATAACTTTGGGGTAAATCGGAATACTTTTAATTTATAAATATTTTAAAGAAAAAAAGAGGTAAATATACTAAAAAAGATGACGGTGTGGATAAAAGACTAAAAATATCATACAACTTGGCAAATCATAGGAAAACTTTAAGTAACTAAACGTATTCAATTCCTTATGAACATAACGTAGAAGCGCAAGTCCGGTAAGACACTTTTCTGCAGTTTTCGTACGTAGCCACGACGGTATTAGGCGGCGGCACACGGTAGAATTCGGCCGTCGCAACACTCACTGGTAACGTAACTCTTTCTTTGGCCTCGTTGCCAGGTGCTCGGTATGACAAAAATACTGAAGTATGGGTGGTTCGGTTTTATTAGAGACTACACTGGTCTACAGTGGTTTTGTTGCCCTAGATATAAGATCTATTTTGGATATATTTATGCACACAATTCATGAAACTATCAATGATTTTGTAAGATTTGCTCTCGTTTTTTTGCTCAGAACTGTAATCATGACTGGGAAAATAAATTTTATTACCAACAAGCCGATAATTGATCTTAATATAAGATATGCGATAGTCATAAAAACAAGAGCACATTCACAATACCTTCATGAATAAATTCTTAATCTGGGCACTTGAAAACAACAAATTTTGCTAAGATATCCAAAGCAACAAAAAAAAAATTTTTTTGTAGAGCTGTGTTATTTTATTATTAGAGCCTATTTAACTTAGCCGAAAATAACAATTTTACTCAAGTGAAAAGAAATTTATTTTTTTAACATAATATTGATAACTGATTCGTTCGACGGTCTGCAGGATAGCTCGAGCTCATTACTCAGCCTTAAAATTCAATGTAATCTGCAGAGGTATGCCATGCCCCTCCCCCTCCTGTATCCACCCTTGATAGCATGTGGCCAAACCTAGGCAAAACGTAAGGAAAAAATCGTGCAAATTGTAGGTCGGTAACTGTTCTTAATAATTATGTTATCAGCAGAAGGGGTTATTTTGAAATTGCTCAAGATTCTAATAGTCGAATAGACGCTCGTTTATTAAGGGTTGCAACTTTAACCCTGTTATTACATACTAGTTTATCTTTATTAACAACCTGCTTCGTTACAGAACTGGGCTATTATTTCCGTACACCGAGTACAGTAAGTACGTTTCGTAAATTGTACGCCTGGTTTAATCTAGGTAGGTACTAGAGATTGTACTACTGTTCTTGCAACCAAAACAACCTTTGATCTACGACAGTTTGGGTTTTTAGGTCCGTTTCTTTACAAAAAGTTTGTTTGTTTGTACACTCTTTACTGCACAAAATGTACACTTAAAATAATATGTTTTTTAAAAGAAGCCTTAATGCAAAGCCGGACTTATCCCTTAGAGGGATCTCTTCCAGCCAACCTTTGCAACAATAAATAGAGGACCTAACTAGGACAGTGGGGAAACTGAACTGCTGCTAAAACCCATCCAATGATATACATACACTTCCATACAAACCGTTACCAACACACTCACACTCTCTCTCTCACACACCACACACACATACGCACACTCAACCTAGGCACACAAGAATACGCGCATGAGCATTACTTGGTACTGAGTAGTGATACTGACCCCACACACCCATAGTATAATGTTTGTACCGAAGGCACAGATTACTAAATAGTTACTTCCGAAGGGGTCTGATTTCTGAAATACAGGGTTACCCTAGCTTAACCGCCTCCGTAGCTCAGAGGCAAAGTTCACTGGCTTTACACAGGAGGTCGCGGGTTCGATTCCGGCGGGGTCAATTGTAAGACTCGGTTTGGTTGGTGGTAGGGCATTTTCTAAGCCCGCCTGGCTAGCTACCACCATCTTATCTAAGTCTTGCCGCCAAATATCAATGTTGATATCATTGGTGTGTTCCGGCATGAAGATAAGATAGCCAGTTCCCCATTGCGGGGAATCTTGGTAAGCCCGCTTCCATCTTCGGCAACATCGTCACTTACCACCAGGTGAGATGTTGTCAAGGGTTTACCAATTGTGCATAAAAAAAAAAAAAAAAAGCTTAGAAACCAGCGCAACAAATTGATGCATACAAGTATTTTTAAATTCTATAGCTACTCTATGTGTTATTCTTTCCAGTGTGTAAAGTACCAAGAGATTTTCTTGGTCAATAATAATATTCTTAATAATTTACACGCATTGAGTTGCACTGTCTAAAACACTGTTTAGAGCACCTACATAGAGTGTTACGAAATTGGTGTAGGAGCTGTTAACGTGGGCTTTAACTTAAGATACTTCTTCATTAGTGTCGGTGGCGTAACGGCTAGGGCCGCTACCTTCTCTCCGGGAGGTCGTGAATCGAATCCTGCCACATACCAATGTGTTTTCGAACTTCGATTTCATATGTACGTTTATCCGACGCTTGATCGTAAGGAAACCTGCACACGCCTGCGAAGAAACGGTGAAGGTTGTGTGTGAAGTCGACCAACCCGCACTAAGCCCGCGTGCTCTACAAAGGGCCGATCGCCCTTATGGTAGGCTCGAGACCCTCGGTGGGGACGTACATGAGCTGTTATGATGATGAGGCCACCTTAACGGCTCTATCGGCGGCGTCCATTAGCTCTTCCCGAGTGATGATGTTAGGGCACGTTACACATGTAATCAGATGGGCCATTGTTTTTGGAGCACCACACCTACACCGGAAGGTTAAAAAGTCATTTGTGGGGCAGTGTATAAGATTCTATAATAAAATTCTCGAAAATGTAACTAGTTTGTCAGAGAATAAATTCAACACTCATGTCAAAAAATGTTTGTGCTCTAGAGGATATTATATAATAATAGATTATGTAAATGACAAAGATATATAATATGCTGATTCTGTGACAAATACCTTTACCTGAGACTGTAATCTGAATCATGACATTATTTGTAATATTCAATAAGTTTTTTTGACTATTTAAAAGTGTCTGTAAACACCTATTTAAAATAAATTATTTTGATTTGATTTGATTTGTAGGTCCGACTCGTCCGTGAACGCCCCACATAAACCAATGGTCTTGACATGATACTAGACAAGAGAAACAAGAAACCAATAGGTCAATTGGCAAAAAAAAACACTTAAATCTGCATACAAATCGATCGGCTGATTGACCAATCTTGAACATTTTTGTATGGAGCGTCAAATTTTTAAGGGTCCGTACCTCGAAAGGTAAAAACGGAACCATTATAGGATCACTCGCGAGTCAACCTGTCTTTCCATCCGTCTGTCACAGCCAATTTGCTCTGAAACTGCTGGACCGATTGAATTTAAATTTAGTACACATGTGTAAGTCGATGACTCAAAGACGGACGTGTAACGTAAATAATTTACGTCCTGTATAAGGATTATTGTACATAGTTAATTCTCTTTACTGACTGACCAACAAAGAATAACCACCTATCATTTCTAGACATGAAATAACATGTTTCATCTACTCTCTTATCGTAAAATTCGAATTATAATCTTCAAAACGAGAACATATACCTACTTTATAAACAAACACCATACAAACTAGAACAATACCACCACCTTTTCTCTAACTAAATATTTTTTCTAATATATTATTTTTACCATTACGATGCAGGACAAATCCAACAAGTTAATATCACCAAGGAGATTCCATCAATTATTTTAATGGAACGCATATGCGAGGCGCGCCATTTTTATAACATTAACAAAAAAGTTTTGATGCTAATTTTTACCTGTCTGTGACAACGTCCGCTTTAGCGCATGCGCGGCGACGTGATGGGTTTTGGCGCTATCACGTACTGAAGTTGTAGTACTGAATTTCATGGGATTTTTTTTCTTACTCTTTTAACTTTGATATTTTATTTAGTAGTTTCAATCCCAATGTATGAGATTAGATAAAGTAGTGTGTGAAACTGCACATAGCTAGGTATATGCAACAGTTTCATAAACTATACTAATATACCACTATAAATTAGGTTATTTTCTGTTTAGTCAATAGTATCAATAACTGGGATAAAAAGTCAAATACATATATCGAGTATAAAAAAATATACGTCTCTACTATAAATATCCAAAATGTAGTATATGACAAAGTCACAGTGAAATGCCACATTATCGTCGATATTTATAGTTCAAATATAGTAGACAATTTGATTCCATTTCAAAGCGCTATAAAAAACCAATTTCAAAAAATTAAATTTCCATTTGACGGCGTATGTGTGACGAATGAAAATCGAGCAAAAGGGGTCGTCAACCCTTCCTTTAAAGCATACATTAGTGCAACAATCTGTGTTCAAAATTATGGTGACAGACACATTTTATGACGGCTGCATATTATTTATATTATGAAACTAAATTAATTTATGGCAAAGAACGTGAGCGCTGACATAATTTCTAAATTAGATGTATGAAGTCTTATTAGTGGGCATCACTTAAGGAGGGGCGATCTGATCTGAGTAAATAATCAGTGTCACACACATTTATCCTGATGAGCAGCATCGGTCGGTACATCTTCGTGTATTACGTATGTACATGAGTATTTTCAAGTTTTAACTACGAGTATGTCATGATGCGAACCTTAAAAAACCGGCCAAGTGCGAGTCGGAACCATTTTTCGCAACCAGTTGCAAAGGAAGAATAACATCTATCCACACAACCATAATAAAACATTTCAAACAAAACACATCAACGCGAGCGACAGAAAAAATCTTTTTTTTCATTAATTTCGAACTTCTTAGCGCGAGTAAGACACTTGGCCATTTTTTACTATTTTTGTTTTTCTTTAGGATTAGTACTAGAATAGAACTAAGTTTTACGCTTGTATGTATTACCGTTTTTAAGATAGAGTAGTTACAAAAAACCTTTAACAGGTTTCAAAACATGTTTCATGTATGGGGACCCCCCTTAATTTTTCATATTATTTGTAAGTTATTCCTCTATAATAAAATAACACATCATCATCATCATATTAGCCGAAAGAGTCCACTGCTAGACAAAGGCTTCCCCCAAGGATTTCCACGATGACCGGTCCTGCGCTGCCCACATCCCAGCGGCTTCCAGCTACCTTCACCAGGTCTTCGGTGTCCACCGCGTGGGAGGCCTGTCTACGCCACGTCTTCCGATGCGCGGTCGCCACCAGAGAACTTTACTGCCCCAATAACAAATAATCTGTGCAAATATCAGGTGGACAGACAGGCAAACGTAGTAATCGTCAATCTTAGTAATATACTTGGTACGGAACCCTAGGAATGAAGCATTTTGTGTTACTCATGTTATCATATCTTTAGCAACGGTATACCACGCAATTCAAAAGTAGGTATTTATCTAACTTCACACCTAACTTCACGTGATACTTTTTCCAGAGCTTAGTGACGCATTAACCTCTCCCCATCAATAAAAAGTAATCTAATAAACAACCACACTGGCAAATAAAACTTCTCCTAATTTTCACACGAGCGTAAACCAATTGGATGCTAGTAATTTACGAGTTAAATCTAAAAATATGTCTTTTCGATGGCGGCCGCGCGTCGCAGATGGCTGCACAATAATATCAAGCCCTGAGCCGAGACCCTTCGGAGGGGAGCGCACCACTTATTTTATAAAGTTTAAATAAGATTTTAAAAGGCTCGAAAAGATTTGGGAGGTAAACGACAAAGGTTTTGTTTTGGTAACAGTTGTGAAGTTATTCGGTGAGTTTTGTTACGTAAGTATCTATGTATGCCTACCATTTATGTACATACTTGTTACATTTCGCTATACACTACCATAACCTATGAAGTTAATTAAAAATTAATAAATAACTCGTTCTGCACGTAAGTAAATTCGTATATTATGTATAAAACCAAAATTTGTTTGTTTGTTTGTTCGTGTTTTATGCGCTGCCATACCGTTACATTTTTGCGAGACATATAGTGACAATAACGTAATGTTATTTCAAATCTTTCGGCGCACGTTTGGACCTATATTTTTCGATAGGAAATTAAATTCAAACCGAAAATATAGTAGGACATCTTGGCCTAAAGCATCACGTTGCTGAAATATTTGCAGTTAAAGATTTTCAAATCACTAATTTCCCTCTGTATCAAAATATCTCAGGAACAACGTGACGCTTTAGGCAGACCCCGGACACTTCATAAAACGTGCTAAAAATGATTTTTGTAAAAATAAATGACACAAAATGAATTCACGGCGAAATTCTTTATGTTCGAGAACTAAACTTAAATCAATCTGTATTAACCTGGGAGAAGAGAGGGTGAAGTCGGAATCTAGAGAACGGCACGGAGTTTCCATACTGTATGTTAGTTCTCATATGTATACTTTGCTTTATCTCAAAATGTCCTAATATATTTTCAGTTTGTATTTGTATGTATCGAAAAATAGAGGTTCAATCGTGCACTGAAAGATTTCGAAAAAAATGTATGTACAGAGGCCAGCACATTAATCTAGAAACTCGTAGTGCAATTCTGATCCATATGCATAAGGCATAAGAACGGTACAAAGTCCAAAGTGTCTTGATTTGCTGGCCATGTCATATTATATTGTCGCTATGTAAAAAAGTTTGTTGCCCTTTGGCATTTATCGTAGCGTGTGTCATGAAGAAAAAGACCAAAAGCTACTTTTTATCTCGTCATAATTAACATAGTCCAATGATCCTGAGGAAACTGAAAAAAAAAACTCATTTTTGGTTGATTTTTTAACATCGCAACGGAGCTACGGTTTGTTCTGTTTTTATTATTACATATAAAAACTTATTTTATTTTTAACTTCACTTGTATGTTTATTAATGCAATAAATTTTTCACCTACATTCACTGAAGCTATCGGCGAAGTAACTAGTATCTTATCTGTGCTATCGGGCTGAAATTTGACACACGTTTTTTTCTTGTACATACACGATCATTATTTATTTTTTTGTATGTGTCCTGGAACTTAGCAATAAATATTTCAGCCACTTCCTCTAAAGCAATCGAGCTGAAATTTGGCACCGCCTCCGTGGCGTAATGTTTAGTTCATTCGCTTCACACCAGGAGGTCGCGGGTTCGATTCCCGGTAGGGTCAATTTGTAGACTCGGTTTGGTTGGTGGTTGGGCATTTTCTAAGCCCGCCTGGCTAGCTACCAGCATCTTATCTAAGTCTTGCCGCCAAACATCAGTGTAAACAATATTGATGTGTTCCGGCTTGAAGATAAGATAGCCAGTTCTCCATTACGTTGGGGAACCTTGGTTAGTCCGCTTCCATCTTCGGCATCATCGTCACTTACCATCAGGTGAGATAATGCTAAGGGCTTACCAATTGTGAATAAGAAAAAATACGCGCACGTTTGTTTCTCGTGACAATGCACGATTATTAAATAAAAACTGTTAGGTACCTAAAAATGTTCCTTATTTTTTTTTTCGAAATTGCAGATAGTTGAGCGGGTACCACACAACATCGATAGCCAAAGTTAGATTATGGAGTATCAAGTTCAACTCGGCTTTGGAAACTTAAATTTAACTTGTTTAAATGAAAGTAATTTAGGCCACCAAAACGCGTTGATAAGTGAAAAACACTAAAAATGGCAAAATTCGATTGCACAAACACCCTCTCACCCCAAACGCATATACCGTCTCCGTTCCGTCGCGGGTAAAAATTACGATAAGTGTAAGTTGAATTTGAATACTCACTATTTTCAAGCGACTTCCAAAAAGGAGGAGGTTCTCAATTCGTCTGTATGTTTTTTTTTATGTTTGTTACCTCAGAACTTTTGACTGGGTGAACCGATTTTTATGATTCTTTTTTTATTTGAAAGCTAGTGCTTCCCGTGTGGTCCCATATAAATTTTATCAAAATCGGTGTAGTACTTTAGTAGAAAATTAACAAAAACCAAAAATAATAATGCAAAAATGTACTAATTTGTTGCGATGGAAGTCGGTTTTTAACGTGTTTAGAGTTTTCAATTATATTTGAGATAACTTAAGACAGGGTATTAGAAACAAAGTGTTAACCGAGGAAACGCAAAGTGAAGTCGTTGGCACCAGCTGTATATTCATACAAAGGATATCAAAGCGGATGAAGCAGCGGGAAAAAGCTAGTTAGCAAATTACCTGCCAGCTACAAATGCATTAAAGTACGTGACGGGTGACGGGTATAACACTAAGCTTTTGTTATAGTAATATTACTTGTTCTGTAATCAAAACCTCACTTCGATTTTATTCGTTGCTTGGGTTTTTGTAGACTTGTTACATAACAAAATATTTTTCTTAATTATTGTGTGGCCCATTTAGATTTATTTTGTTACAGTAAATTCTTGACTCCAGGTACACCTACCGACATTTTGTCCCTTTTATCGAAAATTAAGTGAAACTCGGTGGCTAAAAAGCGTCGGTGGCTCAACCGGTAACGACTCGGTCCATCTAACCAGAGGTGTCGGGTTCAAATCTGGACGGCCAATGTACCAATGAGTTTTTCAAAAACTTACGTACATACTTACCGATTGCTTTAACGGTGAAGGAAAACATCGTGAGGAAACCTGCACACGCCTGCGAAGAAACTCGAAGGCTGTGTGTGAAGTCGACCAACCCGCACTGGGCCCGCGTGGTCGACTAAGGCCTAATCGCCCTGATTCAGGGTAGGCTCGAGCCCCTCGGTGGGGACGTATAGGAGCTGTAATGATGAAGTGAAACTCAAAAAATGGTCGTGTTTTTTTCGACTTTCTGTAGAACTAGCCAAATACATAGGTAATAATGTAATGTAGGTATTATCTAAATATATAAAAATCAATGCCACTTTTCGTTGTAATTTTATAACTCAAGAACTGCTGGACCGATTTCGCTAATTTTTTATCGTTCGTTATTGTCAGGAGAAGGTTAGGGTAGTTTAGTGGATTGTAGTATAGTGTAGGGTAGGGTAGGGTAGTGTAGTGTAGGGTAGTGTAGTGAAGGGTATGGTATGGTAGGGTAGGGTAGTTTAGTGTAGGGTAGGGTAGTTTAGTGTAGTGTAGTTTAGTGTAGGGTAGGGTAGGGTAGTGTAATGTAGTGTAGTGTAGGGTAGGGTAGGGTAGGGTAGTGTAATGTAGTGTAGTGTAGGGTAGGGTAGGGTAGGGTAGTGTAGGGTAGGGTAGGGTAGGGCAGTGTAGTGTAAGGCGGAACGTAGTTCGCCGGGACAGAGCTAGTAAGTTATAACAATGAACACCTGATTTAAATATGCCTTGACGTCATAGAAGAAAAAATCTGAAAAGATGGATTGACAGTCCATCTTTAATTTAACGTTATACAAGAGTTTCAGATTTTAAAACATCTGGCATGGTTATGTAATACTAAACATTATGTAGGTAAGTATACCACTTCAGATTGACAAATGTCTGAAATGTTTTGAATATCAACTCGCTTCACAACTCTATATCTTCTAGTATCTCAATGTGATAAAATGCTATTACCGAAAATTACTTTTTATTATCTTACCAAAGCATATTTCCCTGGATACAATTCGGTCGCTGTGTTACGTGACCCCCGAGCGATGTTACGCGACGTGTCGGTTCTATCGCTCCACCCTCCTCTCCGTGCTTCTCACTGAGTATCACTACGATTTCATTTGCACAGTCTTAAGAGCCGATAGAAGTAACTCAACAAAATGTGACTCAATATTCGTTCATCTTGACTTAGGTGACACCCTGGACACTTCATACAACGGGCTAGAAATGACATTTCAAAAATCGAATGACGGAACAAACAAAATGGCGGCGAAATCCTATACGTTTGACAACCAAACTGTAACCAATCTGTATCAATCTGGGTGACGAGGGGTCAGGTCGCAATCTAGAGAGCGACAGGGAGTGGCCATACTGTATGTTAGTACTAATGTATATACAGTCAAACCTGGATAAGTGAAAACTGGTTAAGTGAGAAAACTCTATAAGTGAGAGTAATAGCCAGGACCCGTCATTTTAAGCTTCCAAAACCTCTATTAGCGAGAAACAGAAACCTCTGTAAGAGAAAGTCGTTTTTCCCTCATAGACCTCCGTAAGTGAGACTGCTACTGATCTATACCTCTATAAGCGACAGTCGAGATTTATTTACAAATTTAACATCTGCTATTTTATGTATGACTCATTCTTAACTTTCGTGGAACTTCCTACCATTGTTTTTGTATTGTTTTGTCTCGTCAATATTGTACCTATTCTATTTCGTGGAACTAAATAATGTTGTTATTCTATCGCATTCTTTTAGAATGGACACGTGTGCCTGTGTACCGTCCTGTTCAGTTTATAGTTATCATTGCGAAGGAAAGTTCTGTTCTGCATCTACATCATGTCAAAACGGAAAATTAAAGTACTGTCATTAAGTGATAAACTTAAAATAGTGAATGCGTTTGAATCCGGAAAATCGCGAAACTAAATTCAGAGGGAGTTTAATTTACCAGAGTCCACCTATTATAAAATTATAAAATCAAAAGACTCTATAAAGTCTGAGTGCTCTGATGGACATGGAAATATTAAGAGGACTAGAGTTTCTGAATTTCCCATATCATGTACATAATTTTATCATATTACCTATTAACTACATTCGTACTTGCTGTGACTTGTTATTGCTGCGTACCTCTATAAGAGAGAAACGCTACCCGTGTACCTGCATTAGCGAGAAACTCGGGTTAGTGAGAAACCTCTATAAGCGAGAATGAGATTGTGCTCCCTTGAACTCTCGCTTATCCAGGTTTGACTGTACTTTGCTTAGGCATAGAAAATGGGTGCACTTTAAAAATTTGTCTCTATACAGGGTGACTGGTAAAGATTTCGGACGTATTGCAGAAGGTGAATAAGAAGACGAAACTGGACAACTTTATCCAAGGAACAAATGGTCAATACGCAAAAAATATTTGTACTTCAGCTTATTTTCACAATTATTCCTGATCTATGCTTATTACAAGGTTGCTGCCAAAAACCGTCATTTGGAATCCGATAACATATGTATGAAATATATAAGAAATAATGAAAGTAAACAAATTAGACGTCTGGTTTTCCGGGGTTGTAGAGTGAAAAATCTACAAAACAATACCTTTACATGTTTGTAGGTATGTCTGTAGCAAATATTGAAATTATTTAACACATATATACGGATCAAATTTGAATATTAATGCAGCAAAAATTTGTGACCCTGTATTTTGTAATTTCTTGGTTTTAAAAAGTTCGCGGGTTCAATCTCATACTAATTTTTTTTTCAAGGTGGACAAAGGCTTAAATAACCCGAAAAATGTATTCATGTTATCATCACATCATCATCATCATCATATTAGCCTTTTCACGACGAACCGTCCTGCACTGCCCTCATCTAGGGACTTCCCGCGACATAACAACTTTTTACCCATACTACATCCTAATCGACTGCATAGGTTATTTTAAAAAGTTTAAAGGGGCTATGTCAGCTCTGTCAAATTCTCTGGTCTGCAGGAAACGCATCGTTATTCGACACGCGTACAGCAGCGAGGCCTCTTCCAGCGCCCTTCGCGCCGCTGCTCTTTGTCATTATCATCGCCTTTTGCCACACATAACTGGCCACCACTTCGAGATGTCGTATTGTGTGTGCCCGGCTTATGGGCCACCCCCAATACTTGTACGCTACTAGAAAGATCATCTATGTACGTAGCCAACAACAAAACAGCTAGTAAGGGATTTTAAGATGAATTATAAAGTCCTTACTCGTTTAGTTAAATAAAAGTAGGTATTTTAATAAGCAGGTATGTATTTTGATATTAAACTTCTATGGTTGAATTTAATTTGATGATAAAAACTGTTTATTACAGTGACGGAATTAAAACTGCAAAAGCGTCGTCGTCCGTGGCTTAGCGGAAGAGGATTAATTATAGTATGTATAAGTAACTTTATGGATTAATTCGCTATTGGGAAATGATCCTCTTCCTAACCACAGGCACAGATTATGTAATAAGTCCTACAGAAACCAAGTCCCGAGATGATATCTATAGACGGCCAATGTAGGTTTTTTAGAAAAATCGCTATCGCCGTTTGTACGGAAAGTCGCAGCAGTTTCACAAATCACTTAAATAAAAAAAATACTAATTGCTTTGGTCAAAATCGGTTAACTTATAAGACGTGAAAATGCTATTGCCGTTATTCTCTGCCACTATTAAACCTGTAGTAATGACTTAACTAGTGGCTCTGTAAGCTGTAGACCTCGCGAGATTTTCCAAATGGCTGAAATATAATATTTTTTACATTTTCAACCCCCATCGCTCCGCCATTTTAAAATTTTTTCAAAAACTGAATCGACAAAAAAACCTATATAATTATCGAACCTGCTCACAAAATTTCACGAGAATTGATTAAGAAATGCGACCTGTAAAGGAAGAATACGTAAGCATTTTTGCTCAAGCTGAAACGGAGACGCTTCGCGCTCACGCGGTTAATAATGACTTCATATGGGAAATGAAGTCAATATTATGTCAAAAAAAACCTAGGCTAGCCAAAATGTTAACATACTAAAATGTACCTCACATGATTTTTTTTCTTTCGATAAGGAGTGACTGTGGGATATCGTTGATTAGATATCATAAAATGAATAATTTTCTCTTTGAAAACTGTTTTAGTTAAATTAGCAATAGGGTATTGCATGCATGAATTTTTTTCACGTATTTCTTAAGAAAATATGGAAATTCCGTAAAAAAAATTTCAAAGAGTGAAGGAAAATTTTAATCGGCCAAGAAATACGGAAGATATAAGGATTTTTAACTACTGATTAGACAGAGAGATCCGATATGTACCTAAATGTGACGTCATAAAACACTCGGTCCCTATAAACTCTATGCTACATTCTGTTTTGCTGGAAAGAGATTAATGGCTTATATCTTGGTTATTTTTATAGTTATTCAAAAATATGTTTTGTAAACCGTTTTATATATGAATAATCTTTTATTAAAGCAAAAAAAAGGCATATTCCTCATTGAGCTCAAAACTTACGCTCTTTTTTCTACCCACCCTTAGGTTTTAATATGGGACTTAAAATTAAAAAAAATACAGATATGAGGAATTGTAAGGGTCATAAAAAACAAGTGAAAGTTGTTTTACATTCTCGTCTACAAGATCAACAGTTATAGTAAAAAAATGATATTGTTAACTTTTAACGCAGAATGAAAAATTGAACCCTAATGTCAAACAATCTTTTTTTAGATACTGGTTCCTCCCATACAAGTAAAAAAGACTAAAACAATTGTGAACACCCTCGTGTGGATCACAAAATTTGTCTTATTAAATGAAGTAGTGCTTTCTATTTACCATGTTTTTTCCAGATGTTCCGTTTCAAAGACATTGATCATTGAAGTGGTTAAAATAACATGTTGCTGATGTTTCTAAACTATTGAACTATTGGATCTTGGAAAACTATTTAGGGTATGTCGCGAGAAACATTTTTCAAGCAATGACTCCTACCTACCCTACTATGTGTGGTCCATTAGTCACTTGACCGATTTTTAACCTAATTATATGCAAAGCTGTACTTCATACAAAGCTACTTTATAATGCACTGTAAATTTAATCTTTAGCTATTTACTAATTGCTGATGTTTCTAAACTATTGATCTATTGGATCTTGGAAAACTATTTAGGGTATCTCGAGAGGAACATTTTTCAAGCAATGACTTCTACCCTACTATGTGTGGTCCATTAGTCACTTGACCGATTTTTAACCTAATTATATGCAAACCTGTACTCATACTTCATACAAAGCTACTTTATAATGCACTGTAAATTTAATTTAAAATTAGGTAAATAGTAAATTTAATAGTTACGGATTAAATGCAAACACGTGAAAAGACAATATAAATTTTATGTTTCCTCTGCTGCTACGGTAATGGTACTATTTTTATGCATAACTGTAAACATAAATTACTCTTTTGATTTATCGTCAATATTTGCTTTTATTATTGCTTGAATAAAATTACAAGAAGACAATCGGGAATGGGAAGTTAGTGACGTACAATAATTGAGCCTTTTAGTTTTTTTTAGTTCTTCTTCTTCTTATCGTTTCGATGGGTTCTTCACTACAGCAATCTCGACCAGACATTGGCCGCTCCGATTTTTTTAATTGATTCAATAACTTGTATAAGTCTATATATCTACCACTTTAGTTATTTGACTTTTATAAGTCTATTTATGTTTGAAGGAATTGTACATTATGATACAAGGGTGGAAAATAAGTTATTGTAAACGAGCTGTCATTAACAAGCCCGAGTCGAAGGCGAGGGTTTTTAATGTGACTAGTTTGCAATAATCTACACACCCGTGTTATCACACGATGTTTTTCATTACAGTTGTGGAAAATAGTCAAAAATAAATCAAAGAATTAAATATGTTTATGTCAACATTAGGTTAATAGAAAATGGCGCGTTTTTGCGACTGGACAATTTGTTTTATATCAAAACTAGGCAACAGACTCATACGCGTATACAGCTTATTCGATGTTTGATAATTATTGATGTAAAAATAATTAAATTATAACTAGTATACTTAATTAAATATAATAAACAACCATTAAAAAGAATTTTGAGAATTCAATGCTAAGACGAACGGAGTCATTCATTTTTGTCATCACTTTGTTGTCCGTCTGTCTGTCTGTACGTCTGTCTATCAAAACCCTTTATCTCGAGAACGCGTAGAGGTATCGAGTAGAAACTAAAACCATATTCTCCAGTCTAGAGTCCCTTGAAGCTGTGAAAAAATCAAACTCCTTAGTTAATGTAAAAAATAGATATAGCCGTTTATGCCACAAAAAACGTATATTTCGACACTTTCAGGGGAATCAAAATTTATAGGGTATTTCCCGATAACCTAGAACTATGAAATTTGGCAAGTAATACCGTCTTATACTACAAGTATAGGGAAAAATCTGAAAAATAGACATTTGTAATTAAATCATAGAAAATATAGTCTTTATTTAAAATACGTAATCAATTAAGCAAGAAACGTGACGGTCCCTATTTTGAATTGAGTTAACCGTGTCATGTGGGGTATCGTATGATGAAAGGGCTTCATTGGCACAAACATAAACGGATTTTTAATTATTTTTATGATTCGATTATAGTTATTTTCCCTATTTTTAAGGTTCCTTATCCAGACTTGTGGTGGTACGGAACCCTCGGTGAGCGAGTCCAACTCGCACTCGATTTAAAAATATATATATTATTACTAGATTTTGCCAGCGGCTTCGTTCGCGTGAACATAGTTTCTATGACTGTCTTCGAGGGAGCGCAGTGCGCGAGCCGCAAGCGCCTCGCGAACGTGGAATAATAAATGTTAATTCATATAATCATAAAAAAAATTATATAATCATAATTTAGAATTGAGTTAACAGTGTCATGTGCGGTTTCGTATGGCTTCATTGGCATATTTTTTTTTTATATAAAAAAGAATCTCTATTTCCCTTGGTCATCGCATCACGTGTGAACGGCTGGACGGATTTCGCTATTTCTTTTTTTATTGAGTTCGTTATTGTCAGGAGAAGGTTCTTATGTAGGGTAGCGTAGGGTAGAGTAGGGTAGAGTAGGGTAGAGTAGGGTAGAGTAGGGTAGAGTAGGGTAGAGTAGGGTAGGGTAGTGTAGGGTAGTGTAGCGTAGGGTAGGGTAGGGTAGGGTGTGTAGTGTAGTGTAAGGTGGTACGAAGTTCACCGGGAAAGCTTGTTATTTTTTAAAGTACAGTTTTTGATTTATTATTTTTAAGTTTCCTTATCCAGAGATGTGGTGGTACGGAACCCTCGGTGAGCGTGTCCGACTAGCGAACAATCGGGATCAACGGCGGTTGCAAATGGCCGTTTTTTTCCCTCGTATAACATCTATCCGATTTATTCTATGAATGAAAAATCTTTGCTACTAAACTTTTCAAATCTTCTTGATATATATATAAATCTCGTGTCACAATGTTTGTCCCCAATGGACTCCAAAACCACTTAACCGATTATAATAAAATTCGCACACCATGTGCTGTTCGATCCAACTTGAGAGATAGGATAGGGTAGGGTAGGGTAGTGTAGGGTAGGGTAGTTTAGGGTAGGGTAGGGTAGTGTAGTGTAGGGTAGTGTAGAGTAGTGTAGGGTAGGGTAGTGTAGTGTAGTGTATGTAGGGTAGGGTAGGGTAGTGTAGGGTAGGGTAGTGTAGTGTAGTGTAGGGTAGTGTAGGGTAGTGTAGGGTAGGGCAGGGCAGTGTAATGTAATGTAAGGCGGTACGAAGTTCGCCGGGACAGCTAGTTGACTTATAAATTTAAAACTAAACTGAAAAAATCGAGCTCCTAAAAGAAAGTCATGACCGCTTAAAAGAAAAATGCCTATACAAAATGTTAAATTTTCGAATCATAATTATAGCCTCTTAAAGTAATCCATGTTTAACAACTGTTATGAAAAATAACTTTCCACATTCCTACGCGTAAACACAATCGATATAAATTTATGGCATTGGTCATAATTAAAATAAACAAACCACTATTTATCACTGTCAATTCAAAACCGCTATCCATAACAGTTTATAGGCACAAGTACCACTTTTCATGTAACGCCAATTCCCTGCGGGGTGACATGTTTATTTCCACTACTGAAAGCTTTACAGGGGAAAGGAGTAAAATGAAAAGTAGACACGGGTCCGATAAATAATTGAAGGCTTTGATAGAGTATTGGGAATTCCAGGTCGAGCCTCGCACCACGCCTGGATCTTGAGGGAGCCATCCTTCACGACCCTCCGCCGCTACTGAATTATTCCGTAATAACACACTTGTTATAGACGTTTCTCGAGGAGTGATACTTTTATGATTTACTCCAACTTTTATTGGCACTTAAAGGAAGTATACGATTTATTTTCCGTTCAATATAAGGTACAGGAGTATATCATTTTTACTTTCTTTCAGTTGCTCTCTAGTAAATCTCTCGGGGCGCATGAACAGTTGGGCGTCACACGCCATTTGTGTTTCGGGAATGTAGTGTATATTAGTGTTGAATTGTTTTTCAGGGTTCTCTGTTTTGTTGTAACACACTTTGTTACAATACTCTGAGTTTGAAGCTATTTTTTTCTGACCTGTCCTATTTGACTTCACAAAATTATCAAACAAGACCCTGTCATCGAAATAGGTTCTTTATTTTTATTCACGTAAAGCAAATATAACTAACATGGATTCTCGTAGAAGTATCTTTCTCGAGCTTAACGTGGACTCTCGTAGGGGTACCTCTTCTTCGCAGATATTTATAATTTATAAGCCATTTGATGGTAGGTTTGTAGATGACATCACTCGTTTGTCGAACACGCACTGTTTATAGTAGATCCTCGGGGCTACGTGCACTGCCTTCCGTGTCAAGCCATGATGCATGTCGTCGGCGAATCCGATCGGAAATTATACGATTCGAACATTAAACGTATGTACACAGTGGTTTATTGACGTCACTTCCGCAGCAATAAAATCGACTTGTCTCCGAAATGCATAATTTGTACGACAGTCACGCGCATTACGCTACTAAACGGTGTCTCTTAGAACACATTTCACACTAAACTTGCTGGGGCTGCCCTTCGATGGTAGATAGATAAAGCTTTGTTTTATGCACGTGAACTACCATCGAAAAACAGACAACTGCTTGTTTTATGATCACAGAAATATTAATATTTTTATGCCGACTAGACACGCACTATTGAAAAAAAAACCCTAATTGTGGAGCCCATGAGGACCATTTAAAACAATAGGTAAGTATTACGTTTTTGACTACATGAACTTCATATTCATAAATTTTGTGCAAGTATGCACAGAATTAGTGAATTTTAAATCAAAATCTTGACTAAAAAGGAGGTATTTTAATTAATTCAAATTACTTACAATTAAACAGAAAATAAACAAAAAACACTAATTAAATAAGCTAACAATGTTACTACACAACTTGCTCTATATAACTGTTAATGAGAAACGGGTTACGTCCCATGAAAAAAAACGAGGCGCAGTTTTTGTCGAGCGGTATACTTTGTAAGAAAAATATTTCTAGCGAATCCATTAATTAGTAAGATATACGACACACGGCAGCGTTTGGCGCTCGATTATGGCCAGCCCTTTGACGCTTGATTAATTCAAACACAAAACTGACCTATTAGGCACTGGTTATCCATTACGATCTAATCGATTCAAAGGGCCGCGCTTCCCATATGCCGGGTGGAGTTAAAGCTTAACATTCCCAAAACGCCGATGGAGAAAAACAATAACCCAGGCCCGGGAGTCGTCGGTCGGAACGGGGGCAGTGTCACGTAATAGATTCAGCTTCCGGTTCGTTTATCAAAAAATTTATTTGGACATTCCAAGCGCGCCCTGGCTTCGCTGGCCGGCGGGATGTGTTGGCATTTAATTTATCTATAACGCTGAAAATGCCGGGAGACGCGCAACCGTTATTGCGGCTCACACCGCGGCGCCCGCGCCGGCAGGCCACGCACTTCCGCTATGTCAATGATTTATCGCCGCTTACGGCATTTGCGGCGTTTAACTGTGTGTTGTCCGATCCATTGTCCGAGGATCGCAGAATATGGACGAGGAGGATCAGTCTTGAATTATGTGCAGGGGTGGCGGAGCTATCATTTTTGATTTCACGTCTTAATGCAAGGGGTCAATATGTTGCTTTGTCATTCAGTAATCCGATTCCGTTACCATTTCTGATGCGAGTATTGTTTGACTATAACTTTTGTGTTTTTATATTAGTTTTGTGACATACTTATGAGGGATTTAGAGAAATGTATTGTTTTCATGAACGTAAAAACGCAACAAAAGTAGACTTATAATATTTTTAGGCTTTCCGAAGATAATGAGTAGATTTTATTTATTATAATAGGGTATTATTATAAGAGCGTCGGCAGCGTAATGGCAAGGTCCTCCTGTCCGGGAGGTCGTGGTTCGAATCCTGCCGTGTACTAATGAATAATTTCGAAGGTTGTGTGTGAAGTCGACCAACCCGCACTGGGCCCGCGTGGTCGACTAAGGCCCGATCGCCCTAATTCAGAGTAGGCTCGAGCCCTTCGGTGGAGACGTATATGAACTGATATGATGATTATTAACCGACTTTGTACCTCATTTTACCGAGGTTTCATTTCTTGCACCAACTTTAGCACGCTATTAACACGATCTTAGTTCTTATACTTTGTAAAATTTAGCTTGATCGCTGCGAAAGCTGTCATCTTAGTACATTTTATGTATTGTATCTCTTTTACACTAATTGAGCTTCCATCTATCTTGCCTGCAGTAGCAGCGATCAAGTTAAATTTTACGAACTACAGTTCAGCGTAATGGTTGAATAAAGGTTGAATTTTTTAACTTTTAATTATTGTTCAACCAGCCTCTACAACGTTTTTGGGTTGAATATGCAATGATTTTTGAAGCCTGCCTGGTCTAATTTTATTATTTTTCAGCAACATTTTATTAAACAAATAAATTTTGAGTTCTCTTTTCAGTGCTGTGTTCGGAGTAAGTACCTATTTTATTTTAAACTATATTACCTATACTGTGTACTTATATTAACAACACTAATGAAACCTAAATTAATAAACTTTTTACACTTTTTCCACAAGAACAAAAGCATCGGAGAGAAATCGGTCGGAAGATTTAACTTAAATAAGTATAGCAACTAGTATCTCATCTGTGGTATAGCGAGTAAAACTTTAGTTAAACCGTTTAAAAATGATCCAAATATGTTAAGTAGCGCCGTATTTATAAAATTAACTAAATTAACAGCTTTGTACATCAACAATATCAAGTTGAAGGTTCTTCAACGGCTCGGCAGCTCGTTATTGGTGAGTACTTTGGTTTATGAACACGGTAAGTGCGCGCGCGCATAACATTCTCACGCTTAGCTGTTACGTTGTCGTCACCGTCGTCACTCAATCGGCACACAAATAATGTTAATTGTTTCTTCCAGGCTGTTCCCAACATACTCATCATTTAGATATTTTGAAATACGTTAGCATAGCTTGGTACCTAATTAATAAGTAAAAAATGTTTAATCCGTCGTAGTCTAACCACCTCAGTAGCGTAATGGATGGTCAATTATCTTCACATAAGGATGTTGCAAGTTCGATTCCCGGCGGAGTTTAACTTAGTAAGACTCGGCTTGGTTTGTGGAAGGACATTTTCTAAACCCGCCTGACTATCTAGGTACCATTTTATCTAAGTCTAGCCGCCAAACATCATTGTTGATGCATTGATGTGTTTCAGCTTGACGATGACAGTTCCCCATTGTGTTGGGAAATCTTGGTAAGCCCGCTTCCCTCTTCGGCATCAGCTTCACTTACCGTCAGGTAAGATAATGCCAAGGGCTTACCAAATGTGAATTAAAAATCAACCGCCTCCGTTGCGTAATGGTTCAGTCCATTAGCTTCACATCAGTCAAGGGTTCGATTCCCGGCGGAGTCAAATTTGTAAGACTCATTTTCGTTGGTAGAAGGGCATTTTTCAAGCCGGCCTGGCCAGCTACCGCCATCTTATCTAAGCCTTGCTGCCAAACATCAATGTTAACAACATTGATGTGTTCCGACTTTAGCCAATTCCCATTGCATTGGGGATTGTTGGTAAGACCGCCTCCATCTTCGGCATCATCGTCAGTTACCATCAAATGAGATAATGCTAAGGGCTTACCAATGGTGGATTAAAAAAAATTGACTTCTGCAGTTCTGCACGTTATGCTAACTTGCTGATAAAATAAATAAATTATTAATATGGAACTGGGTATCGCTAACAAATTCTACCTGTAGACACCAAGTTTTAGCCAAAAATGAAGGATTCGCTCACACTTTATTTTTATAAACTAAAAAGTTTATAAAAATTTGGTGTGAAAATTTCCTTAGTTTTTGGCTAAGAACATTAGAAATTACCTTTTATCTGTACAAATAATGATACAACTAGTCCTTATTTATTTATTATATTATTTTATCGTACAAAAGTACCTATTATAATTATTTCTGTACTTATAAATTTTATATTCTCTTCAGAATACAAACAAAAGTTGAGACTGGGGCAAAATTTTAAATTATCCAACGTGCCAATTAAATTTGTATAAAACATCCCGTAGGACGAGATAATCGTATCGCAACAAGCATCGCGAAGTTGCTGATTTTCGCGCTGTGCACTGTGCTGGTGTGAGTAAATTAAAACTAACAAATCCGACCAAAATAAAACCGACCAAGTTCATTTCAGACCACGTAGGGCCATACAGCTTTGAAGACTCGTAGTCGGTTTTTTTCCTGGGTGGCTCAAAAGATTACCTTTTCAATTGCTTGCAGAACGAAAAATCCAAAATTATTTCTTAATTAACAGCTCATTTCCACGACGACCTGCTCTACGCTGCCCGCATCCAGCTTTGGGGAGGCCTTTTTTCAGCAGTGTACGTCCTTTGGCTGATAATAATATGATGAACAGGTCATTGGATTATTTGTTTTATGTCTTTCCACGTAGTAGCCCTAAACTGGATAGTCTTAACCAAAAAATTGCCTATTCAGTTTTTAAAGTTTAATACCAATTTTTATTTAAAAAAAAAAACTGGCCAAGTGGGAGTATCGCGTATTGAGGGTTCCGTACCAAAACATCTTCTTACACTTCAAGCGGTGATGTCAAATGCGACGCTGGGGAGAGCATTTTGGACGCAAGGTAGTCCGTTTGACGCTTTGCCGATATCCAAGGTTTTCTCAGTATTTTTGTATGAAACCTATAAAAACTAATTAATATTCTAGTTAGCTAATGAAATCTTGTTTCTATTTATATAAATTTAAGCAAGATTCCATTTTTTGTCTTTTTTTTAGCAATTTTTTGCAAACAACTTAGTTTTTTTTTACTTTTTTTTTTATTTCATATCGGACACTAAAAAGTTTAGAAACCTTTATTTTGGCAAAAAAATCTGTGGAATTACCAAATAAACGATAAATTTTGATGTATCTGTCCCTCCACAGTACGGACAGTGAAGGCTTGAAGTTAAAGTTAGTCATCTTGTCTGATTTCCGCAACCAGGCGACAGTGGCTTAGTTACAGGGTCCCCGTTGATCACCCTTTGGGTGTACGAAACCTAAAAAAATATTTGTTTTTATTTTTAATCATTGGCTATAATTATGATGACACTAATATAGAAGTGACCAGTGTGATTTTTTTCATGTTCCAATCCCTAATGCTACGTACCATTCATTGAAAAGAACAAAGGCGTTTTCTTATTGGTTAGATAGGATATTTTTGACAAGTTAATTTTCTTGAAGAAGCATCGGTGGCTCAACCGGTAACGACTCGGTCCATCTAACCAGAGGTACCGGGTTCAAATCTGATGAAAAATGAGTTTTTCAAAAACTTACGTACATATCATTACCGATTGCTTTAACGGTGAAGGAAAACATCGTGAGGAAACCTGCACAGGCCTGCGAAGAAACTCGAAGGTTGTGTGTGAAGTCGACCAACCCGCACTGGGCCCGCGTGGTCGACTAAGGCCTAATCGCCCTGATTCAGGGTAGGCTCGAGCTCCTCGGTGGGGACGTATATGAGCTGATATAATAATAATTTTCTTGAATTTTCCTAAAAGTGACGAAAAACATGACATTAGTAATGAATAGACTGCTGCGATAGATAACTTTGAAATCAAAAACACATGTTTTTGCCTAAAATGGTTATTTACGGATATTGAAGTAAAATGCCGTATTCTTGGGTTTTAAGCCACATGCTCTCAAAATATCTAAACTGAAAGCATAAATTTATCAGTTTTTAATTTTTGCTAGTTTAGTGCTATTTTGAGAATATACTTTGTTCTAATGCCTAATTTTTTATATTCATTTTCTTCTTTAAACTTGTCTAATCGGAATTTTATAACTTATAAAAAAATAAAGTATCTGAATGTCATTTTGGACACAGAATTGTACTCATTTAAAAAATATATTTGCGTTAGTTTTCAATACTTAAATAACAAACGCAAATATTTTTTAAATGTTGTATAATTCTCTGCGCAAATCCGTTTTAAACTATTGTCTTTTCTCATGGTGAGATTGAAAAGCTCGTAAGCACCTAATAGATTTGTAATGTTTATTAAAAAAATACGGATCGAAAAGCCTAAGGATTGATTTTTAAAGTTGCTACTTATATACTCACTGACATCCTTTATTTTTGTATCTTTCTTTTCTGGGTACAGGGAAGGGGGAGTGGTGTGAGCTATAATACAAAAAGACACATTGGTCGAAGACTACAGCAACATTCTCGTACTAACATGTTTAGATGAATTTATACTTTGTTTCTGTACGTTTACTCGTATGTAGCAACAAAAAAAGGCCATTTATAAGTTTTTACCTACAGAATTATTATTTATAGTTTCATTTAAAAAGTAATGAATTCGGAAACGTATCGCAGTTGTAATGTTAGTACAAAACAAGTTACCTCAGATGTTTTGATGGTGCGAGGACGCAGCAAAGACAATGATCGAACAAATAGGGATTTGTCACGCAACGCTCGCCGTATCGCAGATCAATGATGTAGCTACTCGACCACACTTATTTATGTTCTCTTGGTACCTACCGTAGTACTTGCTCCTTTTTTGATCTGAGACTGTTCAAATTAAAATTCATACCAAAGGGTTGCACGAAACTCTTCTGCCGTTGTTTATAATCATGACAACTTGACGAATGTGTTGGCTATCGAAACAACTATACCTACTAAGGTAGGCACCTCATACTATTTGTATAATGAGAGACTTGTATCCACAACTCGAATCTCCTTAACACGGTTCTTGGTCGTCTTAATGCATGATTACTCGTTCCTCCCACCGACTCGAGCGGCTATCATTGGCTCTCTCGAAGCAGACACCGCCTCCACTCCTGCGCACATTCTATTTCAAAATAACTCCATCGACTCAATAAACAAGTCTTGAGGTCCATTGTCTCGGCACCATTATGCCGTCACATCGACATGTCACACGCAAGCGCCGCCGGGAATAGTTACATAAAAATAACAAAAAGCTCTTCTCCACCGCCCTCTCAAGCGTTGAGTTAATGACACCTATTCTAATTTGGTTGCTTCTTAATCTATTCCTAATATTTGTTTAGTCATAGTACTAGTTTCCTAATTTGTAACCATTAGTGGCTCATTGTAGGTAACCAAACATAGAATCGCAGAATATAGAAGAAACTAAATTCTGCTATAGTTAAAAAAAATGTTTTAATTTTAATAATAATCATCTCCTAATTTTAGCGGAATCTGTAAGGCTTTTCTATATGTAAGTTCCACTTGTACTTACAATTCTCTACTATAATATGTAAGCTGCTGGTTTCCCAAAACTGTAAAAATAAAATAAAATAAATAAAACCAACGTAGGTAGTTGTAATAATACTATATTTGCATATTCTCTCTTTTATCGTGTGGCACGGTCATCTGATGTACATTTTATAAACTGTCAAAACATGATTTTGTTCTAAATGTAGATATTTGAATTATTTACAAAAACTAAGATATAAA
Organism: Coleophora flavipennella; assembly: GCA_947284805.1. Taxonomy (NCBI): domain Eukaryota; kingdom Metazoa; phylum Arthropoda; class Insecta; order Lepidoptera; family Coleophoridae; genus Coleophora; species Coleophora flavipennella. Next base: position 17,409,326 of record OX369308.1, read on the forward strand.
TTGCTACTGTCTATTACTCATTATTACTGTCTATGACATAGATTTTGATTGCGTCGACATTACTAATTACGTGATTTGAAGAAAAAATAATGAAAAACCAAATTAGTAGTATTGAGTAAATTTTATTTTACAATTTATTTTTGATTCAGTCAAAACTACCCATCATATCATATCAGCCCATATACAAACCCACCAAAGGGCTCGACCCTACCTTGAATTTGTCCCAGTCATCATTAGGCCCAGTGCGGTTTGGTCGACTTCACACACAACATTCGAGTGTCTTCGCAGGCGTGGGCCTGTTTCCTCAAGGTGTTTTTCTTTACTGTAAAAGCGTCGGATAAACGCACATCTGAAATCGAAATTCGTAAACACGTTGTTACGTGGCAGGATTCGAACCACGACTTCCCGGACAAGTGGTAGTGGCCCTAGCCGTCACACCACCGACGACGCTCTAATAATGAAGGAGTTAATAAAAAGATGAAACTAAACAACTCTCACCAAGTAAGTTGTAATAAATAGTATAAGTAAAAGAAATAATAATCAATTTTGAGAATGTTTTTTGGTTTAATCAACATGATCACCCAATAATTAGCCAGCTTTGTATTAGAAGTCCCGATTTTTTGGCGCTCCTTCCTAGGTTCCTTCGCTGTTTTATCTTCTTATTCACCATGGGCTCTTTCGGTAAACTGTTCAGTTTCATCTTCTTATTCACCATAGGTTTCTTCGCAAAACTGTTCAGTTTTATCTTCTTATTCACCATAGGCTCCTTCGAAACACTATTTAGTTTCATCTTCTTATTCACCATAGGCTCCATCCAACGAAAAACTGTTCAATTTTATCTCCTTATTCACTATAGTTTTATCTCCTTATTCACCATGAAATGGTTAGTTATCATTGTCGTACCCGTATGGATAGGTGTGGTGGTACGGCATCCTCGGAAGGTACGCTAGCCCAAGGCGGAACTAGCCGGTATTATTTTTCAAATTTAAATGTGTATCCAAATTTGGTGTAGCAGCCGTTATTATTTTCTTCTATAATAATTTCATCACCATCATATTAACCGAAATACGTCCACTTCTGGACAAAGGCCATCTACAACGACTGATTGTGCGTTACCCGCATCCAGTGACTTGCATCGTCAGTCCACCAAGTTGGAGGCCTCCCTGCGCTGTGGGCTTTTACTCGTCAAATTGTACATCGTTCTCCAAAAACCTTCGGTCAATCCGCATTTTTTTTTACTTCCTATGCAAAACCGGCCGATTAGCTGACCGAATTGTATGGGACAAAAATCGCCTCTAAGTATCACGACACCTTTATGTTACACCTTGCCTAAGTCTCAAAAAATTAGGCTCCATAAAAAAATACACAAAATCGTCATCTAATAATCGTCAGCTAATCGATTTGATTTTTATGAAGAGTTTTTTTTGCGAATTGAAAATGGGTCTCTTATATAAAGTTGTCCAGTGAGATATCCAATGCAGTAAATGTTATCTTAACTGACTGACTAACTACCTATCCCTGATTCCAAGAATAACCGGCGAACATAGAATCTAGCATGCGATAGGAACGTACGATGTTTTGTAGATTTTTGGAGTTAACTCCATTAGAATTGATTAATATATACTCATATATATAATGAAAAATATGATATGAAAAATATATGAGGAGTAAAATCAAGTGATGTTTGGTAACGCGTTATCAAAATTTATATTAACTTTTAGTGTTATTACGTTTTTTCAGTCACGACGGCTAAGGAAACATGTATACCGCCTAATGCGAGGCCGCAGGCCGTATTCCGCGTAGAATGAAGCCCGGAGCGCTCCTTGTGAGGCCGCAGGCCGAGCTTTGTGTAGGACGAAAAGAGGAGCGTTCCATGCGAGGTGGAAAAAAAAATTTTTTCATGAGTAAACTCCTGTGTGCATGCGTCCTGTGTGTGTGCGTTTTAAGACAGATTTTGTTTTGAAAAATGACTAGAAACGGTTATGTTAGATACCTACCTTTAGTGTCCTACATTGACCTATCTTTCAGCATCTATTAAACAACTAACTGACGCCCTCGCCGCGCTTAATAGCAAAAAGTCGAAGAGTGAACGAGGCGACAAGCACAGCGGCTCGCCTCCGCGGTGCCGCGGATAAAATCGACACAAAATTAAGTAAATAAAAATACAAAAATCACTCATTGTTCTCATAAAATGAATGTGCAGGGAGTTGAATGTGAGGCTTTTTGTGGCAATATTCTCATACTTTTAAATGGGATCTCGTGTGGCGCCTCCTAATGATTCCTTCTTTTTGCGCCGGCGCATGGCGCGGCGGCTGAACTTTCGGGGCAAGTCTAGGCTTTTGGTGTGTCTTCGCATGTCACCGTTTCAGTTTTTGTTTTTGATTTAAATTATAAACAATTTAAATGGCATTGTTCGCAAATATCGTGAGAAAGGTTTAGTAGTTTGCCGTTGAAGCTTTTAACCGTATCTGTAACAGACCAAGTACAATTTAGATTACAATTTAGATTTTCGTTGATACCTAAGTCTTTATCTTGGGTCTTTTTAGGTTCCGTACAAAAAAACAAAACGGAACCTTATAGGATCACTCGTGCGTCTGTCAGTCCGTCCGTCTGTCCAAGCCCATTTGCTCCGAATCTACTGGACCAAATCAGGTGAAATTTGGTAGGATAGTGTAATCCTATGACCCAAACACAGATGTGCAAAGTAAATACATATTTTTTTTAAATAAGGGTTATTTTCGGGGGACAAATAAGGAAATTTTAAAAAAAGTTTTGGAAACCTTATTGTGTCATATATCAAATAAAAGGACTCGTCATCAGGATCTTAAATATATTTTTATTTTAATTTTAAAATAAATAGTTTAGATTTTATTCACGAAAGAAGACGAAAATTGACCATTCCCCCCTGTTCTCCGAAACTACTGAGCCTAAAATTTTGAAAAAAATACAAAATATACTTATGGCTTGTAGATTACAGGAAAACCTATAAGAATTCTATCAATTGAAAAAAAAGTGGTAAACCGTTCACCTACGGAATAAAGTAAGTATATCGGTGTTCTATACAGGATTCATTTCGGAAAGTGTGTCCTGGAGCTTCACGACCTCATTTCCCCTCTTCATTTCATCATCGAACGACCAGGTGCGGAGGGCGATTCCACCCCTTTATCGTTGATGTTCCACGTTTATGTACAAAGCGTTTTGCTTCATCGTTCATTAAGCGAACGAGCAAGGAGTGAAATTCCCTGCCGACGTCTGTATTCCCCGATTCGTGTAATTTAGGAATCTTCAAAACGAGAGTGAATAGGCATCTTTTGAGCTTGCATGTTACATCCTCGGCTTCATCGGCACTTACCATCAGGTGAGGTGCAGCCAAACGCACAAAAATTTTTATTTTTAAAAAGAAGTTCACTAAAACACCACTAGATTGCGCTAGTAGTAGTTAACTGTATGGACTACTACTAGCGCAATCTCTCACTTGTCTCAATTGCTCTCACTTGTGGGACGGATCGGCTCGTCACCAGCTATATGCCTTGGATTCTATCGACCGACGCGCTAGGAGACTCATTGGTGAGTCTGAGCATCTCCACAAAGTCACCTGTCTGTCGGTGTTCTACAGGATTCATTTCGGAGAGTGTGTCCTGGATCTTCTCGACCTCATTCCCCCTCTACATTTCATTATCGGACGACCAGGTGCGGAGGGCAGTTTAACCCCTATGTCGTTAATGTTCCTTAATTGTTCGAGAGTCATTACGAATCGTCTCGCACGCAGGTTTGATGACTTCCAGCCTCCCGAACAAGCTGGTTTCCGAAAAGGCTTTAGTACTGCGGCAGATTAAACAAAAAATCGAAGAGTACAATCAGCTACTATGCTTGGCGTTTGTGGACTATGAGAAAGCCTTTAATTCAGTCGAAACCTGGGCAGTGCTACAGTCTCTCCAGCGGTGCCAAATTGACCATATATACATCGAGGTGTTGAAGTGTCTGTATGAAAACTTCACCATGTCGGTTCGCCTCCTGGATCAGAACTCGAAACCTATCCAGTTGCAGCGAGGGGTGAGACAGGGAGACGTTATATCTCCGAAACTGTTCACCGCCGCCCAGCAAGATGTTTTTAAGCTTCTGGACTGGGGTGGACTCGGCATCAATATCAACGGCGAGTACATAATCCACCTCCGATTCGCTGACGATATCGTGGTCATGGCTGAGACTATGGAAGACCTAAGCAAAATGCTCGATGGCCTCAGTAACGTCTCTCAACAAGTGGGTCTTAAAATGAACATGGACAAGACGAATATAATGTTAAATGTCCGTGTCGCACCCACCCCTCTAAAGGTTGGAGACTCTACACTGGAAGTTGTTGACGAATATGTATACCCGGGACAGTCCAGCTAGGTAGTTCCAACTTCAAGAAAGAGATCAATCGACGAATCTAACTCGGCTGGGCAGCGTTCGGGAAGCTTCGAAATATATTCACGTCCCAAATACCGTAGTATCTCAAGACTAAGGTCTTTGACGTGTGTGTGTTGCCAGTGATGACTTACGGAACTGAGACATGGTCGCTTACTATGGGCCTCATAAGAAGGCTCAAGATCACCCAAAGGGCAATGGAGCGTGCTATGCTCGGAGTTTCTCTGCGTGATCGAATCAGAAACGAGGAGATCCGCAGGAGAACTAAAGTAACCGACATAGCTCACAGAATCGCTAAACTGAAGTGGCAGTCGGCAGGGCACATAGCTCGTAGAACAGATGGCCAATGGGGCAGTAAAGTTCTTGAGTGGCGACCGTGCACCGGAAAACGTAACGTAAGCAGGCCCACCACGCGGTGGACCGACGACCTGGTGAAGATCGCGGGAAGCCTGGATGCGAGCAGCGCAGGACCGAACGTCGTGGAAATCCTTGGGGGAGGCCTTTGTCCATCAGTGGACGATTTTCGGTTGATATTATGATGATGATGTTCCACTTTTACACTCGAAGCGTTTTGCTTCTTCGTTCATCATGCGAACGGCCAAGGGGTGGAATTCCCTTCCGGCGTCTGTATTCCCCGATTCGTAAAATTTTGGAATCTCCAAGACGAGAGTGAATAGGCACTTTTTGAGCTTGGGTGTTACATCCTCGGCTGCATCGGCACTTACCATCAGGTGAGGTGCAGGCAAAAACACTCAATTTTTTATATTTTTTTTAGTTATTTTAACTCGCAGCTTACTGTAAAGATTTCAAATGTGATATTTTGTATTTGACTTTGGCATTGTACGGAACCTCTCCACGCGAGTTCAACTCGCACTTGGCCTGTTTTATTTTCTTTTAGAAACTCCAAAGTTTGTAGCCCGTTTAAAGGTAGATATTTAAGTGGTGGTAAGCCCAAATCGAACAGTGAATGTTTAATCTTGGTATTGTACCATTCTAAACAAGATATTGCAAAAATATTTTTATTAAATATATACTAAGATGTTTATGTCAAGAAGTCCATACGTTTTAACAGGTTTTTTTCGGATCGAGGTCATAGGAAAGAGATCACAACCGGGCCTAGTCAACCTAACTTTCATCATCATCATATCAGCCGAAGGACGTCCACTGCTGGACATAGGCGTCCCCTAAGGATTTCCACGACGACCGGTTCTACGCTGCCCGCATCCAGCTAAACCTATCTTTACGCTACGAAAAGTCCGCTATAGCTCGTGATTGCTAAAAGAATCAAGTCAAAACCATTGATGTTGATTTTAAGTGACGTTCAGTTTAGTATTAAATTAATTATGATGATGATGATGAGAGTTTAGTGTGCTCAACTGGTATGCAAACCTTAGTGTACTCAACAAAGAGAGAGAGGCTTTATCACACCTCGACAACACCTTCTGTATAGGTACAATCCAAATGAAGATGTACATACTTTTAAAAAATTACGTGTTTGACTGCAACTCACCTGATGGGAAATGACGATGCAGTCGAGGATAGCTCACGCAAACTCAAATAATGCCGATTAAATCTCGCATTGAAGGTCCCCAAATTACAGGAATTGGGAAACACTGACGCAGGCAAGGAGTTCCACTCCTTCGCTGTCCGCACAATAAATGAGGAAGCGTAACTCTTCGTGTGGAAAAGTTGAACATCGACAACAAAGAAGTGCAACCCTTTCCTGCGGCTGGAACGGAGCCGGGGAATGAGGTCGTACTGTTCTTGCGCACACTCCGAAATTGATTCGATAGAATACCGAAAGACAGGCGATTTTGCAGCGATGCTTAAGACTTTGGAGCTTGTTATTGACTAGATTGTCGTCACTAATGAGTCTCCGGGCGCGTCAGCCAATGGTATTCAAGGTATCCAGCTGAGCGGGCTGATTAACTGCTGCAATCTCTGTGCAAGCATAATATGCACTTATTTAAAAAAAGTCTTTCGTTTCTTTCCTCATTATAAAAATCTTTCACTCTTTTGTGGCATTAACGCATCAAATATACAACATTGTAAGCCTTTGATATCTAACGCCTATCATGTTTTGTCAATTAAAGCTGTCATCACTAATCACTGGTCACTGCTGGAGCTGCACGAAGCGCTGGTGCATGCTTCGTGTTCTAATGAATTGTTATCAGTGGCTGAATAACGGTGACGAGTGACTTCGTCATTCTTGCCCTTTGGTTCCCATACGATTGCCCTGTATAGACGTCTCCGTTATACACCCTCGACCGGCTACACCCAGCGACAAGTTTTGTTACTTGTCATCATCATCATATTAGCCGAAAGACGTCCACTGCTGGACAAAGGCCTCCCCCAAGAATTTCCACGATGACCAGTCCTGCGCTGCCCACATCCAGCGACTTCCCACGGCCTTCACTATACGTCAATACTGGATATCAGTACTAATATTTATACTCTATATATACTTTGCTAAAACCTATAACTAACTAAAATGTAAATAAATTAAATGTAGTGCCTACCTCGTCAATCTGGACCGTTTTAAGTAGGTGGTTATTTATTACTTAGGGTAAATACAAATATAGTAGTTATAGTATAGTACATACCGACTTAAAACGCTATTACGTATTAACAGAGGCCCTTATAGTCCTTGTTGTTTTTTTTTGTGAGGGTACGTCACGTGGTGGTGGAAATCGGGAATGCGCAGTAGGCTCGCGGAAAAGGTGATCTTTGGACATCAAACGTGAAAATATGGTCAAAAGTTGGCCTTAAATTTCAAAAATCATTTGGTCCTGACGATTTTGCTTTTAAATTGATTAATGTCCTACTATTTCCAATTCCTTTCAGATTTCCTAAAAAGTGGTTTGGCTGGTAAAAGGGTGGGGACTTGCAACTCTAACAAAAATCATCACTTATTATGTTTAAAACAAACGAATTATTTATCGCAAAAAATATCTAAGTAAACCCTCAGTAGTTTTAAAAGACCTATTTAACGATATACCACACGACAGGGTGGTGAAAAAAAAATCACCCACACTTAAGATATTTTTTTTTGATTTAATTCCATAACTTTGGTCACAGATTTGTGTAACCACACCAAATTTCAGCTTTATAGCTCAAAAAACTTCTATGGCATACCGACAGACAGACAGACAGACAGACGGACAGGACGGAGGGTGCTAGATGGAAATCATCAGTAAGTGTCAATTTTGATGCAGCCCCAGGCGCCAGATTTCTGCCACTTCTTTTTATTATTGCTCCCGGTGCTGCCGCCTGACTCGTTGCTCTTGCACTTCCTTGGTACCTAATTTGATATCGTGCACCTCCAGGGATATTTTGCGTCGCGTCGGTGTGAATCAATCTTCTTATGCCAATACTTTAGCGCCTTAGCTACTAGACAGATTTGGTCAATATTTGGAACGAGTAAATGTTATTGTAATGTCTCCAGGTCGTTTTTTCGAAATTTTCCTAACTTGATGTTATAGGGTTGCCAATTTAGTAAAAAAAAAGGGTTGCACTCCGGGAGTGCCGGCAGAAGTGAAAACTTGAACCATCCGTTTTACGAATTTTTGATCAGGTCACGTGTCCTGACGAGAGTTTAATTTCATTTACCCATTACAAAAAAAGTGCACAACGCCGCTAAAGAAGTTTTCACTTCAAAAAACACTTTTAATTTTAATGCAACTTTAATTGTCAATACAAACCCAGGTTGGTTACTTTATCTCAAAAATGGCTCCCGATTCCATTGAACTTTGTGAATAACAAGGAATTAATAAGGTCTACTGGATAGATCATTATTCGAGGAAAAATCTAACTAAGATACCTTCCCCCCTACGACACAAATAATTTTCACATTTTTCATCAAGACTGAGAAGCGTAAGGTTTATTGTTGATTTGTGTATGTCCGACTACGCCATATGGTAAAGGATTCGCGAGAAAGTATGCGAAGCGTGGCTGTACAGTTTAAATAATGTGCAAGTAGCTCTTTCCCACCTAATGGGTATGCGAAGTGCAGATGAGATCATGATCCAAGTCCTTTTGCTACTTCTACATCAGCCTGCTTGGCATATGATGATGATAATCATTACATCAGCCAAAAGACATCCACCGCTGGACATCAGCAGGAATTTTTATGTCACTCTTCGCCAGTCTCAACTATCAGCTGCAGATATAAGGGGGTTTTTAAAGTGAAACTTTTATTACATCGTCTCGAATTTTTTCGTCTGTGTGTCGCGTGACGGTTGGTATGATCGTTTCATTCTCTGTACCGTAGCTTCAAGACGAGAGCAGCCATGATCGTTTCGTGCTCTGTAAATGTCTATAATGTGAAAAAAAGTTTCACTTTTACCGCAGTTTCATAAAACTTTTTTATTTTATTTCCTTAGGGCTACCTCAAGTGGAGTAATTTTATTGTAATTGCTGCGCTTGGTAAGTGGGTTGGCGATCGCAGTGTGCAGTTTGGTTGCACAGTACGCGGAAAGATCGCTGCTGCCTATCCGCCGGTATTAGATCCCTTAGTGTCCTCTTACGGCACCCTCGGGAAGAGATGGAGTGGCCGCACCATTGCACAGGCCACATGACATGGTACATTATGTTTTATTGGCCAGCAACCATAGGTGGTTGCTGGTCAATAAAGTAATAATGTACCTGATTACTACGAATCCTCACTAATATTATAAATATGAAAATTCGTTTGGTACCTTTTTACGCTTCAAGATCTAGACCAATCTTGATGAAATTTGGTATGCAGGTAGCCTGTGTCACTGGAAAGGACAGGCTACTTTTTATCCCGTAAAAATAGCAATCCGATACTGTTCCTGAGGAAACTTAAAATATTCTTTTTTTTTGGTAATTTTTTTAACATCGCAACGGAATAATGGATGATTGAGGACGTGGGAACTGATATAATTTTAGTAATTAGCACATCCTGACATAGTTCCCGAGGGATCTGGGGAAAACTCATTTTCACGTTCGCGCAAGTAGGCGTCGCAACGGAACAACGGATTGAAGTGATTTTTGTCTAGAATTGGATGAGGGGGTGGAAAATGATAAAGATTGCTAATCAGAATAGCCCGATATCGTTCTTGAGGGATCTGGAGAAAACTCATGTCCACGCTCGCGAACCCCTTGTGGCTCTCGCGCCACTCTCTCCCCAAAGACAGTCATATAAACGATGTCCACGCGGGCGAAGCCGCGGGCAGAAGCTAGTATAAAATAAAATAAAAAAACCGGCCAAGTGCGAGTCGGAATCGCGCAAAGTAGGGTTCCGTAATCTTTTCAAAAAATATATGTTTAATTTAAAAAACAAAATTATATTTGCAGTTGGTAATAGGACATATTGTATGAAAAATCTATAAACTTTTTACAAATCAAACTGCACATCTTAGGTTGGTCGACTATTTCTCATAAACTAAGAAAGCCTTCTTAGCCGTAATAGTTTTCCTTTAAAATTTATTATTTAGACTACTTTCATTATTTTTTTCAAATTTACAAATAGAGCGGTTTAGTTTTTACGGGGACACTCGAATCTAACAAAATTTAGCACTTTCAAGCCTATTTTTTCGAAAACGGAACCCTAAATTATAAAATGGTCTTAGAAGACTCACAACTATTTTTTAAGCTCTAACCAACGATACCCCACACGACTGGGTGTAATGAGAAGAAAAAATCATCCCCACTTTACTTGTAGGGTACCTAGGTACTCTTAAAAAGTTTTTTTTCCAATTTTTTTTTACAGTTCTCTCTGCGTTATTATTATACATATCTTTGCCAAATTTTAGCTCTTAACTATTAATAGTCTAGGAGCCAGGCCGCGGACAGACAGACAGACGTGACGAAACTATAAGGGTTCCTTGTTGTACTACAGAACCCTAAAACAAAACTTATATAAAACCGCGGGAAATAATCTATAAAAAAACATATAGTACTTAATAGTATGAACCTGTTTATTAACCACGACTTAACTAGAATAGGGTAATGTCGTATTCGTGTCGAAACTTAGTAGAATAAATAATAAAATCCGCGCGAGTCCAAGAGTCGTGACACCTACCCTTTCACTAATGGAGAATCGACTGTAACTTTGTATCGTGCCTTCTAATCAAGATTGTTCGTTAGCCTCGCACTGCCTGACTTTTTACTAGTCATGCGGACCAACTACAATACATAAATAATGACACGTTAAAACTACTATGCATGAATTTGAAAACAGCTCTTACTGCCATTAATAAGTAAATCTGCGTGTTGTTAGCATTACGAAACCTAATTTGTGAGGTTAATTAAGTACACTGAAACGTAAACAGTAGTTCTAATTTGAATTTAAACATGAGCATTCAAATAAATAAAAAAAACAACTAGTAATCGATTACACAGGAAGCGAAGGCTTAAGTAGGTAACGCTATCCTACGATTTAATATTCTGAAGACGGCCGGCCCACACAAGAGAATGGGCCTGCTTTATCTTAAATTGATAGAGTTAATCTTAAAACGATGCTTTGTCGTTGGACTCCAGCAAGATGTATTGACCTTATCTAGAGAATTATGAACAACTATTTCAAAATAGATTTTTGAGGTGCATCGTTTCATTCTTATATAAAATATTTTGACTTATTCGAATTAAAAAATGAACATTATAAGAAGACTTTATTGTGAAAATTAAGATTACAGAAAAAGAATAAACATAGTCACAGTGTAAGAATCTCACGTTTGCGTCACAAGCCACTGTTCACGTCTGCCTCCACGACTGCCAGAATGAATGTATGAATTGTCTGAACGGTGACCAGCTAGGGCAATTGGGGCTCGATTTCCCCCGTATCGCCCCTAGACCCCCGCACGATATCGTTTCATTTAATAGAATAACATAATATTTTGTATATAGAATAACTGTAATAACAGAATATTTGGACATTCGAATTTAACAATGAGCATCACAAGAAAACTTTATAGTGTAAAATAGTATTACAGAAAAAGAATTAACTAAGCCATAGTCACATAGCCATAGTCTAAGAATCCCCACCGTTTGCGACACCAGCACGTCCGCCTTCGCAACCGCCAGAATGAATGTATGAATTGTCCTGAACGGTGACTAGCTAGGGCAATTGGGGCTCCATTTCCCCCGTATTGCCCCTAGGCCCCCACACGATATCGTTCCATTCTAATACAGAATACTTTGGACATATCCGAATTTAAAAATGAGCGTAACAAGAAGACTTTGTACTGTAAAATAGTATTACAAAAAAAGAATTAACTAAGCCATAGTCACAGTCTAAGAATCCCTAAGTCCTTTGACGTTTGCGTCACCAGCCACTGTTCACGTACGCCTTCGCCACCGCCTAAATGAAAGTATGAATTGTGCTGAACGGTGACTAGCTAGGTTAGAGCAATTGAGGCTCGAATTCCCCCGTCTCACCCCTTGGCCCCCGCACAATAGCTCTGTCTTGACTTCTCCGTTGACGATTGTATAAATTATTTAGACTGTGACGTAGTTATCTTTGATAGTATTAAAATTTTCTTCCCTCTTGTGACTCCATTCAGACGTACCATTATCATACCACATCGCAACGACTGTGGTTACGTACTGTGACTAAAATATATGCATTTTTATACAAATCTTTCCCCGCCCTCGTAAGAAGTAGATTTAAACGGCAAATTAGTAATGCAACGAATATTACTTTTATGAATACTCATTGTAGTATTCGGCAAAAACGAAGAGCTGCACATAATTAGTCAAAAGCAATGAAAACGCACTACACAATGAAAACCAAATACTTACTTTAACAATAAAAAAATACATACAGCTGGTAATTTTAAATTCATAAACATAAAATTTGCACTTATTCTCGTATGGCCACATTTAGTTCCTGCAATATAAACTACAAATCTATATCAAGATTCTGGATCCAGTTTTTGGCCTCCGTAGTGGAGTGTCTGAATCGGTGTTTTAGGGGTGGCTGGGAAGATCTGAACAAACTAGTAGTGTCAAAGAATAAAGACTATTTATAGTAGTGTCAAAGGTAATTTTTCTCTCCCGCGTAACACTACCGGTACCGCGGTCTTACTTTCATAACTGTCAGATCCGCCACCCAGGAGTAAGAAGCCTCGCTTCGCGAGACTCTTCGTCAGTGTTACCATCAAACCTAACGAACCTACTATCGCTTGCTTCGCTCGCTCAATTCAGATTCGCCGTTTGTTTCCCCGGAATGGGTGCAGGTAGTGTCACGGGAGAGAAAAATTGCCTTTACTACCAGCACTATAATAAATATACTCTAACTAGCTTTTGCCCGCAGCTTCGCCCGCGTGTACATTATTTTTATGACGACATGAGTATTTTTGCAGTTCCCCAGGAAATGCACTGCATCGGACTTTGCTATTTTCACGGGATAAAAAGCACCATATTGCCTTCTCAGTGATACAGGCTACTAGCATGCCAAATTTCATCAAGATCGTTCGAGTTGAAACGTGAAAAGGTAACAAACAAACACTTTTTCACATTTATAATATACGTAAGGATTTACAGTCAGTGAACACGATTAACATCATCACACAAATATAATAAATGAGAAAGTTTGGAAAAAACATGGCAATGTATGTAAGTAGGTACCTCTACTCATACCTAGTAATAATTAGCTATGTACTTAATTTTAAACTAAAAATCTTTTTCTGCTGCGCTTGGTCACTTGAAAGTAAACATGGGAAAATTTAAAATAACGCGGGCGGCGCTGCGGGCAGAAATCAACACCTAAGGGCTTACCAATTGTGGATAAAAAAAACATGCTTCCTAGTCTACCCTAACTTCCAATATTACGTATTATACCTACTGAATCGATCAAGAATTATAAGTAAAAGTTATAATATGTAGGTAGGTACCACGTAAATTAATTTAATTGAATGTTCCGTGATAAATGACAATTTAAAAAAAAACATGTAAAAATGTATAAGTTCGAGAGGCTAAGGGAAGGTGGCTATGATTGGACCACTTAACTTTCGAAATGCTGTCTCGTTGATTAAAGAAGATAAAATGAAACCAGATCATTAATACGCATTATTTCTCATAAACTTTGTTATCAATAGACTAACAAATTGTCTGTTCAGGCTGTGTCACAAATAAATTAAAAATAATATTTCCTTATCAGTTGCCTTCTTTGAACCATAGTCGCCTTTTTTTTTATTTGAGTGCGTTAGCTGCACCTCACCTAATGGTAAGTGCCTATTCACTCTCGTCTTAATGATTCCTAAATTATACATATAATTAGACGCCGGAAGGGAATTCCACTCCTTGGCCGTTCGCATGATGAACGAAGAAGCAAAACGCTTCGTGCGAAAAGGTGGAACATTGACGACAAAGGGGTGGAACCGCTCTCCGCGCCTGGTCGTCCGATGATGAAATGGAGAGAGGGGAATGAGGTCGTAAAGCTCCAGGGCACACTCTTCGAAATGAATCCTGTAGAACACCGATAGACAGGCGCCTTTGCGGCGATGCTCGAGGATTTGTAGCCTGTTTGATACAAGTTCCTCGTCACCAATGAGTCTCCTAGCGCGTCGGTCGATAGAATTGATTGGAACACAAGGTTGGTATCAATGGACTTCGAGAAATTTTTACTTGAGATCCATTCAAGGCGACCGATGGTAATTCAAAATGAAAAACACAACTATTGAGAAAATAATTCAACTATAAAAACGAAACAAAATCTTAGACTCAAATTAGCATATAATTATGTTTTTTTTTTTAATTTTTCCTTTTTTCATCCTTTATGTATAGAACAAAAAGTCAACTATTAAACATTTACAAAAATCCCAGACTTAAAGGGCGTAAATTATTGTATTGAACGAGTATTTTATAACTTTTTTTACTTTATTTTACTATATTCATAGAACAAAAAAAAACGAATATTCAACGTAACAAAAATTCCAGACTCATAAGGTGAAAATAAGCATATTATATAAATACATTATTTTATTCATCTTTAATATTACTTTATTGTATAGAACAAAAAATCAACCATTAAACATAACAAAAATCACCGACTCATGAGGCGTAAATCAGCATTTAATTATTTTTTTCATTTCTTCTTTAAAAATGTTGCCATGATTAAACCGGAACAATGATAGAAACACCTATGCGATCCACTGCCCCCACTGGAAACTGGAACCTCAGTCTCACTGCGAGCGCCCGATAGAAGTCGCCACGTTGGTTTTTTTTATTATATCAGCTCATATACGTCCCCACCGAGGGGCTCGAGCCTACCCTGAAACGTCTAACAACGTTGGTTTACGACACCCGAATTATAAACTTCTCGCGGAAGAAAACTGATGTGTAAGTATCATTATAGTATGTTTATTTCATTGTATTAATGTAAAATACTATAAAATTTAGTGACGGTTGAAAGTGCATTACCAATTTTTGTGAACTGTGTTCTTTCATTTTATTTTCGACTTTGTATCTAGTTGCTGTATTGCAATATTGTAGCAGTTTATAATTCGGGTGTCGTAAACCAACGTGAGACTTCACTTACTATAGGGCGCTCGCAGTGAGACTGATGTTCCAGTTTCCAGTGGGGGTAGTAGGAGGCACGACCGTTGCGTCGTAGGTCTTCTTGTGTAACCAGTTTTTGAAATATTTAGATGGTCTAATAAAGGCACCGGTTCTATGATCGATACCTTCGCCTATATATAAGACGCAGACTATTTAAACGATAATGACATTAGTAAAGCGGGCAGCGCACGACCGGTCGTTGTGGAAATCCTTGGGGGAAGCCTTTGTCCAACAGTAGACGTCTTTCGGCTGATATTATGATAATAATAATGACATTTGGAAAATTTATAACTAATTTTTTGACGTGTATTCAATTGGGTAGTAAGAATTAACATTTATAAGAGTGCTTAATATACCTATGTAAACATTTTTTTTTGATAAATTTTTAATTTTTATTTTAATGGCAAACCCAGGTAATAACCGTGCTTATGGTCAGTTAACATGCGTGATTGACGTGACCACGCAAGTCGCACTGAACTATGACCGCTCCCTGCTAAGCTTCGACCAAATATAATGGACCAGCCCTATGCATACATTGATCTCATCAAAAAATGAGACACATACACGCAAACACACACTCACACCTCTATAGTCTGCCGCATCTTGTTCAAATAGAAACAATGACAGAGATAGATAGACATACTCGGAATGTAGCACAAATTTCACTCACTTCGACCTTCAACCGATTTGGGGAATACTGAACGACTGAGACGAAATGACTGAATTCGTTCATTCTGTAGGCATCAAAACTGCTGTTCGCATAGGTCCGTCCATAGCTGTTATACTGGACGAAGGTGCTAAGTTCTATTACTATCACTAGATGACAGTCGTGAAGCGAAATCAGAGACCTTTTAGGCAGCTTAAAAACGTCTGAAAGTGGGGCTCACCACCACTAGGGGGCTGTTCTTTCATTACTTAAGACAATTTTAATCCTTCTCTGGCCCCCCTCTCCCTACTACGTAAAAAATAAGGCTTGGATTAAACCCCTCCCTTCCCCTTTCAATCTTACGTAAGATTAAAACGTAAGTAAGACCAAAATTTCTAATATAAAGTAGCAAATATATGAAAAAACGCGTTGGTTTGTGTTCTAAAAAAGGAATGTTTTAATATTAATCGACTACACATCGACGACATGTTATGTTTTACCCAAAATGTGAATCAGTCCAAGGGCTTATTATCCATCCAGTTAGTGGATAAACAACTGAAACGTCTCTAATCTGCATCAAAGAGAATAATGTCATCCACGTTCAAATATGCGGCAATAGCATGCTCTTTTTAAATTTTCGTCGCAATGCCATGATTTTTTTTGTGTGGGTGTACATCCTACAATCTCCACCAATCCTGACTTAGCCCCCGTGTGTGGAGTGTTATGGCACACCCTGGACACTTTATACAACGGGCCAGAAATGACATTTCAAAAAAGGAATTACGGAACAAACAAAATGGCGGCGAAATCCTACACGTTCGAGAACCAAACTGTAACCAATCTGTATCAATCTGGATAACGAGGGGGAGAGATCGCAATCTAGAGAGCGGCAGGGAGTGTCCATACTGTATGTTGACTTACCTTTCTTTGAGTTAGGTAAGAGATCCATTCCCCAGCAGTGATACTTTATGGGTTGTTGTGTACTTAGAAGTATACATGTTGCGATGTCGTTTGCATCGCGTGACCTATAAATGTAAGTCATGGAAAAAAGTTCGGCTTTTCCAATTTTATTATTGTTTTACTTATAATGTTATGGCTAAGAAAATATTATTATTACTACTAAGCACACCATCCTTACTTCATCACTACATAGTATAAAACAAAGTCACTTCCCGCTGTCTGTCTGTCCCTATGTATGCTTAGATCTTTAAAACTACGCAACGGATTTAATGCAGTTTTTTTTTATAGATAGAGTGATTCAAGATAAAAGTTAACATGCATAATACATGCATAATATGGTGGAGTGGAGAAACACTGATAATTTTAGACGTTTCTAATGTGATGTCGTAAATAAACATTTTTTTTTGCGCTTACATTGCAAACGCTGGCTAAACCCTATGAGATAGATATGACATAGATCAAAATAATGTACTACAGTATTGTACACCTTAAAAAGATCTACAAAAAAGTCCGCGATGGTATATGTCTATCTCTTTGGGAAAACCCACACAAAACAATTTTTTATCCTTTACTTTTTTACTACATAGTATAAAACAAAGTCGCTTTCCGCTGTCTGTCTGTCCCTATGTATGATTAGATCTTTAAAACTACGCAACGGATTTTGATGCAGTTTTTTTAATAGATATAGTGTCAAGATAAAGGTTTATATGTATAATACATGCATAATATGGTGGAATAACACTGATAATTTTAGAGGTTTCTAATTTGATGTCGTAAATAAACACATTATTTGCGCTTAGATTGCAAACGCTGACTGAACTCTATGAGATAGATCAAAATAATGTACTACAGTATTGTACATCTCCAAAAGTTCCACAAAAAAGTCCGCGATGGTATATGTCTATCTCTTTGGGATAACCCACAATAACCATTTTTTATCCTTTACTTTTTACGAGAAATTATGGCTTATTTACTAAGCGATTTTAAGCAATACAGAATTAATGCTTATCCAATGAAGTAAATTAAATACATTGTGCATTTAATATAGATCAATATAGCCTTTTACATGTTATTTGAATGAAAAATATTTAAAATACAGGAACATAGCGGACCATGTCAAACAAGACGTCTGTGGAAGCACTGGATAGGACAATGCGCGATTTGCGCAGCAAAAATTAACCTATATGTCCACGCGGGCGAAGCCGCGGGAAAAAGCTAGTAATATTTAAAATGTGAAAATGTGTTTTTTTTGTTACTTTTTCATGCTTCAGCACCTTAACCAATCTTGATGAAATTTAGCATGCAGGTAGCCTGTATCACGGGGAAAGACATATGCTAATTTTTATCCCGTGAAAATGGATATGTGAGATATGACATAATTTACTAATTAGCACATCCTGTCAGTTCCCGAGGGATCTGGGGAAAACTCATTTCACGCTCGCGCACGTAGGTTTCGTAACGGAACAAGGGATTGAAGTGATGTTTTGTGTAGAATTGGTTGAGAGGGTGGGAAGTGACATAGACTAATACTAATCAGAAATAGCTCAATATGGTTCCTACGAGATTTGGAGAAAACTCATGCCCACGCTCGCGAGCCGCCCTCAAAGACATTCATAAAAAACCACCACTGAAAACCGCATCAAAATCGGACTAGTAGTTGTAACAAATAAAAAAAAACAACCTCTCACCCTAAACGCATATGCTGTCCCGTATCGTCGCGGGTAAAAACGATGACCACGCGGGAGAAACCGCGGGCAAAAGCTAGTTAAGTATAAATAAACTATACAGAATGTTAGATGTAACATAAAGGTGAAGTGAAACTTTAAAATGGGCTTGTACTCATCAAACTAAAACCTTTTGTTTTATAACTTTGCAGAAGTCGCGATTTTTTAAAATGTTTCATACAAATCGGTCAGCCGATTGGCCGGTTTTGCAAAGGAAGTAATTTTTTTTGGCGAATCGATGGAGAAAACTGTTTAATTTGACAAGTGGAAGCCCACCTTTAAGTTGCACCACACCTTTATGTTGCACTACGTACATTTTGTATTTGTTCCTTTTCTAGTTTATTATTATTAGATATAATATGTTGTAGGTAATACCAAAAAATATTGCATAAGTGTCAATCATCATCATCATCATATCAGCCGAAGGAAGTCCACTGCTGGACATAGGCCTCCCCCAAGGATTTCCACGACGACCGGTTCTGCGCTGCCCGCATCCAGCGGCTTCCCGCGACCTTCACCAGGTCATCGGTCCACCGAGTGGGAGGCCTGCCTGCACTACGTGTTCCACTCAAGAACTTTACTGCCCCAACGGCCATCTGTTCTACGAGCAATGTGCCCCGCTCACTGCCTCCTAAGTTTAGCAATTCTGAGAGCTATGTCGGTTACTTTGGTTCTCTACGGATCTCAATGAGTTGTCACAAAAAATATAATATGGATATGAGTCAAATCTAAAGCCGATAGGTAGATAACATTTGCCTCAACCCAGTTTTTTCTTACAATTGCCATTTTATGGTGGTTACTGTCGACGCAGTTTAATATGCAACCAAATATGTCGACAAAAAATAGGCGCCGCCACAGAATTCCGAGTCGATGTACAGCAGTTCAGATCCTTATAATATCTTGTAGAGGTATTTTTTACGTGGGCCTTTTGGAAGTTTGGGTTTTGTGTTAAAATACACACCTAAAGATCATTAGCTATAAACACAGTTCTTTGTGTGTCTTTGACAGAAATAAGGGCAATAAATTGGAAAGATTGGGGTATACTGGACGATGGGCTGGCGCAAGATGGATGCGGATTATTTAAAATTTTAATAGTTTAAAACAAGTTTATCTACTTTCATATCGTAAAGTTCGAATTATAAATTTCAAGACGAATTTATATTGGCATACTTTATAAACACAATACTGAAATTTAAAAAAAAACACTATAACATTATTTCTCTAACAAAATAATGTTATAAAGAATTGTTTTCTCCATTACGATGCAGTTAATATCGCCAACGAAGTTCTATATCAACTTTTTTTATTGGAACGCACATGCGGTTCGCGCCATTTTTACAGCATTAACAAAAAGTTTTCAGTCCAATTTTTACTTGTCTGTGACAGCGTCCGCTTTAATGCATGCGCGGTGATGTGCTAGGTTTTGGCGCCATTCATTGAATACGTTTTGTTGTGGTTACTGAATTTCGTGGATAATTTTTATTCTTTCTTAAAAATATCTGGGATCAGTGAAAGCATTGTTTTTACCTGTCTGTGACAGCGTCCGCTTCAGCGCAAGCGCGGTGGTGTGCTGGGATTTGGCGCTATGACACGTTTTGTTGTAGGTACTGAATTTCGTGGGATTTTTTTTCTTAGTCTTTTAACTTTGATCTTTGTTGTTTAGTTGAATCAAACCCATTGTATGAGATTAGATAAAGTAGTGTATGAAACTGCACATAACTGGGTATTATGAAACAGTTTCATAAACTACTATTACATTTAGATGACATATTGATTTACTAATACATAATTGGCCTGTAGGGGTAAATACATCATCATCATTGTATTAGCCGAAAAACGTCCACTGCTGGACAAAGTCCTCCCCAAGAATTTCCACAACAACTGGTCCAATGCTGCCCGCAACCAGTGATTTTCCGCTACCTTTACCAGGTCGTCGGTCCACCGAGTGGGAGACCTACGCTACGTCTTCCGATGCGCTGTCGCCACTCAAGAACTTTAGTTTAGTGGCCACATTAGATCATGTACAATGTACAATAAATCTGTGGGAACTATCGAACAATTGGTTAAGTAGGTCTGCCTGCCATAGGTAATTATTAGTTTCTGTAACTCTGAGAACAATAAGCAAATTATATGGCCTAAATTAAAAATCATGGATAAACATAATATGGCCTAAATGAAAATAACTAGTAGATGTAATGATAATCGATATTTTACTATAGCTGGAGCCTTCTCTGTACAATACAGACTTATAAATCCTTTGAGCGACAAAGAGAAGCGCCTACGCAGCTCGACAGCTCCAGCCTCCAACCCCTCCCCTTACATCGCCCCTCACCTGCGCCCGCGCACGGAGCAGTCCCAACTTTACTGTGGCGCCTTATTACGTTACCTTTGTTTTCAAATTTAATTGGCTCCTCAAAGATAACTTATCTTGATAATAAACTGCGACCAATAAAACGGAGGTCAGATACAACTGACTGTTCTTCAAGATAAGATTGTGTGCCTGAATGACATTTAATAGTAGGTAGTCTGCTTCGTTTGAAAGGAGATAATCGTTGTGTGATACTGTACCGTTTCAAGTAAACCTACTATTCTTTAACGATTGAAATAACTAAGTTATGTCCTTACCATAAATATAAAAGAATAAGAAAAAACACTTAATGATTTAACGTACCTTTTTATTATTGAATTAATGTATAATTTTATTTTAACTAGCTGTAGCCAGCGGCTTCCGCCCCATGGATATAGAGAGTGAGCGGGGTTTTTTACACGACTGCCTACAAAAAAAGAGTGCATTGTTTTCAGGTCTTATGTATAGGTATACCTATGTTTATTTAGCCTATGTCCATCCTGAAATTCCATTCTATTTCTAAAAGTTTTTTTTAAATCGGATGAATTGTTTAGGAGATTGCCTCCTAAATACAAACATACAAACTTTACCTCTATTTATTATTAAACACTAGCTTCTGCCCGCGGCTTCTCTCGCGTTGGCATCTTTTTTATGACTGGTGCGTGAGTGGTGCGCGAGCCGCCATATGCCACTCATGAATAATGTGGTTAGCTTTCTACTGGTGAATGAATATTAAAAATCGGTTCAGTAGTTTCAGAGTATACTTTCCTACAAACAAACTCACAAACTTTACCTCTTTATAATATTAGTGTAGATAAAAGAATACGAGAAAAAGACTCCATTAATTTTATTTACCTACCTACTTATTATTGAATGAATGAATAATTATATTTTACTGAAACCGTTCCTTATTTTTTACATGACTGGCAAAAAATGAGACTATTTTTTTTTACCAGACTGCCTAAAAAAGAGGTTAATGTTTTTAGAGTGTAGGTATGTATGTATGTATGTCTGTTTCATTGGCGGTGCCTGTAGCCTACATAGCTCAATATAAATAAATACCTATAGTTTTTTATTGCATACACATGAAGTAGAATTTTAACAATTTATTTCACAGGTAAATCCTGTTGCCTAAGTAAGCTGAACATCAACTTTGATATATATACAGAGTGTGACAAAATTTGTGTAATGGCCCGTTAACTACAGCAGCTTTTCTCCGAGGAATCCATAACAGTCAATTCTAATAAAAAATTGGACTCTCCGTACAAAATTAGCCAATCAGCTAATCGACTAATATTGAAGAAAAAAAAACTAGTAGTTTAAAATGACGTAGCGTAGGCAGGCCTTCCACTCAGAGGACCGATGACCTGGTAACCGGCCATCGTGGAAATGCTTGGGGGAGGCCTATGTCCAACAGTGGACATCCTTCGGCTGATATGATAAAAATGACTTGTATTTAGACAGTGGGTGTCTTGGAGAAAGTTGTTTAGTATGATGAGTAGAATCCCCAATTGACGGGTCCTACACCAATTTTGTTACACCCTTTATTTCATAAGGTAGTCTGGGAGAAAGTTGTTTAGTATGATGAGTAGAATCCCCAATTGACGGGTCCTACACCAATTTTGTTACACCCTTTATTTCATAAGGTAGTCTGGGAGAAAGTTGTTTAGTATGATGATTAGAATCCCCAATTGACGGGTCCTACACCAATTTTGTTACACCCTTTATTTCATAAGGTAGTCTTGGAGAAAGTTGTTTAGTATGATGAGTAGAATCCCCAATTGACGGATCCTACACCAATTTTGTTACACCCTTTATTTCATAAGGTAGTCTGGGAGAAAGTTGTTTAGTATGATGAGTAGAATCCCCAATTGACGGGTCCTACACCAATTTTGTTACACCCTTCATTTCATAAGGTAGTCTTGGAGAGAGTTGTTTAGTATGATGAGTAGAATCCTCAATTGACGGATCCTACACCAATTTTGTTACACCCTTTATTTCATAAGGTAGTCTGGGAGAAAGTTGTTTAGTATGATGAGTAGAATCCCCAATTGACGGGTCCTACACCAATTTTGTTACACCCTTTATTTCATAAGGTAGTCTGGGAGAAAGTTGTTTAGTATGATGATTAGAATCCCCAATTGACGGGTCCTACACCAATTTTGTTACACCCTTTATTTCATAAGGTAGTCTGGGAGAAAGTTGTTTAGTATGATGAGTAGAATCCCCAATTGACGGATCCTACACCAATTTTGTTACACCCTTTATTTCATAAGGTAGTCTGGGAGAAAGTTGTTTAGTATGATGAGTAGAATCCCCAATTGACGGGTCCTACACCAATTTTGTTACACCCTTCATTTCATAAGGTAGTCTTGGAGAGAGTTGTTTAGTATGATGAGTAGAATCCTCAATTGACGGATCCTACACCAATTTTGTTACACCCTTTATTTCATAAGGTAGTCTGGGAGAAAGTTGTTTAGTATGATGAGTAGAATCCCCAATTGACGGGTCCTACACCAATTTTGTTACACCCTTTATTTCATAAGGTAGTCTGGGAGAAAGTTGTTTAGTATGATGATTAGAATCCCCAATTGACGGGTCCTACACCAATTTTGTTACACCCTTTATTTCATAAGGTAGTCTGGGAGAAAGTTGTTTAGTATGATGAGTAGAATCCCCAATTGACGGATCCTACACCAATTTTGTTACACCCTTTATTTCATAAGGTAGTCTGGGAGAAAGTTGTTTAGTATGATGAGTAGAATCCCCAATTGACGGGTCCTACACCAATTTTGTTACACCCTTCATTTCATAAGGTAGTCTTGGAGAGAGTTGTTTAGTATGATGAGTAGAATCCTCAATTGACGGATCCTACACCAATTTTGTTACACCCTTTATTTCATAAGGTAGTCTGGGAGAAAGTTGTTTAGTATGATGAGTAGAATCCCCAATTGACGGGTCCTACACCAATTTTGTTACACCCTTTATTTCTTAAGGTAGTTTTGGAGAAAGTTGTTTAGTATGATGAGTAGAATCCCCAATTGACGGATCCTACACCAATTTTGTTACACCCTTTATTTCTTAAGGTAGTTTTGGAGAAAGTTGTTTAGTATGATGAGTAGAATCCCCAATTGACGGATCCTACACCAATTTTTTTACACCCTTTATTTCATAAGGTAGTCTGGGAGAAAGTTGTTTGGTATGATGAGTAGAATCCCCAATTGACGGGTCCTACACCAATTTTGTTACATCCTTTATTTTATAAGGTAGTTTTGGAGAAAGTTGTTCAGTATGATGAGTAGAATCCCCAATTGACGGGTCCTACACCAATTTTGTTACATCCTTTATTTCATAAGGTAGTCTTGGAGAAAGTTGTTTAGTATGATGAGTAGAATCCCCAATTGACGGATCCTACACCAATTTTGTTACACCCTTTATTTCATAAGGTAGTCTGGGAGAAAGTTGTTTGGTATGATGAGTAGAATCCCCAATTGACGGGTCCTACACCAATTTTGTTACATCCTTTATTTTATAAGGTAGTTTTGGAGAAAGTTGTTCAGTATGATGAGTAGAATCCCCAATTGACGGGTCCTACACCAATTTTGTTACATCCTTTATTTCATAAGGTAGTCTTGGAGAAAGTTGTTTAGTATGATGAGTAGAATCCCCAATTGACGGGTCCTACACCAATTTTGTTACATCCTTTATTTCATAAGGTAGTCTTGGAGAAAGTTGTTTAGTATGATGAGTAGAATCCCCAATTGACGGATCCTACACCAATTTTGTTAAACAATGTATTTCATGAGGTATGTAGTGAGGAAAATCGGAGGTTGTTTTAGTTGACCTGCGACAAGTCGTTTAACGTGATAAATTAGTAATTCCAATACAAGTTGAATATTCATTAGGTCGTTGGTGGTATGTATACACGATACTGCACAGCAAAATAAACAAATTTGGGAATTACAATTCAGGGTAGGCTCGAGCCCTTCGGTGGGGACGTATACATGAGCTGATATGATAATGATGAATTCGGTAAGCAACTCCTTTGACGGTGAGGTATTAATGGAAAATCAATAAAAGTTTGTTCTAAAACAAGGGTATTATATTATTATTTATTATATCAGGTCGTGTCCCCACTGTTGGAGCACGGTCTCTTTCCTAGCTCGGAAAGGTGAGGCCATAGGTTAGGTTGGGCCCAGTTTGAGTTGGTGGAGGTTGCAGGCCTGTAGGGCTAGTGGCGATCTTCACTATCAGAAGTGTTTCATTCCGCCTATAAAGCAACTGACAGGACTTAACGACTGCCATCTAGCAATAACAACCGGCACCAACGGCTTAGCGTTAGTTTTTCAATCCGCCTATAAAGCATCTGACAGGACTTAACGACTGCCATTTAGCGATAGCAACCGGCACCAACGGCTTAGCGTTAGTTTTTCAATCCGCCTATTAAGCATCTGACAGGACTTAACGACTGCCATCAAGCGATAGCAACCGGCACCAACGGCTTAGCGTTCCTTGCGAAGCATGAGAATGGTTGAGAAAAATGCCACTGACAGTCAAACCCATCTAGGTAATGACCGCGCGTCAGGTCAGTTAACCTACATGATCAACCCAAATCATACTGAGGTGCTACCGCTTCATTCTCTTTGATTATCAGGTACAACTATTCAATTTAATGGATTTTGTACGGATCCTATTGGAATAGGGAGCCTTTAAATCTTATCCGATCTTATGCAGCTCTCATTGAGTTCAAATAACATGCACAGTTCTGTAGCTCGGGCTGTTCAAATATCTTTGGTTAAAACTCATAAACGCATCATTATATACGTCCCCGCCGAGGGGCTCGAACCTACCCTGAATGACCGCATATGAAATTATATATATGCACAATGGTCAAAGGAAATTGCCTGGCTCAGACCGCTTAGTTTAAGCTGAAACTGGACAGCAAACTTGATGAGCAAAACAAAAAGATGATATGGTGTTCAAGAACAGATCTTCGGTCAGGACTCAGGATGCTAGATGATTAGAGAGTACCTCACCCTAAATATACCTTATGAATGACGCAAAAGACGAGGAAAACCCTGTATGGGTGAAAGGAAATACCCATATTAACATTGCATTTTTTTGAATTCTTCATACAAATAGATTAACTAGTTAAACAATTTTGTCCACTTTTGTATAGAACATTGACATTTTTTTTGAGAATTGGGATGATATTATGACAGCATCAAAAATAAATTATGAACTCTTATTACAAAATTGTCCTCCTACTAAAACTTTGAAAATCCTTACTCGTTTTGTTTTCCATCAATTCTTCAATTTTTAATTTACCTAAATCATAAAATTAGTACCTACATAAATAACGCTGCAAAACTATGACGTTACGCCTAAGTATTTCATCCTACTAATATTATAAATGTGTAAGTTTTTATATGTATGGACGTTTGTTACCCTTTCCCGCTTCAACTACTGGACGGATCGGTATGAGACTGTGCACACATATAGGTTAGGTCTTGGAATAGGACATAGGCTTCTTTTTACCCCGGATCTTAATCCCACGGGAAAATAAAAAAAAAACGCGGGCGTAGCCGCGGGCGGATGGCTAGTAATACATACATATTTACGTATTTAGAACAAAATGTCGTTTTAGACAGATGAGAACTGAGATGGCTAGCAGTCATCACATCATCCTTATTGTCTATGGGAAAAGGTATTCAATATGATGAGTAGAAGCCCCAGCTGACGGGGCTTCTACTCATCATATCCTGGGATGTAACCATATAATAATATAAAAAGGGACAAATCACACTCGATCATCTGATCACAAACTTATTTAAGGTTGAAACTATTTTAACTGGTGCTTCTACCCATGAAACTGAACAACTTTTCCCATGGAACCCATAGTCAAATCGCAAAAAAAATTTGGCTCTCCCATACTAACTCGATCAGCAGATCAGCCAACTTAGTATGGGAAGTTCAATTTTTTTTTTGAGATTTGACTATGGGTTTTATGGGTAGAAGCACCAGCTAAAATAGTTTCAGCTAATTTTGTTACACCTTATGTATGTTTAAAAAGAAACATATAAAACAACCAGACACAGGGCGCACAAATCTGTTCGTCATGTTGGCTCTGGGTGGCGATCAAACCCACGACCCTCGGCCCATCAGGCAGGTACGCTTACGACTGGACTACCGGGTCAGTCATTTAATACTGATGATTTATTGATTTTTTTGTGTTGTGACTGATGAAAAGATGAAATTGTTTTCTAGTGTTGAGTATTCGACTAAGAGAAAAAGATTTTTGGAAGTATAAAATTATAAAAAAGCAAGTATGTACTTTATTAAAGGTTTAACTCTTTTCTTTACGGTGGTTACCGATTTTTTTTTAATTCATCTAATCTCAAAAAGAGTCAAATCAGAAAAAATAAAAACTTTTTTTATTTACTAACATAAAGAAAAGAGAGAGAAAAATACGTAACGTAACTACTAGGACTATCAAGACATACATCTCCTCGTAATAAACGTTGTAAACTACAAAAAACATCGAATAGTTTAAAAAACTATTAAAACGATAACAAAAAGTCATCTAAAAAAATTATCGTCGGGACAATTTATTACAGCTTTTAGCAAAAAGGTTTGCTGTTTACAAGACATCTTTTATTTAAATCAAAATTTACGATTTCCCAGCCTGCAAAACACAGATAAGCCGAATGAACGGTGGACCCTCATAGTTGGATCTAAAATTTGAAAAATGTTTTATTCTTCTAGCTTTTTTAATGTATGACTAATCCTGTATAATTTATTAATAGGATAGAATAGCATGAACGTATATTATGACTTTTATTGTTTGTATAAATATTATGATCCTTTTATATATTCAAAACAATTCGATAAATATGTATAGGATCTATACGTACATATTATGTTATATAAAAATGAATCCCTATTTCCCTTGGTCACGGCATCACGCGTGAACGGCTGGACCGATTTCGTTTATTCTTTTTTTGTCGAGTTCGTTATTATCAGAAGAAGGTTCTTATGTAGGGTAGGGTAGGGTAGTGTAGTGTAGGGTAGGGTGGTGTAGTGTAAGGTGGTATAAAGTTTGCCGTGAATACTAGTTATTTTATAAAATTTTAGCTTCTATTACGAATAAGAAATACAAAAAAAACTTGTTTATATGAGTTTCATTGTTAGTATACTATTATGATACTTTTATATTCAAAACAATTCGATACATATATACAGGATCTATACGTACATAATATTATGTTACAAAATTTTAGCTCCTATCACGTATAAGAAATACAAAAAACACCTGTGTTTATGTATTATAAGTTTTATTGTTAGTATAAATATTATGGTCCTTTTATATTCAAAACAATTCGACAAATATGTACAGGATCTATACGTACATATTATGAAATTTTAGCTCCTATCACGTATAAGAAATATAAAAAACACCTGTGTTTATGTATTATGAGTTTTATTGTTAGTATAAACATTATGATCCTTTTATATTCAAAACAATTCGACAAATATGTACAGGATCTATACGTACATATTATGTTATAAAATTTTAGCTCCTATCACGTATAAGAAATACAAAAAACACCTGTGTTTATGTATTATAAGTTTTATTGTTAGTATACTATTATGATACTTTTATATTCAAAACAATTCGATACATATATACAGGATCTATACGTACATAATATTATGTTACAAAATTTTAGCTCCTATCACGTATAAGAAATACAAAAAACACATGTGTTTATGTATTATAAGTTTTATTGTTAGTATAAATATTATGGTCTGAAACGCTAACTATCGTTTCGAGCCGATCTCTTTTGTCGCGTTTCATAATTAAATTCTTTTTTGATGTCGTTGCTCTATGGTATTTGAATTTGAAAATTGTTGTTATTTTTTGACAAGAAAAACAAAAGGTTGACCGTGATCCCGTCTACACATGCGAATTTTAATTTTTTTTGATAAATTGTTTTATAAGTCGTTATTGAGGCCCACAATTTTATTCTGTGGTAAGTAATTTGTATAAGGAAACCGCTTTGCGTGTATTTTTGGTTCTGCGGCGAATTACATTGTTATATCTCCGTAGGGTTTCATCCAGCCCCTACGAGGTTGACGTCCCCGAAGTTTTACAATAAAGGATTAATCCCGGGATGGAGCAGTGCTGATCACCAGCCACTCCTTTCTACTGCCCGCCCAGCTGCTCGCCATAAGGGAAGTGAATTTATTTTATCTTTTATCCCGAGCGTCTCTCTGACTCTCTGACCTTTCCGCCGACCTAGAAGATTTCCTGTTTCCAGTTTCTGACCATTAGTTATTTATTTTAAATTTTAAAAGTGTTTTGTATCTGATACATATTTTGTTAAAAAGATAGGGTAATTCAGATCAAACTGAAATTTTAAACTTAGTAACTTATTTAAGTACCAAAGGGACGGTGACGATCGTTGCCTGCCGGTATACTATAAAATAACCATTTTATATACAGAATAAATTGTAACCTTAAATTTATTTCCGTAAATTCTCCATAAATATATTAGGTCATTGTTTTTAATTGTCTACACGGTCAACCATTGTATATTGTTCATATTGTTGGTCATATTGTTTATTGTTCCTTCTTTTTAGGAAAAAATCATAAAATATATTTATTCTAATTTACCCCATAATATTTTTTTCTTCAAACTCCATTTAGGCCTGAACCTCTAAATCGTACGTATCGTATGTGGCAAATTCCGTGAGGGTTTTTATCCCCAGTTCCAATATTTTTGTCACATATTTATGGCGCCCGAACTAATGTTTTATCCCCTTTTCTGCCTTTAATCTTTCCCTAACGAACCCGTTTTTTTGTCGTTCGTGGGTGTATCCGTTTTCCGGATATTATGGTTCAAGTTTTAATACCTCAAGACCCTTACTTAATTTAATCGTGCAGTTTTCTTTGAAACATAAGGTTTTTTTGTTTGTATGCACGGTATTTTTTTGCTTCTCTTCACACGGGTCGTTTTTTCCCCGGCTTAATGGCATTATACCTCTTTCGGATAATTGCTTACGTGTTGTTGAGTTGTTTTTGCCTGTGTATTCCCTTACGATTCCAAGAGAATTTTTAATTTAAGTAGTCAATGGCCAGACTCTAGATTTCTTTCAATCGAAAGTCGGGACAGACTTACTTTTAGTTCACGATTATTTAACGTTAGTTTAAGGGAGAAATCTTTAAGGGTTACTGTTTGGAATATTTTTACGCGTTGCTTTGCGAGGTACTCCTTAAATTTTTGGCGTACCCTGTTCACTTTTATGTGACAACGTTTCTGTATTCCGCAGTATTGTTTAGATTTCTTGAGGTCTTATAACAATTTTCCATTTTTCAAATTTCTTTCATTAATCTTGCCCTTGTCTTACCTCAAATGGCCTATTTTTCGGTAGTGTTGTCCCTTTAGACTCTTGCGTATTGCATTTCAGACTTCCGGTGTTAATTTTATCCGTGAGTCGGATTTTCACGCATCCGCCTTTACCGTTTTTGTCCACATTTTCACTGGCGTAACCGACTATGTTTCGCAAGTTTTTTTCAGTTTTTGACAACCCTACTGGTCTTTAATGTTTTACTAGTTCTGGGGTTTTTTCCCTCGAGATGTGTTAAGCTTGACAGCCCTACTTGCCTATTGTGCGGAGTGCTCCTTTTTTCCTTCTTCGTTCTCTCTTTATACTATCTAGTTTTAATTAGTTGTTTAGTTATGCTCTTTCGGCATTAGTTGACTATTTTAGGCTGTGCATAGCGATCCCTTAACACTAGTGTGTTGTTGGGGTTATTAAGTTGGTTCACTTTTAGATGGAGTTTTTGCCGTTTGTATGTGTACGTTCGTGTATAAATGTCAATTTCTACCAGCTTCAAGTAAACGTTCGTAGTTAACTAGTTACTTAGAGAGTTTTTATTTTTTTCTTCTTCAGGGCTGTCCAACGTCTATAGGGTTGTCCAAATTTCAAAAAATTTTTGGACTTCTCGCCTTTTTTTTGTGAGTTTGTGGGTATTTTGAAACGCTAACTATCGTTTCGAGCCGATCTCTTTTGTCGCGTTTCATAATTAAATTCTTTTTTGATGTCGTTGCTCTATGGTATTTGAATTTGAAAATTGTTGTTATTTTTTGACAAGAAAAACAAAAGGTTGACCGTGATCCCGTCTACAGATGCGAATTTTAATTTTTTTTGATAAATTGTTTTATAAGTCGTTATTGAGGCCCACAATTTTATTCTGTGGTAAGTAATTTGTATAAGGAAACCGCTTTGCGTGTATTTTTGGTTCTGCGGCGAATTACATTGTTATATCTCCGTAGGGTTTCATCCAGCCCCTACGAGGTTGACGTCCCCGAAGTTTTACAATAAAGGATTAATTCCGGGATGGAGCAGTGCTGATCACCAGCCACTCCTTTCTACTGCCCGCCCAGCTGCTCGCCATAAGGGAAGTGAATTTATTTTATCTTTTATCCCGAGCGACTCTCTGACTCTCTGACCTTTCCGCCGACCTAGAAGATTTCCTGTTTCCAGTTTCTGACCATTAGTTATTTATTTTAAATTTTAAAAGTGTTTTGTATCTGATACATATTTTGTTAAAAAGATAGGGTAATTCAGATCAAACTGAAATTTTAAACTTAGTAACTTATTTAAGTACCAAAGGGACGGTGACGATCGTTGCCTGCCGGTATACTATAAAATAACCATTTTATATACAGAATAAATTGTAACCTTAAATTTATTTCCGTAAATTCTCCATAAATATATTAGGTCATTGTTTTTAATTGTCTACACGGTCAACCATTGTATATTGTTCATATTGTTGGTCATATTGTTTATTGTTCCTTCTTTTTAGGAAAAAATCATAAAATATATTTATTCTAATTTACCCCATAATATTTTTTTCTTCAAACTCCATTTAGGCCTGAACCTCTAAATCGTACGTATCGTATGTGGCAAATTCCGTGAGGGTTTTTATCCCCAGTTCCAATATTTTTGTCACAGGTCCTTTTATATTCAAAACAATTCGACAAATATGTACAGGATCTATACGTACATATTATGAAATTTTAGCTCCTATCACGTATAAGAAATACAAAAAAGACCTGTGTTTATGTATTATGAGTTTTATTGTTAGTATAAACATTATGATCCTTTTATATTCAAAACAATTCGACAAATATGTACAGGATCTATACGTACATATTATGTTATAAAATTTTAGCTCCTATCACGTATAAGAAATACAAAAAACACCTGTGTTTATGTATTATAAGTTTTATTGTTAGTATAAATATTATGATCCTTTTATATTCAAAACAATTCGACAAATATGTACAGGATCTATACGTACATATTATGTTTTAAAATTTTAGCTCCTATCACATATAAGAAATACAAAAAAAACACCTGTTTATTGAACCGTTTTTAGGGTTCCATAGTCAAACCGGAAAACCATAAAGTTTCACCTTTACCTTCTATCTGTCCGCCTCTTGTCTGCCAGTCCGTTTGTCTGTATATATATCGCTACCGTTTTCTTCATTGACTATTGCAGCCATAAAGATAAGGTAATTGATACAAATAAGATCTATGCTCTCATACGATCTAGCGTACGAAAACCTTACAAAAATAACTGATAATAGATTACTACGGTTTCGATCCTTCTATTTTCTATACATATAGAAAATTAGTGTAGTCCTGTCAAATAATTTAAATCGTGTTACATCGATTCGACACCAATAGAAACATTTCAAGCTCACAAACTATTAGATAGATCTATGAATCGATAGGAACTAGGAAGTGCGCGGCCTTTGCGCCTTTGAAGTGATAGTCCCAGTACGTTCATTCATGCTGGGGGATGGTTTTTCGCACTGCGTCAAAGAATGTTTGTTTATTGCGTAGTTGGATTGTGTTTATATTTATTGTGCCCTTGTGTGCTTACCTATACGAGTGAATCCTTGCTCTGGAGTGTGCAGTTTTTAGATTGCTGCGCGACCCGACAGCCAGAGGATGGGTTGTGCTGTGGTTTATAACTGTCTCCAGCGCTGAACGGGAATCGCTGTATATGCCTAGCTAGTTCCTTGGTGCTTTAAGACCTCCCTGGGCTAGTATCAACATATTTGGCCACAAGTTCAGCCTGGTACACGGTGCAGTAAGCTGACAGTTTTATCTTGAGAGCTTTGTCCTCGGCTTTGTTGTCCCACGGGGACAAAGAGAGAGAGAGAGAGAGAGAGAGAGAGAGAGAGAAATGCTGATTCGACCTTGTTCTCAATTTTACTACCATTTGTATCAATTTTAACTGATTGTAGGTTATCGTTGTCCACTTCCTGCTGATCCACCAGACTCTCAAACATGCGTCGCTAGGTGGTGGGTCTTGGCAAAACCGAAGGAGTTGTTCTACCTCCTTGTCTTCCAGTGCCGACTGCAGTACCCTTCTCCTGGCATTAGCCCTATATAGTGCTTTTTGGATTCGGAAGTCGAGTGGCACTATCCCAGACAGCACTAGACACGAGTTTAAGGACACGGTTTGGTACGCTCTTCTCAATTTCTGATCAAAACCCCTCTGGACTGTGTTTAAGAGGTTTTGCACTTCCAGTTTCCAGCCCAAGAAGCTTTATTTATTCGAAGGTTTCAATTCCTATTCCGCCAATTGGTGTATAATATTTCAATTTATTGGTTAAAATCATGGCTTTAGTTTTTTGCAGGCTAAAACTGGGTTTGTTTAAGATAACCCAGTTCTGCACACAGGCGAGAATGGCATTTGCGTGCTGTTCTACTTCTTGAGCTGTATCTGAAAATCTCATAATCTCATAAACTACTAAAATAGGGCAAGTAAAAAGATAAGAGAAAAGGGAGATATCTCCGCCAGGCGAGGTAGTATGCCTGGAGTCCGACCGTGGACCAATCGTCCATGATTGGAATCTGTCTATATACTCATTGTAGAAGAAATTCAGTGCTGAAGAAATTCTTATAGCGCGTTCTAGATGTGGTATTTCTCTTGTTCTCTCGTCGCTTGTGTTAAGGTTTAGTAGCGGGTGGTTACTGCAGTTGCCGCCACATCACCCACCCTCCGAGACCGGAGGTCGATCCAATTAGAGCTAGCAGTCTAAGGTCGCGGGTGCTGTGTCAACGAGGTCGCTCGTTGAGTCGGGTCGATGTGCATTGTACCAGTTTGATGTCCACGGTGAGTCGGGATGAAGGCTGGCGTCAGGCGTCATGGCAAGGGAAATAGTTAATGCTCACAGAGTTAGCGCGTGGCTGCCGACAACTTGCTGCTGCCCAAAGGTGAAGTAGCAGGCCAGGAAACTTGAGGTCTCAGGTTGCGATGGTCCTAATTTAACTTAAGTGCCATAAGACTGCTGTGCTGCTGAGGCTTGCTTTATCGGAGGCTTGATGATGGTGTATCATGTCGGGGTCACCACTATAGGAACTCTTTGAGAGCAAAGGGAGTTATCTCCGCCTGGCGAGGTGGTATGCCTGGGGTCCGGCCGTAGACCAATCGTTGATGATTGGTATCTATATAATATATATTCAGTACTGAATAAATTCTATTAGCGCGTTCTAGATGTCGTATTTCTTTTGTTCTCTCGTCGCTTGTGTTAAGGTTCAGTGGCGGATTACTGCAGTTGCCGCCACAGGTATTAAATAAAACCGGTCAAGTGCAAGTCAGAATCGCGCTCCGAGGGCTCCGTACTACTATACCTCTCCACAAAACTATGACATCCTATTCACATTATTCAAACAAAAGACATCAACGCGAACGACAGAAATATACCTTTTTATTCAGTTTGGACCACTTACTGCGAGTACGACTTACACTTAGTCGTTTTTTTCTTTTTACTTCAGGTTTAGTATTATTATTTCATCAACCAACCTAAGTTTCACGCAGTTTTTACGATAGAGCTAGATGAAAAATACCTTTAAAATACGTTTTTTTGTACAAAGACCCCGCTTAGTCTTTTATCTTGAGAATGAGGTCAATATTTCCGACCACGTCTCAGTACATCATTGGCAACAGACATTGGCTAAATTCTTGTCTTTACCGCCCGCCTCCGTGGCGTAAAGTATGTTCGCTTCTCCACAGGAGGTCGCCGTTTCAATTCCCGGCGGGGTCTAACTAAAACCCTCAAGTACTTCTAACTCTTTAAAAACCAAGTGTGTCACATTTTCAGTAGACACTTGTATCACGTGACTATGAAACGAAAGCTCTATTCACGCGACTAACAACTTTTAAAGATGAATAGTTTTTTAGGATCTTTTAGACGTTTATCTCCATCAGTTGGCCGACCGTATGGATTCTATAGACTGTGGTATAGTTCTGTGGATGCACCTGATAAAAGTATGTTATTAAGGAAACACAACAGCTTCATCGCGGTCTGAGCAATTATGAAACAAACAATGATTCATTGTAAAGCCAAAATCAAGGAAGTGAGGTTCAAAGGACTTTCCGCTACCCAAATATGTTAGCATTGTTAAACATGGTGTTATACAAGCATTTTCCGTTGTATAGTTATAACGTTATCATTAGCTATGCTAAACAAAACGATTTTATTTGGATGTAAGTTCTCGTACTCATAAATCTTCACCCGACTACGAAAAAAGAGGGTTATGTTTTTGACAGTCTATGTATGTGTGTACGTTTATCTGTTCCCTCGTACGTATCTCCTAAATCACTCCTGACAAATGTGGTGTCCATCGTGCCATCACTCCGCGTGTTAATATTTAGAATTTTAAAAAAATCAACATGGTGGATTTTATAGGTGAATCACACAACTGAAAAAAATAATTAGATAATAATGTCATTATGTTTGGTATCAAAAGAAAGGTATTACAAATACAAATGTTTTTAAGTTCTTAGCAATTGATCTCACAAGCGACATCATGAAACGGCTACAATCAAGCGACACGACACGTGGGTAAAGTTCGTTCGCTTATTTAACCGCATCTTTGACGGCTCTCGACAAACACTCTGTCAAAGGTGCCGCTCTGCGTACAATCGTGCCGCCCACCGCGCTCTTTCACTTTCACAGTGTTTGTCGGACGCCGTCAAAGATGCGATTAAATGAGCGAACGAACTATAGCGAGGTGGTGCGGAGTAGTACTGTGAGCACAAAAAATATGGAATTAAACTAAATTAAACTAAAATAAGACTACAAAAAAATCTTTACTGAAAAGTATGAAAACAAGTGTTTCTCTCCTGAAATCATAGCCTTTATTATTTCCTTCATCTTGGTTAACAGCCGTAGAAGCAAGCCCTTTCGTCATCAATTTTTTTATCATAAGTACCTATCATTAGGGCTTGCGACCACATTACCCCAGATAAATGGAAAAATATATCCTATGATTTCAGACGGGAAACACTTATTTTCATACTTTTCAGTAAAGATTTTTTGTAGTTGGGTTTTAGTTTTTTTAACTTTTATTTTATTTTTTGCTGTTTTTGGGTTCCGTTCACCCAAAGTCTGACCAACGGGACCCTATTACCTACCTAACCTAACAAAACAATACATTCGAACAGTAGTAAGCGATCATAAGCTTTAATGGCATATGACCACGACCAAGCCTATTCGAGACTGAGTAAGGTTAAAAAGTCATTTGTGGGGCAGTGTATAAGATTCTCCAATAAAATTCCAGAAAATGTAACTATTTTGTCAGAGAATTAATTCAAGACTCCTGTCAAAAAATGTTTGTGCTCTAGAGGATATTATAAAATAATAGATTATGTAAATGACAAAGATATATATGTTGATTATATAACAAATACCATTACCTGAGACTGTAATCTGAATCATGACATTATATGTAATATACAATTTTTTTTTTGTTTTGACTATTTAAAAGTGTGTGTAAACACCTATTTAAAATAAATTGTTTTGAATTTTGAATTCTTTTGAATTGTCCTCTAAACAGCACTATGAATATGTATTAAATACATTAAAATATATAACTTGTAAGTTGTTCATTTAGTAGACGATAAATATTAATAATTTTTACATAACAATTTTAGATGATAATATTTTCTAGTTTCATACTTTTAAGCTCGTACTTTTTCAGTAGTCGGATTTTAGTTTTTAACTTACTTTTATTAATTCCGAGCGATTATGGAGCAAGATCGCTAGATCGATCGTCTTTCGAAATTTTTAAGAAAAACCTTCTTCATTCCGTCACTTGCTGATGCTCTTATCGTGACAAATAATAAAATACAAAAATCCTCCTGGGCATACTGCTGATCAAGTTATCCAGTAGTTCTTGCGGTAAACTGTTACATTCTTGAATGCAGGCTTCTCTGATCTCCGACAGGGTGTACAGGTAGCTGGCCCATCCAAACAGCTTGATGGGATACTCTTCCCACGTATTGCAGATTAAGTTTAGTTCACGCGAGCCGGCAATGTTGTATACTCTCAAAGAGCAGCAATCACTCGTTCAGCTTAATTTGCATTATCGTCGACCAACAGCAACACGAATGAATTAATGACCAAACTGAATGATCTACCAATTCCATCCAGACCAATCAGAAAATGTTCCGTTTTGTACAAATTTACAGTCATAGAGGCTTGTATGGCGTTCTAGCTCCTATCATTATGCCACCCCAAAGAGACACCGCTTGCCGCCTTGCTGAACAGTTCTTGTAGCAGTTCTTTGCCTTTAGAAGTCCCCCGGCTTTCTCCAGACTTTGACACGTTGGTTATCTGGATGAGCACTAATTCGTGTTTCGTCAACCAGAAGACAATTTCGCCGGATGTCTATTTCCTATTCTTTATCACGTTGATGCTGCCTAGCCCATTGCAACTTGCGTCGCTGTCGTTCCCGTGTATTCAAAAGTGATTTCCAAGATTTCTTTGATCGTAATCCGATCTAGTTAAGCAATTCCGAATGTTCTGAGCGTTAACTTCACGTTCAGTGGCAGCTTACAACTCTGATCTTATTTTGAGTTGCGTTGATTGTTGGCCCTTGGGCAGGCAGCAGTCCGAACTCCGATGTAGCGCTTCTGAACAGCACTGATAACAGTTTGGTGGCCACTTCGAGGTCGATCAGCCAAGTAAATCATGCTCCGGTACCTCTGCAACGTGTTACAGAGATATAGAGAATTTGTGAATTCTAACTCGCAATCTTCAGATATTCCCCTTGTAATTTTTAAAGTTAAAGATTTTTAAAACATTCAGTGTATAGTGATGAAATGTCTCGTTTACATTTTTGGAAAACTAATGAAAGATATCATAGGTTCATTATATTATGTATGTAGTATAATAATTTACCGGTATTTTTTGGTTACTATGCCATGATGTATGAATTTCTTTTTTTCTTGGATTCGCCTGTCGAGATATCTTCTACAGTTCCTTCGTAAATTTCCCGTAGGGTAAATCTAATAAAAGAAAACATATAGGTTACTTAATATTATTTAGTATACGTAGTAACCAATTTTTTTGTGACTGCCTTGGTGTATTTTTTTTTTGATTTCTTGGATCCTCCTGGCGGACTGGCTGCTACAGTACGCATCATCATCGTATCTAGGTATACAACTTTTCTGAGCGGTTTTGCTCTTTACTAAAATGTGATAGGTACTTCGTGTACTATTTTTTTATATATTGACTTCATTTTCAATTTTATTTTTTTTATATAAGGGATCCGAGACTTACTGCAGAACCCTAAAAGACATATCATCTTTATCTAAAGATCAGTGGGTGATCATTTTAATACAGACACTAGTATCTCATCTGTGGTACAGAGCAAAACCGCATCAGAAATGTTATATACCTATTTAGGTGTACAAATTTTTTGAGCTATTTTGCTCTGTACTAAAACGTAATAGTTTTTTTTAAAGTAATAACGAGCATATGTCCGCGCATGTTTGGAAAAAACTATAATAATGCGTGTTTCTGATACAAACATTAACAACACGCATTATTACTTTTGTGTTGTTCCTTTTATGAATCCTGCATATTTATGTGAAACTCACATTTAAATTTTCGGCTTTCAAACAATGATTATATTTAACAATGATACGGCGGGCTGATTTCACTTAACGTGCTACAACTTGTTAATTAAAGTATAATTATTATTCAAGCGAATCGATTTAAACAGGGATACGGTACGTCCTACATACGTAGCACAATCAGTGTACAGGATATTATATTGTAAAGGATATGCAAATGTCACCCACTTTACAGAAGTAATGTCAATGAGTCCTAGAGGTGGTCCAAATGAAATGAAAAGATCTTGACAGAAAAACTAATGGTAAAAACTAACTAAAAATTTAGTACCTATGTGGAAGCAACTGCAGTAACTCGCCACTGAACCTTAGGCGGTAATATTACAGATTTTCGTTGTCAATTACTCCTAAACGATAGAAAACCAAAGGTTGAAAAAAATACCCTTATTGTTGTTGATGTTCCATAAAGTCAAAAGCTATTAGAAACACGATTGAGTGGTTTTGGCTCGATAGAAAAAAAACCCAAAGATAGGTCTAGAGAAACGAACAGTTGGTGATATATTACTTACTATGTTGTAATGTATACTAGCTTTGTGATAAATTCATCCTTTTTTGTTTATTTTCGATCTGTTTTGTACTATTTTCTTTTTAATTTGTTTTTGTTCTCATATTTTCAAAAATTTGGACTTTAAGTCCTGTCTTTAATTCCTCACACACATTTTATTGTCATATTCTATTAAAGCTACTGGTGGTAAAACAAAACTAAAAAAGCTGATCCTTCTAATTATTTCATCTTGAGTGCTTAGACGCGGTTAGAGGACGCGTCGAGGCCGCAGCTTTAGTAACTTTGACTGCTTTATTGCTCTATTTAAATTTACTTCTTGAACGGTGTTTATTTACAACCAATCAATTACTATCTTAGTTCAATAAGACGCTATGTTCTATACATAACGAACATAAAATACGAGAGACAGACTCGAATCGATTAGAAAGCAAAACAAACAACTTGAGGGACATACCTACAGACGGATCGCTTAATCAGTCTGCGTTGCAGACACGGGGTGGCGACCACCTTCCACTAAATGACCATCCCTCCACTGTTAACCCGTGCCACCGTATCCACAAACTGTAGCTTCGGTAAGTGAGGCAAACAACAGATCCTATCAAACTACTAGAGGCGGCAACCGTATTTACAAGCTTTATATTAAGGCCTTAAGATAGGTCATAAGACAATATTCAATTAAAATTATTGAATGATTACGTAAAGCTATCACTATGGAAAAAAAAATATATTTTTTTTCCATAGTGATAGCTTTAAAGCAATAAAAAATCGATTTAATTGAATACAATTTTTAAAAAATTACCACTTTTGATGTAAAAAATTATACTGCAATTTTTTTTGAAAACACATAGTTAATGTTGGATCG
Organism: Coleophora flavipennella; assembly: GCA_947284805.1. NCBI lineage: Eukaryota > Metazoa > Arthropoda > Insecta > Lepidoptera > Coleophoridae > Coleophora > Coleophora flavipennella. Next base: position 17,449,308 of record OX369308.1, read on the forward strand.
GTGACTTTAAGACCTTTCATTTTAATTGAACACATTTTATTTAAACTTATTTGAAAGTATAGAAGAGTAAAAAAAATATGTAAAAATCGAGAATTGGGCGTTGAGTTTCAACGTTACAGCCGCGCTGAAGCCAGCATTGATTTGAACTTAAAATGAATAGACTTACGTTCCATATTATTTTAACACGCATCAACCTGCTCGGATTGAGATATCATAAAGCCTTAACATGCCGTGTTAGGTTGTCAGGTAATTTGGGACAAATCTTAGAAGCTAAATTTTAGGCACAATTCATGTTAAGCTAAGTGAGGTCATTCTAAATCCAATATGGCGGACTCCCAAATATAGCGGACCAGTTATTTTTTTATCCACACCCAAGATATGGGTATCAAATGAAAGGGTTGGGTGAAAAGAACACGAATCACTTTTTTTTTAATAACGGTTTTTAGGTTTTCTAAAATTATTTAACACTTAACTCTCAACGGCACCGACTAGGGCCTCCTAACCAAAGGTCCTGTGTTCCAATCCGGATTTCGGAGACGGCCAATGTACCAATCTGTTTTTCAAAACTTACGTATCTAAATTCCTTCGATGATCTACAGTCACAGGGACATAACAAAATTAACATTATTATAAACCTTAGTACTCCGTTTTGAGGAAAAAGCTGTTCTTCACGAACCAACGATACTTAATTATATTTTTCAACAAAACCCCACACAAAAATAATATAGGACCCGCCAATAAAAAAAACAATCCAGATTTTTTTACAGATTTTAATTCATAACTTTACTTAACAGGCGTTGCAGATTTGCACTAATACAAGTATCTAAATACCATGCATGCCTTTCAAGAAAACGTACGCGACAGTGCAATTGAAAGACAGACAGACAATGCGAAACTATAAGGGACCATAATGACATGAAAACTAAAGTGAAAAAAATCTAGTTGATACTTTTGATTAAAGGCTGGAATGTGTGTTATATGGAAATCGTGAAAATATACAAACAAAATAATTGATTAAAATCTATTATAATTTGGTTAGTATGGCCACTTTCGTGAATAATGAAAATTAAAAAAAGGGCGAGATTCTTAGAAAATAATATTTTGATGCCTTCGATTTTTAAGAACATCAAGATTGGAAGCTTTGTTCTGCTCCCGAGCTCTGTGGTTTTATCCTCCCGTGCTGTTTCCGGGTACTAGTACGACGCGGGGGCGGGCGGAAACACTCCCGTCTGCCCGGATTCATTTCTGGTTTTCGCTACTCTTTTGTCTTAAACTGTTTTTTCAACTTTTCGTATCCTTCCTTCTAGTAAATTACTTTATGTTTTGTTGGGTTTATAATAAATGGAAGTAACTTTTTCAGAAAAATAGTACATTTAAAAACATTATCAATACTGCCTGCCCACGCTACGGCTTCCGGTGCGCGATCGCCACAGGAAAACTTTACTACCCCAACGGCCATCTGTTCTAAGAGCTATGTACCCCGCCCACTGCCACTTAAGATTAGCGATTCTGTAAGCTATATCGGATACTTTGGTTCTGTTACGGATCTCGTTGTTTCTGACGCCATCGCGTAGAGAAACTGCGAGCATAGCTCGTCCATCGCCTTTTGGATGAACTTGAGTCATCTTATAAAATCCATAGTAAAGCGTACATAGCTCAGTTCCGTATGTCATCACTTGCAACACAATAGTCAATCTTAGTTTTGAGACACTGTGGTGTTTGGAACGTGAAGATATTGCGAAGCATTGGACTGTTTGTACCAAGTATACGTATTCCTTAAAAACTTCGAGTGTAGAGTCTCCAACATTCAGAGGAGTAGGTGCGACATAGGCATTTAACTTATTTTTGTCTCGTTTATGTTTATTTTAAGACCAAATTGTTGAGAGACTCTACTGAAGCCATCGAGCATTATGGCTAGGTCTTCCGTAGTCTCAGCCATGACCACGATGTTATTAACGAATTGAAGCTGGATGATTTACTGGCCGTTGGCATTGATGCTAGTCCACCCCCTACCAGAAACTTAAATACATCTTCCATGGCGGAGTGAACAGTTTCGGATATACGTATATAACGTCTCCCTGTAAGACAGGGAATTCAAAATCTATTCGGCTGCAGCAAGAGGTAAGCTCTCGCAGCAGCCAGATAGGTTTTGAATTATTTCATGAGTAAAACCGATATGGTGGCGTTATCATACAAACACTTCAATACCTCGATGTATCGATAGTATCGATGTAGAGATACTATAGCAAAGCCCAGGTTCCAACCGAATCGAAGGCTTTCTCATAGTCCACAAACTCCAAGCTGATTGCAGTCTTCGGTCTTCTGTACAATCTGCGCAGCGTATGTATGTGTATGATACTAAAGCCTCTTCAGAAGCCGGCTTGTTCGGGAGGCTGAAAGTAGTCAAACCTGCGTGTGATACGATTTGTAATGACTGTGACTTAAAAGTAAAATTGTCGCCCTTTTTGAAAAAGAGCACCACCACACTTCTGTGCCATGCCTTAGGCGTTTGTTTATCAAATATAACGGAATTAAAAAACTTCTAAAAAGCTTTTAGTACCGATGTTGCACCTGCTTTCAGAACGTCAAAATACTGAAAAATTATTGGTGGAACGAACGTTTATTTCGCCAAACATAGAAGTGTTGTGACGCTAGACCACGTATTGGATTTACGTTAGGTACTGGAAGGGTTGACGAGCATAGTAAGACATTTTTGTCTTGTTTTAGTTGCCTCAAAACTCAATTTCATTATTCTTCCAGAGCTTCCAGTTTCCGCCCTCCCATCTGGTTGGTCCCAGGATTTTTTGAAAAGTCTTTAAGTACAGTAAACTTTTTACTTGTTTTAATTTTAATAAAATACAAAAATTAAACATAGGCTGCCTTTAAATGGCGTTTAAAAATGTTGGTGCAAACAAAAGTGCAGGAAGTGGTATTATTCACCTTTTCGGGTAGATATCCGGAGTGTGATATAAATATTCACCATTTTGGGTCGGTTGCCTGGTCCTACAAGGTACAGGCGAAGTAACTAGTATCTCATCTGTGGTACTGGATACTTACCCGAAATTGTCAATATTCATAATATCACAGCTGATAAAAAAATTTTTCGAATTAAGGAGTAATGACTGCTGAGACTTCTATTACACGTTGTCTGGCACTCACTTGGCCGGTTTTAATTTTAAAGTTAATTTCTTTTAACACAGATACGTAAAATAGGTATTATGTTGTGACGTAATAATTGGAACGCAGGTACAAGGTATGTGTGTGTATGTGGAATCAAGTGTGAATACCTCCGTTTGAAGTATAAGATCAAAAGGATGATTAAACCTATCCACACAGTATCGGCTCGTGAGTTGAGTCGGGCGCTGCCGCCGCTGCCAACCTATCGCCGAAGTCGTATTTACTGGCAATAAGCTCGCCTCGCCAACCTTCCCCCCGCGCTCTGTTCAAACACCCGCGTACACTCACTGACTCTCGGTCTACTCATTTCGTATGCAATTTTATTCATTATTTGTAATCTACTTCAATGGAATAGGGTCTCAGTATAAATCACTTTTAGAATTGCTCGATAGGACGTATGTAGATTGACGCTTTTAGTATGATATTTAAATGTGATGCGTCTTTGTGTGTCGGTAGGTGCAGACGTGCTAATAAAGCCAAACCTTCCAAGAAATTGATATGTATGAGACGGTCGACCTCAGAAACTCATTTGACTAAAACAAATAACGCTTTCTTTTATTTTCCTGAGCTTAAACTTTTAAAGATGCCGATGCCTCTTCCCATTTTTAGGGTTCCGTACCCAAAGGGTAAAAACGGGACCCTATTACTAAGACTTCGCTGTCCGTCCTTCTGTCTGTCTGTTTGTCCGTGTGTCGCCAGGCCGTATTTCATGCACCGTTATATCTAGACAGTTGAAATTTTCACAGATGATGTATTTCTGTTGCCGCTATAACAGCAAATACTAAAAGTTTGAAAAAGTGAAATAATAAGGCAGGCCTTCATACAAAAATGTATTTTTTTTAACGTGAAGAAACTAGCGCCATCTAGTATGATGGTACGGAACCCTATGTGTGCGGTTCTGACTAGCACATGGCTGGTTTTTACCAGTCTGTCGTTAAGGTCATAGAGTGGCTACAAGCATTGAGAGCAGATTGTAACCATTTGAAATAAAATTCGCAAGTGTGTTCTTTTATGTATGCCGCCATTTGTATTCATCTTCGAAGTATTTATGATGTGTACCTACAATATAAAAATAAAGATTTCAAGTATTCGAACATCCTGTCCCCAAACAATAATTTAAACCGACTTCAAAAAAAAGGAGGAAATGAATTCGACTCGTATGTGTTTTATATTGTTGGAATTGCAAAATATTCGTATATGTGGGCTTTTTAACAGGTGTGCCTAATTTCATAAGTGTATATATGTATGTTTGTATGTATTCATATGGCCTCAGTACAGTCCCTCAACAAGTGGGTCTTAAAATGAACATGGACAAGACGAAAATAATGTTAAATGTCCGTGTCAAACCCACCTCTCTAAAGGTTAGAGACTACACTGGAACTTGTTGACGAATATGTACACCTGGGACAAACAGTCCAGCTAGGTAGGTCCAACTGCAAGAAAGAAATCAATCGACGAATCCAACTCGGCTGGGCAGCGTTCGGGAAGCTTCGCAATATCTTCACGTCCCAAATACCGCAGTGTCTCAAGACTAAGGTCTTTGACCAGTGTGTGTTGCCAGTGATGACTTACGGAACTGAAACATGGTCGCTCACTATGGACCTCATAAGAAGGCTCAAGGTCACCCTAAGGGCAATGGAGCATGCTATGCTTAGAGTTTCTCTGCGTGATCGAATCAGAAACAAGGAGACCCGCAGGAGGACCAAAGTAACCGACATAGCTCACAGAATCGCTAAACTGAAGGGGCAGTAAAGTTCTCGAGTGGCAACCGCGCACCGGAAAACATACCGTAGGCAGGCCTCCCACGCGGTGGACCGACGACCTGGTGTAGATCTCGGGAAGCCGATGGATGCGGGCAGCACAGGACTGGTCGTCGTGGAAATCCTTGGTGTAGGCCTTTGTCCAGCAGTGGAAGTTTTTCGGCTGATATGATGATGATGTATGTATATTCACGTATTTCTCAGAAAATAATAACTGAAGCACAATAGTTCTTTATTTATAAGATTAAGTATCTTTCAACTTGCGGAAAAGTACAAGTTTTTTCAAAAACTGTTAAGTAGTTTTCAAGGATAGATTGTTAGGTGTGTACCATTCACTGAAACAAAACACGTTCGCCGCAATTATATCGTGATTGAAGTCAGTTGTTCTTAACGTTTTTGGCATTGTCAATTATTTAGACGAATATTTAACAAATACTAATGTGATAAGTAATAGGTGAAACCAGTGATTATTATTAATAATTAGTGAAATATGTCCCCACCGAATTACCCTGAATTAGGGCGATCGGGCCTTAGTCGACCACGCGTGCCCAGTGCGGGTTGGTCGACTTCACACACACCATCGAGTTTCTTCGCAGGCGTGTGCAGGCTTCGTCACGATGTTTTCCTTCACCGTAAGAGCGTCGGATAAACGTATACATATGAAATCAAAATTCTAAAACACATTGGTACGTGCCCGGATTCGAACCACGACCTCCCGGACAGGAGCTAACGACCATAGGTGTAGCGCCATCGACGACGCCTTATTAGTTATTATGAAGAAGGTGAAATATGTCTGTATAAAAATATTTGTAGCCGAAGGACAAAGTAATCAAAGTACTTACATGAGACACGATTACATAATGGTTACCAGGAGGCTCGAGTTTCCATTCAAACGTAGTTCTGATTTTATACAAAAACTACATGCCGGATTGAATACAAACTTTCCAAAAATATTGAGTAGACACATGTCGATGTTTGTAATTAGTTTTCATCGTAGTATATTTAAACATAACTAAACGTAGACTTAAATTTAACTAAACGAAGGCTTAAATTTTAAAGGAGTTTTGTACTAAAAGTTTGAAACTACTCTTTTTTTTTTCGTTTTATATTAGTACATCGAAAACTAATTACAAACATTTATATGTTTCTACTCAATATATTTGCAAAGTTTGGATGCAATCCGGCATGTATATTTTGTATTAAAGCGAAACTACGTTTGTATGGAAACTCGAGCCTCCTGGAGACCCATAATTGGCTAAACAATGTTATTTATATTCGGCGAAGTAAACGCTTAAAAGTGTAATTTAACACATACAAAGTGAGTTTCTATCAAATATATGGCCTCGATTCTAGACTATCAAATCTAATAACATACTTAAATATGGCATTAAAAACGCGGCCAAGTGCGTCCCGGGGTCATACAAACAAGGGTTCGCACCAAACCTTTAACTATCAACAGAATAAGACCTCTCACTTCATACTTTACTCTAGGTAAATAGGGTTTACTTATTCTGGACTGTAGAAATTTTATTTTTTCTGTGGAACGGAAGGACTTTAGATTTTCTCATAAATTTACCTGTAAAGGTTAAGTAGTTTCGGAGATAAGGGTAATGGTCTTTTTTTCTTAAATAACTTCAAAACTATTTAGTTATGAAACGAGTGATCCAAAAAGGGTTTCGTTTTTACATTTTGAGGTATATGGAACCCTAAAAATAGCTAGTTTTTTAAAATCAGAATTTAGACGGATTTGAAGGAAGTTATTTGAAGTTCTTTTCTTTTTTAAATCACTGGTTATTTTGCATGACGTTTTAAAGCTCCTAGACATGCTTAAGCCCTATTAAAATCCGTGTTTAGTTGACGATTATGAAATGACTATAGTTGTTTATTGTCTTTATTTGACTTTTTGCAGTATATACACACATTAACTTTGCCTAGGGATATTTTTAGACTTTTCATACAAAATATGTTTTTTGAAGAACTATAAAAAATTACTTAGGACATGTGTAGGGTAGACTCTTTTGAGATTAGCAAGTGCTATATTTTTTCCTCGTTCAGTTCTTGTAAATTAAATAATTTTAAGTGGCTTTTGTGAAAACGCGTGGAAAATGAAAATTATTGTTTTTATATTGTCATAGAAGGATGGCATAGATTGTATGAAATTAGTAGAACCCATGTTTATAAGAACTGAAAAGGTACTTGTATCGTAAATATATAGCACTGGCCCATCTTGAAAGTGTTTATACCCTGAACCACAGATAACTAATTAGTTACTACCTGAACTGCACATGGCCTAAGTAACTCTTAATAGCTTTTCAAGTAACGATGTTTTGCATGAAAATTTTTAAAATATGCCTAGGAAATGTTGAGCGGTGTATGTGTATCGAAATATTTTCAGTTGGTTTTATATTTTCATGCACCATTATGCCAATTAAATAAGTTAAATGTACCTGGGCAACCGAAGCAAAGCTCGGAAAAGACAAAAAAAAACCGGTCAAGTGCGAGTCAGAACTGCACACATAGGGTTCCGTACTACTAGATGGCGCTAGTACAAAGGGTTCCGTACCATCATACTAGATGACGCTGATTTCTTTACGTTTAAAAAAACACGTTTTTTTGTATTTTTTCTAATTTTTAGTATTTGTTGTTAAAGCGGCAACCGAAGTGTACCATCTGTGAAAATTTCAACTATTTAACTATTACGGTTCATGAAATACAGCCTGGTGACAGACAGACAGACAGATATATATATATATATATATATATAGACAAACGGACAGACAGCGAAATCTGGTACGGAACCCTTAAAATAAAAATATTGTCAAAAAAAAAGATTTTGACCACTGGTGCAGAGAAATTAGCGATCTTATTATTGCACGGAAAAGATGATGTGCGTAAATACTCGGAAAAACGCGTTTTCACAGAGATGAGAGGTAAATTATTCGCCCCCAAAAATCCCCATAGAGCAAATTTCATCGAATATAAGTAGCTCGTTTGTAGTTAAGGATTACTCACAGTACATTACACTGGCCATTATGATTCATGACACGTTGTCATCGTGTCTACTAAAAAACTTTAGGTATTCTACTATTCCAAACCCATTTTTTTAATTAAAAATTTGAGTGCTTTTGACTATATCTCACCTGATGGTATAAGTGACGATCTAGTCAAGGATGGTACACGCAAACTCAAATAATGCATATTCACTCTCGCCTTGAAGATCCCCAAATTATAGAATGGTTTTCAGGTTCCCGGGGCTTCGGAAGTACGGCTGGATAGGTTAGTTAGTTAGTTGGTTGGTCAGACTACTAGCCTTATGTATGACCAACTCACTAAAAAAGCAAACCAACTTAATAATAAAAAAAAAGGCTCTAATTCGAAAATAATTTTAATTATTTCATATTATTTTCAGCAAACCCTTTTAATATGAAAATTTATCCATATCAAGTGGGTTCTTAAAAAAAAACTAGTCCGCCATCTTCAGGAGTCCCCATATTGGAATTACAATGACGTCACTTAGCTAACTATGCATTGTTCTCCAAACTTAACGTGTATGCAAAATTTCAGCTCAATTGGAAGCCGGGAAGTGCTTTTAATTTAGCTTCCAAGATTTATCCCAAACTAACAGACTAACTAACACGGCAAGTTAACATAAAGCTTGTAATACCTATTATTGAGAGACAAATCAAATCGTCTGGCCCCAAACTAGGATTTCCTGTACTATGGGAACCAGTGACTTATATAATTATGTCACCGTAAAATTGTAAAAACCGTTAGATTATAAGCTAACGGGATTTATCTCGCGAGATTGTGAATTGTCGAAAGATTGTGAACCGTAACATACTGCTCACAATTTTCACTAGTGCCATTGTAATCTCACTTGTGACATTACAATAACAATAAGCGAAGTGATTAACATTAAATAAATAAGCGAGCGAAGCGAGCGATGATAGGTTCGTTCAGGTTTGATTGATTTAAGAGCCTCGGGAAGCGAGGCTCCCACACCCCATGGGTAGCAGAATGCTTCGCAGAAGACGAAATCATCGGTTTTATTCTGAGATCAAGAATGGGCCGTGAAATATTAAGCCGATATACAATTTACCGTCATATTATAATCTAACAGATCTAACTGAATTAAGTGTAGTGAGATCGCGGTTTTGATAATATCCCGGCGACATATACATACTCGTATATACCTACATGAAATCATAAATATGTATATAAAATTAAGCGGTCGAAAAAAAATAATAGTACATTAAGGTACAAGTGAGTAATGAATGTTGGTAATTACCGCTGAGGCGCCAGTGAGACCCGAGCTGTTAGGTGAGGGTCCGGGGTGTGGTTGGGGCCTTAACCACAGATGAGATACTAGTTACTTCGTAATGCCTTAAAGTTCCAGTTTTACGTACACTTTGTCAAGCCAGGTACTTGACAGGTATAAATTAAGTAGGTACTTATTAAACAACATGTACAAAGAGTGAGTAGTGAGAGTTTTCTAAAAAATATTTGCCTGTTATCCAGTAGCTACTGCATTTTTTCATTAGAATGAGTACGACTCACACTTAGCCGGTTTCAATTATTTAATTTTAACTTGGTTTGTATTACATACTTAAAATTGCACCACGTTTGACGCTTGTACGAGTATGTATTACCGTTTTTACGTTAGAGTAAGAAAAGGTTAAAAAAACGCGTTTCATGTATGGGGATCCCCTTTAAGTTTTGGAGTTCATTGGGGTTTATTGGTGTTTACTCCTTGATAATCGATTTTCATATATAAGCCCGGGGTTTGAAAATTTATGAGGAGTAAAATCAGACGTTATGTGTTATGCGTTAGTTTATAGTACAATTATTAATTTTATGCGCACCTTATTTGGGTGTATGTATGTATATATTATGTATGTTTATTTCTTTTCACGTCCTGTAGCCTAAACGACTTGATGGACTTTGGAGTGTGGGGTGTCGTTAGATTTGTCTTGTCAGAATTGAAAAAAGTGGCCGCCATTTTGAACTTTTTAGTTACTGGCCCGCTTGCTTCCAAAATTGATATCTGAGGGTCTCTGAGGTCCCTTATCACGAATCCGTTGTCAGAATTGAAAAAAGTGTCCGCCGTTTTGAACATTTTAGTTATTGGACCAAAGGCTTTCAAAACCGATGACTGAGGGTCCCTGAAGTCCCTTATAATGAATCCGTTATCAGAATTTAAAAAAAGAGGCCGCTATTTTTAACTATTTAGTTACTGGACCAATTGCTTCTAAAGTCGATATCTGAGGGTCCCTGAAGTCCGTAATCGCGAATCCGTTGTCAGAATTTAAAAAAAAGTGGCCGCCATTTTGATATTTTTAGTTACTGGACAGACTGCTACCAAATTCCATATCTGGGGGTCCCTGAGGTCTCTAATTAAATCAAGAATCCGTTGTCAGAATTGAAAAAAGTGTCCGCCGTTTTGAACATTTTAGTTATTGGACCAAAGGCTTTCAAAACCGATGACTGAGGGTCCCTGAAGTCCCTTATAATGAATCCGTTATCAGAATTTAAAAAAAGAGGCCGCTATTTTTAACTATTTAGTTACTGGACCAATTGCTTCTAAAGTCGATATCTGAGGGTCCCTGAAGTCCGTAATCGCGAATCCGTTGTCAGAATTTAAAAAAAAGTGGCCGCCATTTTGATATTTTTAGTTACTGGACAGACTGCTTCCAAATTCCATATCTGGGGGTCCCTGAGGTCTCTAATTAAATCAAGAATCCGTTGTCAGAATTGAAAAAATTGGCCGCCATCCCCCAGCACATTTATAATCGTTAGTAAGGAGTAAACTCTAGTCGTGGTTCGGAGCTGACATATACTTTTTTACATTTTTATTTAGTAAATCCACTACAGTAACATCATCATAACAGCTCATATACGTCCCCACCGAGGGGCTCGAGCCTACCCTGAATTAGGGCGATCAGGCCTTAGTCGACCACGCGGGCCCAGTGCGGGTTGGTCAACTTCACACACAACCTTCGAGTTTCATCGCAGGCGTGTGCAGGTTTCCTCACGATGTTTTCCTTCACCGTTAAAGCAATCGGTAAGTATGTACGTAAGTTTTTGAAAAACTCATTGGTACATTGGCCGTCCAGATTTGAACCCGGTACCTCTGGTTAGAAGAACGGAGTCGTTACCGGCTGAGCCACCGACGCTTTTTTAGTAACATATATTCTGTGAAAACTTCCGCTGGGTACCTATTACACAGTTCAAAATGTACAGGGTTTTAAAGTTTGGTCGGTCGGACGGACGTAGTACGCTTAGGAGCGGACACTACGTCGGCGGAGAGTACTCCGGCAGCAACTGTAATTTCATTGTGAACCAGTTTAGTTAGCGGCATAAGCGTAAACAAGCTTAAAGTCCAAAACTATAACAGTTAAGCATCGCCTTATAAATGCCAGCTAATGCACTTTGGTCACCGATCCCATAATCGCAAAGCGGAAAGATGAAGGCTACCCAAGGGTCTAAGGACTCATCATCATCATATCAGCCGAAAAACGTCCACTGCTGGACAAAGGCCTCCCCCAAGGATTTCCACGACGACCGGTCCTGCTCTGCCCGCATCCACTCGAGAACTTTAATGCCCCAACGGCCATCTGTTCTATGAGCTATGTGCCCTGCCTACTGTCATTTCAGTTTAGCTATTCTGTGAGCTATGTCGGTCAAGGACTCAAGACGGTCAAGATTAAGAAGGCGGTCGGGTTTTACTCGCACCTACCCTAAGGGGGTATGCCAGCTTAGTCTCCATGTTAAATGGATAATCTGTATGCAACGCACTGTTACTTTTTGTGTTTCAGGATTTGCCTTTCTAAAGTGCAGAATGCAACAGTGCATGGGATGAAGACTGCAAAGAGTTAATTTACCTATAAACCTTCACCATCCACTCAAGTTTTCCTATTTATGATTTAATGCCGATAAAACATTTTATTTACGTAATAATAATATCATCATCATCATCATTATCATCATCATATCAGGCGAAGAACGTCCACTGCTGGACTTACCCAAGGATTTTCATGACGACCGATAATGCGCTGCCCGCATCCAGCGGCTTCCCGTGACCTTCACCAGGTTATCGGTCCACAGAGTGGGAGGTCTGCCTACGCTACGTTTTCCGGTGTGCGGTCGCCACTCGAGAACTTTACTACCCCAATGGCCATCTGTTCTACGAGCTATGTGCCCCGGTCACTGCCACTTAAGTTTTGCATTTCTGAGAGCTATGACGGTTACTTTGGTTCTCCTACGGACGGATCTCCTCGATCATCGTTTCTGATTCGATCACTCAGAGGAACTCCGAGCGTAGCACGCTCCATTGCCCTTTGGGTAACCTTGAGCCTTCTTATGAAGCTCATAATATACTTACTTTTATTTTAAATGAAAATTGTAGTCATTTTTATGACTTGTTTACTAAACAATCGACAATCCTAACCAAATCCTAACCAGCACAGTTTCTTGTCGGTCTACTAATAGGGTAAAACAAGGATAGATGCCACGGGGGGATTGATGCCGTGATTTACAAATCTTCTAAGCGAAATGACCTTAAGGAGCAATCGTGCATTATTAGTTAGTTCTCCCGCGTCCTTCCTGGTAAGTGGTAAGCTACGTGACACTTTCTCGAGAGATCGTGTGCCAACGAAAAAATTTCGGCGCGCAAATAAAGTAATAAAAGTTAAATTGCAGTATATTCATAGGCAAAATAATTTTTTAACCTTTTACTGATAATTGTAGGTCTCCCTGATGTACCTAATTTTATTTTTAAATACGGCTTGCGCAGTGTTCCTCCTCCACCATTGACGTCCCACGCACGGTAAATAAAACCGTGTCCATATCGACGGTTTTGCCGTCTTGCAGACACGTGTACGGTGTTTATGACAAGAAACTTCTAAGTCTTGGTCTTCACGTCGGTGTTTGTTGTAGGAAAGCTTATAGTGTCTTGTTTACGTCATATCGGTTTGTTATATGTAATAATACGGTTAAAAAAAATTCAACATCTACGAGGCAAAAACCTTGCTGATGATGAATATGTGGTTTTTGAGCAGCCTCCAAAACTTAAACGGAATAGGCCTTTGAAACATGAAAAAAACTACAAAAACATATATTTTTTTATTCACTATTGGTAAACCCTTGACAACATCTCACCTGGTGGTAAGTGACGATGTTGCCGAAGATGGAAGCGGGCTTACCAAGATTCCCCAACGCAATGGGGAACTGGCTATCTTATCTTCATGCCGGAACACACCAATGATATCAACATTGATATTTGGCGGCAAGACTTAGATAAGATGGTGGTAGCTAGCCAGGCGGGCTTAGAAAATGCCCTATCACCAACCAAACCGAGTCTTACAACTAACCCCGCCGGGAATCAAACCCGCGACCTCGTGTGTAAAGCCAGTGAACTTTGTCTCTGAGCTACGGAGGCGGTTAAACCTATGTTTTTGTAGATTTTTTGGTACTAAATAAAAGTGATGTTGTTGTTTACTTTTCAACCAGGAGTCAATATTTTTGATTGTTTTGACTATTAAGAACTAAAAATGTTTTAAGTTCATTTGTTTAATATTAAAAAGAATTGAAAAAATATGATAAAAGTGAGAACCTAAAATAAGGCAAACAAATTTAGTGATATCATTAATAAATATCGATTGTAGGTACCTGAAAACTGAAGTTCTTTTTAATAAAACATACTATTCATTTACATAATACTTCAACCCTTAAAATATATAAGATACAGAAATCAAGCATGCAAATCTTTTTTTTTTATATTTGTTTGTTGTTTGATGTCTGTCGGGCGTAACCTTGCGGCCTCAATGCGCCTTCTAACCACGTCTAAGCTATCTAGAGTAAATTTCGATAACTTGGGGAGGGGGAGGGAAGTCAGGGTAAAGTTATTTAAATAAAACATGTTTTACCACCGGAAAAATGTAATAATCCGGGAAATTTGTTTATTAAAAAAAAAACAATATGAATACAGTTGCAAAGTCAAAAATTTGAAAAACAACGACAAAAAAATGTAAACAAGCTAATACAAAACAGATCGAAAATAAACAAAAAAAATGCAGCTAAATGTCAATGGTTAGTTTTCTGTTTGTATCATTTATTTGATTACAATGTGAGGTATCTATAAATTTTGTCCAATAGATTTTTTTTCCTTTTATATTAATTTATTCACAAAGGAATGAATTTGAATCGGATAGATCAGATCACTGGCCATATATTCTGAGAGCTCTGCTCACGGCCTCTTAATATTTCTAAATAACATATCACTGGAGATGAACATTCAAAGAATATGTATATGAAATGTAAAAAAATCTCGGAATTTTTAAGTAAAACTTACCAAAAGGGTCCTAAATAACAGTACTTACTATTTAAGATTATTTGGGTATTTTGTAGGAAACAAAAAGTTACGAACTACTCTCGATACGCAGGATAGTTAAAATAGCCCAATTGATCACCTTATCACCATTTTAAAATTGTTCAAAATGGTGATAAGTAGATCCATAAAATTTTGAAAAATAGCATTGAGTTTTTTTATACTAGTATGGATAAAGGGTAAGATTTACGAACCGATTTTAAAGCCATCTTTGCAACTTTTGAACCGTTTCGTAAAAAAATTGAAGAATCAAATGATTTTTGTTTTAAATTTACTGCGGTGGGTTAAATTAAGAAAATAAAGGTAAATTCTTACATTGTGAATAAAAAGTAAAGATATTTGGCATGGTTTTGCGGCGGGCGGCGCACCCTCCGTCTGCACCGTCATTCGCACGAGATGGAGAAGTAGAATAACGGCGGGAAGGGCAGGATTCTTTTGTAAAATATATAAATCACCGGAAAAACTGAATATATGACAACTGGTTATAAAAAAATAGTAATTAAAATATGGAAAATAAACAGAATCGTTGCATAGGATGGGAACTTAATCGAACGACAAAAATATAATCACAATTTGAAAACCAAAAAATAACAAAAAGTAAAAATTGACAAAAAATGATATAAAAAACCAGTCGAACGTAAAATTAACTAAAATGATTGACTTCGTCACAAATTTCTTATCAAAATTAGGTGGTACGATTATGCCAACCTTCCCCTACATTTTTTATCCAGAAACCTTAGTTTTTTTCAATAAGTCAGTATGTACCTTAGCATAAAGAAGGTGGTGGTTTATAAGTTGAAAATAATTAAAAAGTAGGTGGTGGCTTATAATTTGGCGGCAATTAAAAAGAAAGTGCCTTACAGTTTGGCAATAGGTTATTAATTAATGGTACAGCAACTTTGCATACTTTCTCGCGGAGCCTTTACTGTCTGTCGAAGTCAGGCACACACATATAAACAACAAACATTACATTTACTTAGTAGCAAATAAACTTAGGTCATCACATCAGCTCATACACGTCCCCACCGAGGGGCTCGAGCCTACCCTGAATCAGGGCGATTAGGCCTTAGTCGACCACGCGGGCCCAGTGCGGGTTGGTTGACTTCACACACAACCTTCGAATTTCTTCGCAGGCGTGTGCAGGTTTCCTCACGATGTTTTCCTTCACCGTTAAAAACTAGGTAAACTTAGGTAATTAGACCTCATGAAAACATTTCAAATAATTTCGGGTTAACTCCGATTTTTCCTGGAGTAATTTAACTACCCAATGTAGCTGGTCTTATTTAATCCTAGTTATTCACAATATTTCATTAAAATCGTAACAGCCATTTTTGAGAAAAAGTAACAAATAACCTGGATAAGTATGGGAGGTACCTTAATCCAAATTTTCTTGGAATAACGAACTACCGCGTACAGTCAAAGTTCAAGTTGGAGTCATAGTACCGTACCGAGTTTCATCAACATCGTTATAGCCATTTTTGAGTAAAAAATAATAAGTATTTTTTTATTATGTGGACAACCCTAAAAATCAAGGTAGGGGAAATTTGAAAAAAATAGCTGGAGATTTAAAAAATAATATTGCCTCAACCCAAATGTAGAGCAATGGAAAAACGCATACAGACAGATACACATACACACACACACACATTTTAGGTTTTTTTGTTAGACTCTATTAGTGTAATCACAATCGATCCCCATTAAAATCGTAACTTCGTTTTTTTTGCAATCACATTACCCTCTTCAACTCCTTCGTCGCTCGCTAACGTTTGTTCTTCAGTTGCCGAAAGTAAAAAGGAGGTGGTGGCTTATAATTTTGAGGTAATTAAAAAGAAAATGGTGGCTTAAAGTTTGGTAAAAGATTATTAAGAAAGGTGGCGGCTTCTAGTTTGGCAGTCATCAGCAGCTCGAAGATGTCCACTGCTGGACAAAGCACCCTTTCTCCCTCCCCATCCCCCCAAGGCTTTCCACGACGACGGGTCCTGCGCTGCCTGCATCCAGCGGCTCCCCGCGACTTTCGCTAGATCGTCGAATTTGAGAGTATACCTAATTAAAAAGAAATTCGTGACAGATAAGTTTGTCGCTAAATTTAATCAATCATCATCATCAATAGTTGATCTGTCTAAATACTTCATTTTTGATACTTTAAGTGTTTTGGTTGTCCCTCTAGCCTTTTAATAAAGTATTTCAGTCTAAAATACACTTAACACTACCGGAAATGGGACCATCAGCGCTGAGCCCAAACCGTTGAATACGAAAACATGAAATTTTGCAAATTATAAAATGGGATTTTACAGAGAAATGGTACTCCTGTAAAATGGAAACCACAACGTGAGGCATTTCAGAGGGGAGAAGGATTACCCACAGGGGATGGTCTGGGGCCCACACCCAGGAAAAAACGTTAGGGTCTACTGTGTGCGGTGTTGCTTAGTCATGAAATGCAAGCTGGCATCTACTTCTTCTGGGAAGTTGATAAGTTGACCGTACTATTAGTTTACCAAGTGTAGCAAAATAAGGTTAAAATAACAAAAGAACATGAAGAAAATGATCTGCTACAGTAATACGTAGAATTTGGTATGGGTAAGCCAGTAGGTTCTCTTAAGAAAAAGAAAAAAAGACATAGTAAGCAAAGTATATAGTTAAAGGCTTAATTAAATTAAACAAACCATTAAAAAGACATTGCGCCTTTTGTAGAAAAGAAAGTGAATAGTCAGTGAGTATAAAAAAGAATTTCGACTCAGTCGAACTTTGACCCAAATTGAACTTACAGGGCTTACGTGTAATTACACCTTAAAGAAATTTTAAATAATAACTAGTGGAGTATTATTTTGGCAGCAACCACGTACGTACGAGGCTGCAGTAATGGTGTCTTGAAAAATTATCGATTAACACAAATTTCACAACTAAAAAATTAAAAAAGTTTATAACCAAATGAGGGTTCCGGGTTAGGTACTGGGAAAGAAATTATTAATTATCCAGTTCCTAGCAGGTGTGCTGGGGAGCCGTGCGAGGTGGTAATGAAGCAATCATCAGTGGCAGGGTATTGGTTGGCTGTGCCAAACCGGTCTTAAGACGCAGGGAAGTCGGGAAGTTCGTAGCGGGATAGTGGAACCATCTACATATTCGGCGAGGGTTCAGCAAAAAAATAATATTTGTTCATCATCATCATATCAGCTGAAAATCTTCCACTGCTGGACAAAGGCCTTCCCTAAGGATTTCCACGACGACCGGTCCTGCGCTGCCCGCATCCATCGGCTTCCCGCGATCTTCACTAGGTCGTCGTTTCACTGCGTGGGAGGCTTTCCTACGCTACGTTTTCCGGTGTGCGGTCGCCACTCGAGAACTTTACTGCCCCATCGGCCATCTGTTCTACGAGATATGTGCCCTGCCCACTGCCATTTCAGTTTAGCGATTCTGTGAGCTATATTTGTTCACTCAAATAATATTTATAACAACATACTCAAACAAGAACACAAATTATAATTTAGGTGATCTGAAAATTTTTGTGGCGATAATAATATTCCACTCCTTGTCAAAAAATCAACAAACTCGAAGTCTGTTAATTGAAAAAAAAAAACAATTTTAAAAGGTTTATGGAGCAAAAAGTTTTGGTATATAAGGTATAGTATAGAATTGTCAATTCTAAAGACCGAACGAGCTTTGTTAATTTGTATCTATGATCTTAAAAAACTATTTTTGCGAACTATGATGAATAATTTTCGAAAAACCTAAAATCTTCAAAAAATTTAAGTCCGTAACATGATTTATCGGGCTGTGCATTATAAGGACGCGCATTATTGGTACCTACCCTATAATGCATGTTCAAGTCTATGAAACGAGTTATGGGACTGTACATTCATGGGTCGTGCATTATTGGGTAGCGCATTATTGGTGGAATTGGGCTTCTTACCAAATTTTCGCCCAATCGAACAGCGGGTAGTGGGTCAAATTTAACTTTGAAATTTAAAAGCAGACAACTTAAGAAGTTAAATAGAAGCTTGTAACAATATACGGGTATAAAAAATGCTTATTTATTGCATATAAATGCATATTAATTAACCAATAGGCCGAGTGATGATCAAAAAATATGAAACTTTGTGGATAGTGAAACTAATCACTGACATGGTTAGAGATTATTTGGTAAACACAGAGAGAGGTAATGTATATTATATTTTATTTGAGTCGTGAGTCCAAGGTAAAACAATTCTGAAAAAGGGCAAAACATCGTTACTGTGAACATTGAGTTACAAGTGAAGGATTAATAAGGTCAGGGCATGATTATGACCTAGGCGGACGGACGGCCGCGGCTGCTGGCGTGCGATGGCAGCGACGGCGCAGTGCTGAGTGACTCGGCCGCGGCGTCGCGCGCCGGTTGCCCCAATTGGTCGCCCGCTGCGGCCCGCCCAGGGGAGGGGGCCACGCACACATCCTTAAACTCACCTAAGATAATTTATTTTATGTTATAGCGTTTGAATATTTTATATCTGTGTGAGTTTTTTCGGTCGGTATGCGTTCAGTGTGAAATATTCGCGCGATAAGAAAGAAGAGGGGAACAGATCGATCGGCGACGACGTTGCGCTTTTTATTTCGTCGCTCGATGATATTATTATATTGTCTTATTACAACTATTAAATTACTATGTGATCTTCATATTTTGCTTTCACCAATTCAGATATTTTTATGTAGGTATTTATATTTAGAACTCTATGAAAAAATAAGGGACATTAGATAAGTTGTCGGTATTTATTTATACTAAATTTTTACTTTATCCTTACAATAAAAGTACCTCCCTTCAGCACCTATTTACCTTTCTATTAGGAAAAAGTTTGGTTTTTTCTTTTATAAACCTTTTATATACCTTATCTTTATAATAATATACAGTTTTGAATAAAATATACAAATTAACTTAATTAAAAAAAAATTGGCAGGTACTTACCTCTGTAACATAATGTTAGGTAAGATAACTTTAAAATAAAACCATTAAAATAAAATCGTAAATGGGGCTAAATTGGAATTCGTGGGGATCTTGGAATTTCTGAAATAAAAGATTTCATACTTACGAGTACAGTACTTTTTGATCTTGCAATAGTAGAAAGTCACTTTTTTTGATTAGGTAGGTACTTACCAAATAGCTACATTACAACTAACAACTAAGTCACAAAACTATTTTAGGGTTATAAGTTGACCACATGTCTAATGAATATGTTTTAAAGAACCAGTCAAAAAGTTAATTTTAACTTGTCCTAGGGTTGGACCAAGTATAATCAGCAACTAAAATTTGTGAATAATTTGTTTGAATTATGAAACAATCTAAATTATTGTACATCTATAGGTACCTACCTACCTACATTTTCCTGTGTTATCAGCTATTTTTTCTATTATTATATTTTAGATTTTGTTAGGTGCATGGTGCTATTTGACACGCAATTTGGGGCTATGTAGAATCGTGTTCCAAAGCTTGCTGCTTTATAATTTTTTTAAGGTTTTTTTTTATTAACTTTTGTAATACTACTATTCGAAAGGTTTATCTTCTGAATAAAATTTGTATGGCTAGGTATGTATGTAGATTTAAACTGAGATTGTCCAGTCCAGACAGACACAGTCCAGTAGGAATATCCAGATGTATAAATTACAAAATTCTCGAAATATCATCAATTTTATTTAAAGAAAATCGTTACAAATATATTCAAAATATACCCAGGTAGTAATAATTACTCGCTATTATTGGTACTTGTTAGGTCTATTACTTTCATATTTTTAGATTCAAAGTTAGAATCGTTTTATGGCTAGTATTTTAACATCTACTTTACCTCCCTGCAGGCTACCTACTCGTATGTCTAACCATAGGTACTGAGCGTATGTAACTACCTTAACTAAATATTCTAACACCAATTGTCAGGAGTCCGATAACTCAGTATCCACAATACAGACACATGTGAGGGAACACATCTAAAAGACCGTTTAATAGTTACTGTCATCGCTAACGCATTCCCTACGGTTAAAATAACCTCACTCTGTATTAAGCACTAGGTACCTACAAAAAGTGAATATACAGGTATATACTTTAGCATATCTAGGTAAAAAGCAATTCTACATTCAAATCTCCTAAAAATACCACTTTACTTAAGAAAATAAAAATTACAAATGTTGCGGTTAATCAAATGTAAAGCTATCATTAAGTCGACGCTTCAGCTAACTCGCTCGTCGTGCGCATCGTCGCTGTTAATTATCACAATATATACGTATGTATAAAATAAAATAAAAGAGACCGCTTCATACCGATACCAACATAAAAAACACGAGAAAAGAAAGAGAAGCTTTAAAAAAGAAAGGAGTGCATCTACCCCCACCCTCCGGCGTCCCCACCGCGTCGGGCCGCCCCTGCGGCGGGCGCCACCCACCGCACCGCAAAAATCGAGAGCGTCGGCAGCGGCGCGGGGTCAAACGGCGACGCGAGCATGAAAAGAAGGAGCTGTGTGCGAGCGTTAACGCACACAAGCGCGAGTGTGCGTGTGCGCGTCGAGAGGGACGGACGGCCGAACCGAGAGCGAGACGGCGGCGCCAATTACTATCACCTGGCGGACAGCTACCGCATTACCCACTGCCGCCGCGCGCGCGACCACGCGCCCGCTGCACCACGCGGCTCGCTCCGCTCCTGTGACGCTCCACAACCTTACCGTCCCGAAGCACCGCAATCGATATTTTGCACCCGCGGCCGGCCTCCGAGGCGACTGCACCCCATGCTGCCGCGCTTTCCGCCACCGCTCGCCACGGGGATGCACCGGACAAATCTGCCCCTCTCTCAGGGTAGTGTCTATGCTTAAAATGCAACTGTGAAGTGAGTGCAGACAGTGTATGAAGGACCGAAACTAAACTGGCGTAATTGTTTACAAGTTTCTGGAACTCAAGTGAAAATGACCTCCCAATTTGCTTTTCGTGGATCTCCACCAAATCAGGTAAATACCCGCATTCTACATACTATAAACTTTTAAAAACTTTTGTATAAACTTTTCCATGTTAACAATATATATTTATATTAGAAATCTAACACCATTCTTACTCTACTACACTTATGCGTGGCGATCTTTCATGTAAATGTTTTTAATATTCTAACATTTACTTTTCATTAGAGGAATGGAATTTGTAGATTTTATGTGGTGAGCTTTTAAATCATGATTTCAGGAAAACTTTGTTCACGTTTCAACTCGGATAGTAACTATTATATTAATCTGTTACACGGATAACATAAGACAATTAATTTATTAATTAATAATATCTAGTTATTACCTAGGTGCTGATAGTAAAGTATTTTATGCATTATATTTGGGCAAATCAACATACACTTGTGATTATATAAAAATCAAAATACAAACTTATCAGAAAACATACCACTTTGTTTAAATACTGTGTGTTAACTAAATATTCTAGTGAAAACTAGAACACCGTTGCTAACTTTACTCTTACTGAGAGTACAAGCAAAGCACTCAACGCAAGAACACTGTTTTAATTGAATCAAGAAGTAAAAGAATGTAAATTAATAGGCGCTTTAAAACACTTAAAGTCGACAATTAGTTAGACACCTACAAGCTAACAATGAAGGCAAAAAATTGTATGAATAGCATATCACAGTTACATACTTTAATTGAATACAATGGAATGTAAATTTTCTCATTCGAAGAAAAGATATTCGCACCTTTTAAGTGCAAGTGTCATAAACATCAACAAGAATACACTATTAGTTAGCAGGTACCAGTATTAAACAGATGTTATTTTTTATTTTTATGTTTAGATTTCATACCTGGTATAAATACGTGATAAACTGCTAACCTACGTAGATACAACTAGAAAAATACAATGTCTGACTAAGTTGAGTTTATAAACACTCTACAGGTAACAAGTAAGTTGGTATTTATTCAAATTGAAACACAATACAATTTAGAATAAATAAATTAAGTATATACTGTTTTAGTTAACATTTTATATGTAGAGACAAATATTGACAGAGCTAAACACGTTAAAAAACCGACTTTAGTATCAACAACCAAATTCAATTTTTCTTAATTTTTTCTATGGGACCTACTTGGAGGCATAATCTTGCTTTTAAAAATAGAATCATGAAAATCGAAGAAATCGCGTGACAAATATTCAAAAAAAGAACATTCGAACAGTAGAAAATAGGTGTTACTCCCAAACCTAAACCACGTGTTTATAAATCAACAGAACTATAATTGGCTATAATTGTTACATTTTTAATAAACGCAATTCGTGACACAGAAATGGCTGCATATTGTGTCCACAAGAATATTTATAGATACTGTTACTATGTTTATTAAACGCATATTGCATTTGAATTTAGAATAAAGCAAATATGTTTCTACTTCATGTGGTGAGAGTTCCTACTAAGTGCCTACTTTTCATTGGTTTATAGACATGCAATTTCATTTCTCATTGGTGTCTTCATTATACATATGATTCGGTTTTATCGCTTTGATATTTACTTAGGAATTGTAGTTTTTTTGACGTGATAACGTCTTATAAATCGATGAACGCCGGCTGCATGCACGAAAAAGTGTCACGTTCCGCGTGCAAGCGAGATCGCGGAACAAGCGATAGAGAGGCACGATCGGCCTAAGCGTTTGGAGTGTGATCAATGTTTTCTTATGACGTTATAAAGTAAAATTATATTCCGTTAACCGACTTTACAAACAACCAGTTTATTTTTTCACTAAGGTAGTAAAATTGCAGATTTTTGTTATTTTAGACGTCAATTACTCCTAAACGATAGAAAACTCAAGGTTGAAAAAAAATTGTTAATGATGTTTCTTAAAGTCAAAAATTATTAGAAACACGGTTGAGCAGTTTTGGCTCGATAGAAAAAAATCCCAAAGATGGGTCTACACCGTTACTTACAACTCTAGTTATGACTAAATTAATAAATTAAAAAATATATATACAACAATATTTGTTATGATAATACAAAGTGAGTAATGTTATTATTTTTTATACTTTCATTGTAGTTTTTTAAATGAAACGATAAACCATTGAAAAAGTGTGGTTATTTTCTTTACTCTTTACACGTAAAGAAAAAGACAGAGACAACTGTTCCAATCAATACCTTGCCCTAAGAAACGTTCTTGATAATTTTAAATATGTAAATAGGTACATTCATTTTCAATTTATAATAATTACAATAATCTTATACCAACTTTTTGTAAATTAATATAGGTAATCAAAATCATTGTGAACGTGAAACTTGCTTTGATTATGTACGACTGCGTAGTAGAGAAACTCACATTTTGTTATTTTTATTTCTAAGATTTTAAAAAAAAACTATTTAAATGTATAAAACGAAAAAGGTGACTGGCTGATATATCAACGCACAGCCGAAACTACTGAACGGATTTCGCAGAAATTTTGATTTGCACATAGCAATTGACATGGGCATCCGCTAAGAAAGGATTTTGGGAAATTCCAACGGGGACGGAAAAAACGGGATTGCGGGCACTCACTAGTATAAATTAAAAATAAAAACCCCAATCATAAAAGTTTTACCAATTGAAAGACTATGTTGTTTTCAATAGCTCACACAAATTCTGCATAAGAGGCAATAATGGCGTTATAAAATTGGCTGTATATACTTGTACCTACTAAACCAAAACATGACGTGATTATTGTTATTTATAGAGAAAATTATGTGGCAGTATTTTATTTGAAGTTTTGTGTCTAGTTGCACAAACGTGTGTTAAATTTAAAGTACTCATATTGTTAGTGCCAAAAATATATGAGTTTGACACCTGATTAGTGCGTAATAGCGGATTAAAATGCTAATGATTATTATTACAACTGACTGTAAGTACCTTAATTATAAGATTCAAGACAGTCATTCAAAATAGGTGCAAATTACACTCTTTCTGATAGTCATAAAATAGTGATCGACTACATCGTCACTTACCATCAGGTGAGATATAGTCAAACACACTCAAATTTTTAATAAAAAAAGATTACATAATTTCATTTGTAAAAAAACCAATAAATAAACAATCATTAGTTAATAACGTCAAAATCCAATCCATGGTATAAAAAAAAACAAATAATGTCATTAGAACATGAAAACAATATCATACGAGAAGTTATAAAACATTAAAACCATTGAATGACATGAACGCCTTTGACAAGTGTAGGCCAGTTCACACGGACAGCATAAAATTCTTAAGTGTAGCAGAATATATTAAAGAAAGCAAGCAAGAAAGAAAAAGATTTGAACAGTACAGACACAAAGGAAGAGGCAAAACTGGAAACAAAGAAAGCACCGGCCAAGTGCGAGCCGGACTCGGGTGCTGAGAGTTCCGTACCACAACAACTCTTTACACTGTATGTACCTAATCATTTCAAACTACATCAACGCGAGCGACAGAAAAGGGCTTTAAATATTTTAAATTCAGATTGGACTACTTAGAGTACGACTAGCACTTTGGCGGTTTTTAATATGTTTTGTTTTACATCATAATTAATACTAAAATCACACCAAGTTTTACGCTTGTATATATAACTTTTTTTATTATTTAACAAAAAAAGGTTTGAATAGTTTCGAAATACCTAAAAAAATATAGGTACACACTTTAATTTAAAAATAATTTTTATTATTTCGTATTCTTCTGAGCACACCCTCATATTTGATACCCATTACATGGGGGTGCATAAAAAAAATAACTTGTCCGCCATGTTTGGGAGTACGCCATATTGGAATTAAAATGACGTCACTTAGCAGACCATGCACTGTGCTTCAAACTTAACGTGTAGGTATGCAAAGTTTCAGTTGAATCGAAAGCGGGAAGTGGTTCTAATTTAGCTTCCAAGATTTAACACGGTTCCTTAACTACGACAAGCTAACATAAAGCTTATAAAATAATGTTTCTATGGATGATTTTTCACTTGTTATTATTTGTTAAAAAATACCTATAAACACATTATTTTATAAAAAAAAATCATCTGGCTACCTATAACGGTTCAAAAGATACAGATTTAATTTAAAAGTCAGACAGACAAACGGACGTACTGCGTATGCTTAGAAATAGGGTCCAGATAGCCAGACCTCCCACGCGGTGGACCGAAGACCTGGTGAAGATCACGGGAAGCCGCTGGATGCGAGCAGCGCAGGACCGGTCGTCGTGGAAATCCTTGGGGGAGGCCTTTGTCCAGCAGTGGACTTTTTTCGCCTGATATGATGATGATGACATGTATATGTGGTGAAGCAACTAATTAGTTAAAAATCAAGACGCTAATAATTGTTTAAAATGTTTCAAAAGAATGGTGTCAAAACAGCCTTTTTAAAATTTCACGTTTAAGCACTATCTAGGAATACTAGTATCACATATCGATACTGACGCTTTTTTGGTTAGGTACTCAACATCATTATCATCATATCAGCCGAAAGGCCTCCCCCAAGGATTTCCTGTCCTGTGACCGGTCCTGCGCTGTCCGCATTCAGCGGCTTCCTGCGATCTTCACCAGGTCATCGGTCTACCATGTGGGAGGCTTGCATACGCTTCGTCTTCCGGTGCGCGGTCGCCACTCGAGAACTTTACTACCTCCACGGACATCTGTTCTGCGATCTGCATGCCTCGCCTACTGCCACTTAAAAGCGATTTTGTGCGCTATGTCGGTTACCTTGGTTCTCCTCCGTATCTCCTCATGGCTTGTTCAGCCCAGAGCTATTAAAACTATGTGTTCTCCTTGATAGCTCGTTTATTTGCGCAACAGGTCTTCCACAAAAGGTAAAAGTAATGAATTATTTACTTTTACTGGTTAAAACTTACAATTACACCATACTTTCGGTTAAATATTTTTTTTTAAAAACATACTTATTTGGAGCGTGTGAAGTAAGCGACAACAGGTTCGTTTGATTTGATGATAATACTGTCGAAGAGCCTCCCCCTCTCTCCCCCCCCCCCCCCGGTGGTGATCAAACGATGGGCAAGAAAAAAGGGTGGAGATTGGCTTCGTTATAATAATATATGCTATAATATGAGTAGATGGGCTTCACTATAATAATATGTGGTATAGTTTTAACATTTTAATTACCAATAAAAACTAAAAAGGTCGTTTCTTGTTTGGTTTATTAATTTTACCGAAGACAGTGGTCAATTAGTTATGAATTTCATAGTTTTCATTACATTTACCGAATCTCATGGTAATTATGTATAATGACCGGTTATTATTCATACTAACCTCTCTAGTGACATTTACTTTAATATACGAGTATATGTGTCATATAAATCATCATCAAATAAGTATTGTACCTCATGTAGTCTCTGTAACAAAGAATAGAGTTTAACCGAACTTAAGAAAAAATTGTTTTTCCTTCTTTTTTTAATAATAAGCTGCCCAAGTATAAAGGCCTTTTTATTTTTCAACTTTATATATTAGTTAGAGCTGATTTAGAGAAAAACTAACAAAGAGTCCCAGTACAAACTCGGGCAGTTACCTGAATGACTATAATATTAAAGTTATAGAAACATAATAAATTCAAAGTTTTATCAAAATCATTAAAACCATTTATGAGAAAAAAAATCTGTTTTATTGTAGTACTTGCTATCCTAAAAACTATTGTTAGAAAAAGAAATGTTAAAAAAATCAAGCATCTAAGTCAAAGCAATTAATAACAAAATACGGCATTTTTATGTGTAGTACTCGTATGTTATTGTAAAATAACCTACTTACCGACCTCGACTTGCAATAAATGTTTTAAAAAATTTCATTTTATTTTTATTATATTTTGGTACCCACAAGTGAATCCAAACCTGTAGGGTACTTCCCGTTCACCTAGAATCATGAAATTTGGCAAGAAGCAAGGTCTTACAGCACAAGTAAAGGAGAAGTCCGAAAATTATATTTTTTTGTTATCCTTACTAATATTATAAATGTGAAAAGTTGTTTGTTTGTTTGTTACCTAGTCACGATTCAGCACCTCAAACAAACTTGACGAAATTTGGCATGGAGGTAGCCTGTATTAAGATTAGCGCTTCATTAAGATTGATGATGCCATTGCGCATTCGTGATCGTTTTGTCTCCTTCTGACACAAGCTACTATTGTGGTTAATTTAAATCACCTTTTTTCAAAAAGATGTAACCTAACTCTTTTAAAGTAATCTTTTCAGAGACTGAAAGAGGAAGAGTCTACTTGTTTGTTTATTATCATGTTTTATTTGTATAGTAACATAAATTTTGTGCATAGTAAACTGGTATAAAAAGAACCACTCCATGAGCAACTCTATTGAAGAAATGAAATATTTTTGTTATTTAAAATTGAGAAGCACATTACATATTTTTGTGAAAAATTACACGCGATTCAGTTAATGACCTACTGTAAAATATAAAAGAAGCTATGACAGTCTATTATGGACGGGCAGAACAACCTCAAGGGTTCCTAGTTGGACGAGACGTACTACGGCCATCCTAAAGATGCAAAAAAGCCAAACGCACTCAAATTTTTATAAAAAAAATAATTAAAAAATGTACACTATGTCAGACTGAGATTGACGAACGGAAAGATGACTTAAAGATCTTATAAAATTGACTACGGAACCCGAAAAACAAAAGAGCACAATTTCAAAAACAAATCAATTTGAAAGAAAATTAACTGTTTAAAAATAAAACATCGCATGTTTGTTGCATTGTTAATGAGATTGATATTTGCATGCCAAATCTGGTGAAATATGAGGACTAACTAAATAATGTAACAACTTTAAAACCATGTTCTAAGCAATAGTTTTCATTATTTGTGTGATAAAACAATTTATATCTTCTTTTTGTAAGTTAAAATTATTGTCCAAGTGATAAAAAGTATATGTTAGGCTCGAAAAAAAAAAATTTGCTCATGGAGCGAAATGTAAGTGTATAAAAATAGAAGTGTGCAATATTTTTCCAAATACTTTTTGTGAATACGGTAGCAGAACTTGTTTGAAAGTAAGCCGGTTTCCGAAAAGGCTTTAGTACCATAGACCACATACATGCTGCGGCAGATTATACAGAAGACTGTAGAGTACAATCGACCACTATGCTTGGCGTTTGTGGACTATGAGAAAGCCTTTGATTCGGTCGAAACCTGGGCTGTGCTACAGTCTTTCCAGCGGTGCTAAATTTTCTATCGATACATTGAGGTGTTGAAGTATTTGTATGAAAACGCCACCATGTTGGTTCGCCTCCAGGACCAGAACTTGAAACCTATCCAGTTGCAGCCAGGGGTGAGACAGTCATCTCAGTAACTGTTCACCACCGCCTTGGAAGATGTTTTTAAGCTTCCGGACCAGAGTGGACTCAGCATCAATATCAACGGCGAGTACAAAACTCACCTCCGATTCACTGACGATATCGTGGTCATGGCTGAGACTATCGAAGACCTAAGCACAATGCTCGATGGCCTAAGTAAAGTCTCTCAACAAGTGCGTCTTAAAATGAACATGGACATGACGGAAATAATGTTTAATGTCCGTGTCGAACCCACCCCTCTAAAGGTGGGAGACTCTACACTGGAAATTGTTTACAAATATGTATACCTGGGACGAGCAGTCTATCTAGGTAAGTCCAACTTCAAGAAAGAGATCAATTGACGAATCCAACTCGGCTGGGCTGCGTTTGGGAAGCTTCGCAATATCTTCACTTCCCAAATACCGCAGTGCCTTAAGACTTAGGTCTTTGACCAGTGTGTGTTGCCAGTGATGACTTACGTAATTAAGACATGGTCGTTTACTATGGGCCTCTTTACAAGGCTCAATGTTACTCAAAGGCCAATGGAGCGAGCTATTCTCGGAATTTCCCTACGCGATCAAATCAGAAATGAGGAGATTCGCAGGAGAACCAAAGTTACCGACATAGCTCACAGAATCGCTAAACTAAGTGATAGTGGGCAGGACACATAGCTCATAGAACAGATGGCCGTTGGGACAGTAAAGTTTTCGAGTGACGAGCGCGCTCAAAAACGTAGTGTAGGCAGGCCTCCCACGCGGTGAACCGACCTGGTGAAGATCGCGAGAAGGCGCTGAATGCGGGCAGCGCAGGACTGGTCGTCATGGAAATCCCGGGGAAAGGCATTTGTCCAGCAGTGGACGTTTTTCGGCTGATATGATGATGATCATGACTTATTTGAAATTGGCATATTAAAATACAGCACAAAATAATCCAGAGCTAATTTATCTCAGTATATACTTTAGGGTTAATTTCATTAGACTTAAGAGTCGGGGCATAACTAAAACTGTCTAGATTATGCGTCAATAACGCGACTGTAACTGGGATTTATATTCCCAGACAAAAACAGTAGTCCAACGTGAGGATTGGATCAAGACACGCTGAAGACAGTTTGGCTTTGTAGTAGTGTCCGAGGTGCTATAGTGCCTTTGAAAACCGCGCCTTTGTACAGTGACACTGTAATATCAAGGCCAAGTTGTCTGCTTAAAGGGACCGATATGTCTCTGGTGTGCTGGGCTAGTCGTTGGTGCATTTGTTGAAGAGGGGGCTGGGGCCAGCACGCTGCCTTGAAGGAGACCTTTTTTGACGACGCCAGCGGCTTCTTCCCGAGTGGAGATATACTTAGAATCAGCGGTTGTGAAGCAGCTCACCGACAATTCGAACGAAGCATATATCCTTCAACTTCAGACAGTAAGGTATTTACTATGCAGTAGGCATCAGATAGATCGACAAAGACCACGTAGGTGACCATGCCATGCCAATTCCACACTATCCTCAATATTCTGGGTTAGCTTAAGTGTTTGTTGGCTCGTACACAATTTTCCAGGACGGAACCTAGCTTGTTTAAGGACAAGTTGAGGATTCAATACGGATGTCATCCGGTTGAAAAGTAGACACTCGAATAGTTTGTACATGTGACGAAGTAGAGAAATAGGTCGATAGCTTTTGGCGTCAGTGTGACATTTCCCAAATTTTAGTAGCCCGATCACCTTTGCCTTTCGCCACACACTGAGTATGTTGAGCATCACCCTGCAGTCGTTGAAAACGATCAAAAGCCACGGTGCCGTCACTGACTTTAATGCGTTCAACGTGTTAAATTTGCTTCACCCCAAGCTCATCAACGCCTGACAATATTTTTATTTATTATTTTAGTGCAGTGGCCAGTTGAAACAGTGCAAACAGCCTATGACTTCCGATGCTGGTGGGGTTTTCAGCATGGCTTGCTATTCAGCATTAGTTGGCTTGCAACCTGATTACCTGTAATTTATACCCGTTCCGTGGCTGTCTACACATCACCTCACAAGTGAGCTTAAAGAGAGTGGACCTAGCTTTCTTACTGTTGTGTGTCATGTCAGTGTTGAAAACGATGTCTTTCCGCTTTTTCTTACGGCACTTGGCAAGTTATTCCATCAGCTCTGTAAGATATTCACAAAATCGAGTTTTGTAAAAATTTATTTTTATTCACAATTGGTAGGCCCTTGGCATCATCTCACCTGATTTTAAGTGACGATGATACCGAAGATGGAAGCGGGCTTACCAAGATTTCCCAACGCTATGGAGTCTTATTATGGCTATCTTATTTTCAAGCCGGAACACATCAATGTTGTTAGCATTTATGTTTGGCGGCAAGACTTAGATAAGATGCTGGTTGCTAGCCCTACCACCAACCAAACTGAGTCTTACAAGTTGACCCCGCTGGGAATCGAATCAGCGACCTCCTGGTGTGAAGCGAATGGACTCACTATTACGCCACGGAAGCGGTTAAAAATGGCTAATCGGCTTGCTTTGGCATGTGATGATAATCATCATCCCATCGGCCAAAAGACCCGAGTTAGAGAGGTTTTGTCGTAATCGCCATGCTCGGCAGGCGTTTTGGCAATCGCAGTACGTGGAAAGGATGCTGCTGCCTATCCTTCTGTTTTTGATCTCTTAGTTGCTGGTACATACTTTCTATTCTAGGGCTGCACCACAAGCCTGGCTGTGCGACACCGGTACAATTGGTTAGTTATTAACTAACCAAACTAAAATAGTGTGATGTCATGATAAGTTTCTTTACATAGCTTATAAAGATCAACGGTAATGAAGTATGCGTAAAACCATAATATTTTTTCATTTCTATAGATAACTTTAAAGTATGATTTAATAAACGGGGCCCTAAATCATACTAAAATTGTGATAAACAGACTAGCTACGATGCTCGGTACCAGAAAAAGAATTATTAATAAAATTTTTAGACCATTATCATCTCAACATAAAGATGGAGATCCATTAAAGTTAAAAAAAAATACTTGAGTTTTCTTAGATATTTGTACGGATTATTAAAAAGTACAACTTTGGGAACCACATGGTACGATTTGATGAACTGGTTTTAAAATCCTACCGATGGGTTTTTTTTAGGGTTCCATATAGCCGACGAAAAAAAGAAACCCTTATAAGATCACTCATGTGTCTATTCATCTATCTGTCCGTCTGTCACACCCGGTTTTTTTTTCCATTCCTATGGGACAAAAAAAGATGAAATTGTTCTCGAGTGGCGACCGCTCAACGGAAAACGTAGCGTAGGTAGGCCTCCCACACGGTGGACCGATGACCTGCTGAAGGTCGCGGGAAGCCGCTGGATGCGGGTAGCGCGGAACCGGTCGTAGTGGAAATCCTTGGGGGAGGCCTATGTCCAGCCGTGGACGTCCTTCGGCTGATATGATGATGTTGAATTACTATTAGTAAAGAGCATTGTAAATGAAAACACCCAATGATATCTTCCAAGGTTTTAAGATAAGATACGATAAATACTCTTTATTGCACCACACTAATTAAAAATAAACACAATGTAAAACTTAAAAACTATAAGTCCAGCCGTGGACGTCCTTCGGCTGATATGATGATGTTGAATTACTATTAGTAAAGAGCATTGTAAATGAAAACACCCAATGATATCTTCCAAGGTTTTAAGATAAGATACGATAAATACTCTTTATTGCACACACTAATTAAAAATAAACTCAATGTAAAACTTAAAAACTATAACTACTTTCTTTCCAATGGTTCCAAGTTAAGTGGTACGATATTGCCAACCTTCCCCTGTATTGTTTCGCCTGAAACCTGAAACATTTGTCAATTGATGTTTTATTATAATAAAAAAAGAAGGTGGTGGCCTATAATCCTTTACCTATTTTATCAAGTACATAAGACAGTGTAAAGTGTGTTGATTTAACAATAAATTAAGAGTAGCGATGAATTGTTATGTATTGAAGTTCAATATCATGAAAGATTAAAAATGATTATAAATGATTGCCAGCAACTTGGCCACTCATGAGATAAAAAGTATAGTTAATTTAGGTATCTGATTCATTAAATTATTGCATTCACTGTCACCCTTATTTGTTATGTGATAAAAGTTTATTAAATTTCATGGCTGTCGTATTATTCGGCTAACTGTACTTATCAGTCCATTTAGTAAGTTTAGTACATTTTAATTAAAATGGTGGATTGGTGGATCGTACCTAAGTAGGTAGTCGGACGTTAATAAAGATAATATTATGAAATGATTGGGTCACCGGCCGGCCGTGCGTGTCGAGCGCGATTTACTTTCGCTATCTCGTTGATAAGTCGTCGGGCGTAGGGGAGGTCCTCACTCCCTTTCAAGAGGGGATTATCCTCATTATTTCTCAGTTTTGGAGCTTTCCTCGCGACCAGCTGTAGCTTAACGTTCTACTGTGCGGATAGACAGATTGCACCTTATTGCATTTGCGCTTTGTCACTCAATTAACAAGGCAGATTTATATTTCGATTTTTGTTGATAAAGCTAGTCGTTACCAGCTGCTGCTTCGACGAAATCAACAAATAGTCCGTGTTGATTTAGTCGAAAAGTTTTAATACACACAAAATAATTAAAAACGCTGAACACGTTAAAAACCGACTTCCATCACAACAACTTAGTACATTTTTGAATCATTATTTTTGGTTTTTGTTATTTTTCTAATAAAGTACTACACCGATTTTGATAAAATTTCTATGGGAATCACTAGCTTTCAAATAAAAAAAATCATAAAAATCGGTTCTCCCAGTCAAAAGTTCTGAGGTAACACACATAAAAATATACAGTCGAATTGAGAACCTCCTCCTTTTTGGAAGTCGCTTGAAAATAGAATAGTATAACAATCACCAATTGAACAGTTATAATTCTTATAAAATGCGAATGTACTTATTATAGTAAACCAGGGTTGGTATAGTTATGTGTATGTCTGGGCGGAAGATTAATAACGTGTTGAGCATCTGAAAACTGAGCATTTGCGATCAGCAAACTCTTTTTTCCGCACGGTCATAAATTTACCAACTACTTCTTTATTACAGCAAACCAGGGCCGATATAGATAAGTGTATGCCTGGGCGGATGAGGCATATTGTGTGGAGCATATGAACACTGAGCATTTACGATCAGCAAACTCTTTTCTCCACACGGTAATAAATTAACCAACTACTTTTTTCTTATAGTAAACCAGGATCGGTATAGATATGTGTATGTCTGGGCGGATGAGTCAAAATGTGTGGAGCATCTGAACACTAAACATTTGAGATCAGCAAACTATTTTTTCCACACGGTATAAATTGACCAACTACTTTTTTCTTACAGTAAACCAGGATCGGTATAGATATGCGTATATCTGGGCGGATGAGTAATAATGTGTAGTGTATCTGAACACTAAGCATTTGCGATCAGCAAACTTTTTCTCCACACTGTAAAAAATAGGCCAACTACTTTTTTATTATAGTAAGTCAGGGTCGGTATATATAGTGTATATGCCTTGGCGGATGAGTAATGATGTGTGGAGCATCTGAACACTGAACATTTGAGATCAGCAAACTCTTTTTTCCACACGGTAATAAATTGGCTAACTATTTTTTTCTTATAGTAAACCAGGATCGGTATAGATATGTGTATGTCTGGGCGAATGAGTTATAATGTGTGGAGCATCTGAACACTAAACATTTGAGATCAGCAAACTATTTTTTCCACGCGGTATAAATTGACCAACTACTTTTTTCTTACAGTAAACCAGGATCGGTATAGATATGCGTATGTCTGGGCGGATGAGTAATAATGTGTAGTGTATCTGAACACTAAGCATTTGCGATCAGCAAACTCTTTTCTCCACAATGTAAAAAAAACAGTAATTTAAAAAACTAAAATACCCGCCTGCGTTTCTGTGTAATTTGGAAATGAAAAACCCTAAAACAAGAAAGTCGTCATTCCCGATTGCACTTAACTTAAGAAAAATTGTAGCAGTCGGGACCCATTCTAGAAAGTCAGCCGTCTAGTCAGTATATTGGAGTAATCTGCAATGTAATATAGGTATGTGCTCTCAATTCACTATGCCTCCATTTCTAGAATGGGTCCCGACTGCTACAATTTTTCTGAAGTTAAGTGCAATCGGGTATGACGACTTTCTTGTTTTAGGGTTTTACATTTCCAAATTACACAGAAACGCAGGCGGGTTTTTTAGTTTTTTAAATTACTGTTTTTTATTTTATTCATTTTTTTAAGTTTTGTTATTGAATGAGTTCATTTGAATTTGGCGCCAAAAATTCGTCATTTTTTTTTATTGGATATACCCAGTGTCATTCTCACAGTAAAAACGTATCTAACGACACCCCTCAAACTAAAATCTATCGAGCCGTTCAGGCTGCAGTACGTGCCTAACATTGGAATTTGGCGCCAAAAATCCGCCATTTTGTTTTTTATTTGGATATACCCAGTGTCATTCTCACAGTAAAAACGTATCTAACGACAACCCTCAAGCTATAATTCATCGAGCCGTTCAGGCTGCAGAGCGTGTCAAACATTTGAATTTTGCGTCAAAAATCCGCCATTTTGTTTTTTTATTTTGATATACCCAGTGTCACTCTCACAGTAAATACGAATCTAACGACACGTCTCAAGCTAAAATCCATCCAGCTGTTCAGGCTGCAGAGGGTGCCAAACAATTATACATACAAACATACATACATACATACTCTCGAAAAACATAACCCTCCTTCTGGCGCAGTCGGGTAATAAATATAGGCCAACTACTTTTTTATTATAGTATGTCAGGGTCGGTATATATAGCGTGTATGCCTTGGCGGATGAGTAATAATGTGTAGAGCATCTCAAGCAATAATGTGTAGAGCATCTGAACACTGAACATTTGAGATCAGCAAACTCTTTTCTCCACACCGTTATAAATAGACCAACTACTTTTTTACTATAAAGTAAACCTGGGTCAGTATGTAAATACACTTCCAGTAAGCAAAATATCTATGAAACAAAACAACCTGATATCATAACTAAAAGAAAACTGGTAAAACAGATGATGAAGAAGTAATTATTTGATTTCCATTTTATATCTCAAGTTAAGTCTGAAGTAATTTTGACAACTTCTAAAGAGGCAAATTTGACCGTAAAATATAACAAGATCTTCTTGCTCAAAAACTGGTCAATGAATGCTCCTTATTCAGCGATGTACATGTATGCGGTATATACTCAGGCTGCTGTACTTCTTTTGAACAGTTCGTGAACGATTACTAGAAACAATGTTTATACTCGCGTGACTTAAAATTAATATTGAAGATAAAATTATGGCACTTTTTGTTTATAAACTGCAAAAGTAAATATCACAATCAGTTATTAACCATCTAGATTATTTTGTCTGCTTGGATATTATAATAAGTTACGCACATGAGGTATATCTGCTTCCAAATTTTATTTAAATCAGTTCTTCTGTTTTTTACTTTTCCCAAAAGATATTTAATTAGCAAAAACAATGAAATTTTCATACAAACCGATTAGCTGATTAACCAATTTTATATTTTTACTAACTTTTTGAGATGAGGTCCTACATCAATTATATTGCACACTGTATATATACAAATTTACAAATTCCAACGAAGTAGGATCAAGTCACCACGTGTTGATGTTTTTAAATAAATACTATTAAAAAAGTGCCAATCAAATTAAAAATATTAAAGAAGAAATTTAGCTATAAATAAAAATTATTATGAGAAAAAGTTCTATAAATAGACAACAATAAATCAGTAAAACTTTATAAGATCACAGTAAGACACAAAACAGCGAGATATGGTCGAAGACGGTATATAAGGTCTAACAAAATTAGCTGAAACTATTTTAACTAGTGCTTCTACCCATGAAACTGAATAACTTTGCCCATGAAACCCATAGTCAAATCTCAAAAGAAATTTTGAACTTCCCATACTAAGTTGGCTGATCAGCTGATAGAGTTAGTATGGGAGAGCCATTTTTTTTTTCGATTTGACTACGGGTTCCATGGGGAAAGTTGTTCAGTTTCATGGGTAGAAGCACAAGTTAAAATAGTTTCAGCTAATTTTGTTACACCTTATATATTGTGAAAATAAAAAACGTGTGGCACTCGGAGACTACCGCGGTAAAGCCATTGCATAGCATTTTTTATCAACGTATGCAATTATAATTATTTATATTTTTTTTATTTATGCAGTACCATAATTATAGTCCTTGGGGCGCGGGATGTTTATGTAATAAATTAACACTAAGAAAGTTACACCACTAAAATTTACCAAGTCCTTTTAGTACCCCAAATCGCTAATAGATGGCATTGTAAGTTTTTAGAACGCGGGGTGTTAGGTTTTATTTTCGTTACGGAATTTCTTGATTCGGTCGCCGCGCTCAAAGCCCGCGATAAAAGCTATGCAATAGCTTAATAATTTAAGGAAAGAAAAATTTTCAACGGTGCACAAATATATTATGTTGATAATTAATAAGACTTAACTTGCACTGTGCCGGCGCAGTGAAAGTGATGCGAATTTATGAATGATGGATGAGGGCTAATTATTTCAAACTAGCTGAAGTCGACCCGACAAACGTCTTGTGTAAATGTCGTGTCGTGAGTCATGCATATCTATCCATATTTTGAGTCTTGAGTTCATAAAAAAATCTCATTAAGCACAGAAACACTAGTTTTTCCAGAATTTTCTCATTTTTCGTGCAATTTTTCTTTCCCTTAAAAATCTAAACTGGACTATTACAAACATTTGAAAAAACATTTAAATCAGTCCAGCCGTTTAAACTGTTGCGTATACCGACTGGCGAACAGTACTTTATTTTTTATTATTATTAAGATTGAACCTAACAGAACTAGAATCGAGAAATAATTGGAAACGCTAAAAACATTAAAAACCTACTTCAATCGCAGTTCAATTTTGCAAATTTTTTGGTTTTTGTTAATTTCTCTAAAAAAAATTAACTGATTTTGATAACATTTATATGGGACCAACCAGTCAGCATGAAAAAGGAATAAAAAGTAATTTTCTAAATCGATTAATAAATAATGGAATTCTGAGGTAAAAAAGCATATATACAATTTAACATCCTCCTTTTTTAAAGTCGGTAAAAAACTTTTGCAAGTAGTGAACTTCAAAATATAAAAATATAGAGTTTGTATTGATATGATGGCGCAGTATTTTTAGATAAGCACCTACTTACAGAGGTAGCGAATATTATAAATATAACCCTGGCTAATTCTTATTCTTATTGGAACGAAACAGCGAAACCAAAACAAATAATATTGTGTAGCTTACCCAGATCAGGGCTAGGCCAAAAACGCCTCTTTTGTCCATGAAAATATCCTAACTTTTGAGTTAAGGCTTTCAAAAGAAGATTTTTTTCTTTTTTCTTTAATACCAACTGTGTCTCACTGCTTTCATGGTACGTTTTTATTTAAATAGCAATTAAGTACAAGAATGGGCTGTAAACGTTTATGCTGCGTTGTGTCGTACGCTTTAAGAGCCTGCCTCACTAAACCTCGAGTGGCATCATTTTACTTTCAAAATAAAACGTATTTTACGTACATGGTTCATTGTTAATTAAATGCAGCGCCAGTTAAGTAAAGAACATTTAAAATGACTTATAATTGTAATAGTTAAAGGACGTTTAAATAGAGCTATAGCTCTAAAAAAATTGTTATTACTATTATTTAGTCTTGTCTAAATTAAGCAAATGAGAAACATTTTTATCTAACTAGGTAAGCGCGAATCAAGCTCACACGCATTCGAATAGTTTAAAAATAAATTACCTCGTGTCCTATAATTTAAAAGAAGTAAATCCGTCATGCTTATAAAAAAATATATAGGTAATATAATTATAAATACCTAACTTATCTAACATGTTCCAAAATTAAAACACGCACATGTGTCTTGCCTGCTTTTACACGGCCTGATATCGTGCTTATACTGCCTACTGAAACTATTATGACATGTCAACCTTTGTAAGCAAGCCAAACAAAGAGTTCATTATCTGTTCGTTCTCTATCTACAATGCCATACAAAAATGAGTAAGTATGTAAGTAAATACTTTACATTTTCATTTACTAAACAAGCTGGAACAAAAGGCG
Source organism: Coleophora flavipennella (assembly GCA_947284805.1). Taxonomy (NCBI): domain Eukaryota; kingdom Metazoa; phylum Arthropoda; class Insecta; order Lepidoptera; family Coleophoridae; genus Coleophora; species Coleophora flavipennella. Next base: position 17,488,012 of record OX369308.1, read on the forward strand.
ACAATGTTGTTTTTATTTGGGTCATACGAGTCTCGTCAGGGCTGCGTTCCAAGTGTCGAGTTCCAGATTAATATTTTGAGAGCGTCGTGGTGTCGCGAGTGCCTTACACCCTGAGTTAATTGACGCGGGTTTACGGCTGGCGCGGGCACAGGCAGCGAGGCCATCGTATTTCGCCTTATTTCATATTCCACCAGCGCAAGCGCAGCGCCCGCGCGCGCAACTCTCTGGTCGGTGAACACGCGTGCATGGCGTTGGGACACGTAAAATGGTAAAACAAAACTAACTCCATTCATTTAACTCCTTAATGAGCCATGAACAATCTTCGTCATTTTTGCAGTTTGCATTCGACCATTGCTTTTCAACTGACCCCTTTTTTCTTTAATAATTTATACTTGTTTTAACCGCCTCCGTAGCTCAGAGGAAAAGTTCACTGGCTTTACATAGGAGGTCGCGGGTTCGATTGTAAGACTCGGTTTGGTTGGTGGTAGGGCATTTTCTAAGCCCGCCTGGCTAGCTACCACCATCTTATCTAAGTCTTGCTGCCAAATATCAAGGTTGATATCATTGGAGTGTTCCGGCATGAAGATAAGATGGCCAGTTCCCCATTGCAGTGGAGAATCTTGGTAAGCCCACTTCTATCTTCGGCAACGTCGTCACTTACCACCAGGTGAGATGTTGTCAAGGGTTTACCAATTGTTAATAAAAAAAAATTATTTAACTTTTTAGACTTTACCCTTTTGAAGCTTTATAATGCATTAAATAAATATCGTTGCAATTGCGAAAACTTTGCGTACTATTATTTGTTATTGCTAATTAGAACTCAGAAGTAGTCATTGAGTACTTATTCATTTACATACCTCTTCGATTTTATATATAACCGTTAATTCTGCGTTTTGCGTCGTTCGTCAGTTAATAAATTATTTGATAAATTTCTAGCAACAAACAACATACAATGCGAGTTAGGCGAGTTAGTTAAATTTAACTTATTGTGACATTATAAGCATGCTTCAATTTATCTCAAAGTAAAATTAATCACCAGAAGCGAATCTTATTCGTACAACGCACGTTTCCAGAGTTCGACAGCCACTAAGTATAAAAGGTTGCATCGCCAAGGCGAGGATCTCGATCAGTATTGGTGAATGAGACGCCCGCTTCCCAGAAAGCTTAATTAATTTCCCCGAAATGAAGAGTCTGCCTGTGATACGGTTAGTAGGTAATATATTTTGTAGTTTCTCGTTCTCGTTACGGTGCGGTGGCGAGTGGCGACGAATTGTGATAGTGTTTCCAACGTATCCCACACTACACCGTGGCCGCAACCGGATTATGAGGGGTAAGTGTGTGTGCTGGCTATGTGTGCGCGAGAGGTACGAACTCAACTCAAATCGAGAATTTATTCAAAGTCACTAGAACCAAAAGGAGAGGGCTGTCCGTCCGCATCCGCACAAAGGTGACTTTTTATAATGCGTTATAGAGATTAATATAATAAGTCATCCTAAGTTGTGTGTGCCATAAGACATGCTACGACATTTTGTTAGTAATAAATCTCTTCAAGATACTCGTATAATAATAGGACGATAAAACCATATTATGAGGGTACACCAGGAAAGAAAGACATAATTGGAATTTGATTAATATACACTATTGGATTTTTTTCTGACTTGAATTTGGATGTTTTTTGCAAGAGCGTCGGTGGCGTAACGGCAAGGGCAGCTACCTCCTGTCTGGGAGGTCGTGGTTCGAATCCTGTCACGTACCAATTTGTTTTCGAATGTCCATTTCATATGTACGATTATCCGACGCTCTTACGGTGAACGAAAAAAATCGCAGAGGAAACCTGCTCGCGTTCGCAGGAGAAACTCGAAGCTGGTGTGTAAAGTCGACCAACCCGCGTCGCCCAAATTCAAGGTAAGCTCGAGCCCCTCGGTGGGATGTGTATAATGAATCATCATCAGATAAATCTGGATGTTTTAAATTAGGCAAACTGTTTTATAAATAAATGTTATTTTAAGCAAATTCGACCACTATAAATTCCTAAAAAAAAGAAAGAAAAAAGAAGCCTATTGAAGACCATAGAAAATAGAAGAGGAAATATGCTGGGACACCAAGTACGGCACGACAGTCTACTGAGAACAATCATAGAAGGAAAGATAAAGGGAAGGAGAAGTAGAGGAAGGCCAAGGCGAAATTACCTAAAACAAATTAAGGAGAAGGTTGCTGTCGTGTCGTATCGGGAGGTAAAGATGTTGGCCGAGGATAGAAAAAATTCGAGATTGCTCCACCGACAAGAGCATTAGCTCTTAAATTTGAAGAAGAAGAAGATAAATTCCTATGCATTTTAGCTAATGTATAAGTACTGAAAACTAGAATAAACGAAACAGTATATCTAACGCGACAACTCATCGCGTCGTAGCCACTCATCTTTCACTCGCCCGCGCTTCTAATCAGCCGCCGTGGAGTCGTGAAACTTTATTATTATTACTTGTGAACTGAAAATACACATGTATGACAATTACTGGGTGTTTCTTAGACAGGCGAGGCGTTACGTTCACATGCCATTAGTTCACACCTCATCGACTTGAAGCCTCGAAGACAACGACGACGCTCTTAAAAATATCGCGGCAACGTTTGTAAAGATACACGCGCGGTCGGTAAGTACATATTGTGGCTTCAATTTGAAATTTGAATTTGAAGATCGGAAACTTTGATCGGATTTTTTCATCGGTTCTTTTGTATGATGTGTACACCTCTTTATTTGAAAACTAGCATCTACCAGCGGCTCCGTTCGCATGGAATCAGATTAATATTAATTTATTATAGGATTATTTTTCTAATACAATGATCTGGTGTTTAATTATATATTTAAGTACCCTGGGGAGTATGCAGTGTAACCGATTGTAACAAAACCATAATATACTTTACAAATGAATTCAAATATACTATTCCCTGAGGCAAAAATACTTTAACTCGATGATGGCTACATGATATAAGTGAAAAAACGTGCACTGCGTGACAGACCTCCCTGAGGATTTCCACAACGACCAGTCCCGCGCTGATCTATGCCGCCTACTCTATGTCTTCCTGTGCGCGATTCGTCTTGTCTCGAGAACTTTACTACCCCAACGGCTATCTGTTCTATGAGCTTCGTGCCCCGTTTACTGTCAGCTAGGGTCTTAACAAAGGTATGCACTTATTTTTAACTGAAACTTCTACTCGTGAAACTAAACAACTTATCCCAAGAAACCCATGGTCAATTCGCAAAGAAATTTTTGAACTTCCATTCAAAGTTGATCGATTTGCATGGGAAGTCCAAAAACTTTTTTGCGAATTGAATGTGGGTTTCTTGGGAAAGTTGTTCAGATTCATGAGTACCAGCTCCAGTTAAAAATAAGTGCATACCTTTGTTAAGACCCTATAATTATATTGTTCACCAAAAAATATAGTACTTCGATGCTTACAGCATCAGAAAACCTGAAATCAAGTTTACATTCTTATGTTCGGCAAACGATTTTTTTTATCTTCAAGCAGCTTGTGTGTCCTTGTTTTGCCTTTACGGTCATTTCAATGGTGACAGCAAACACATTTGCAGTTACATTAATTCTTTTTTTCTGTTTTTACATTGTAATGTCTAAATCTGGCATTTAACTAATTGTATCGATGAGGATTCAAAACTGTTGAGCCATTGCATAAAATAATAATTAATCCTACCTTACTCCTCACTTACTTACCACATCTAGTGTAGCCATCATTTTCGAAGACCAAAACTTGTCCCGGATGGGAGACTCTTGGCAGCAACTATGGATTGAAATTTAAGCTTTGAAACAAATATCCAAGCTGAGTTCCTTCGAATACGGATCCTTACACGAGAACAAACCTATTAAGAAACTTTGATGAAGCGTGTGTCCCAAGTGTAAGATAACCAATTCAGTTATCCTTCATCAATCTCTCATAGGTTCATGCAGATTTCTGGAACGTATTTCAATCTTAATTTGCATAGTGTGTCTTTTACATTTTTTGCACAAAACAGTTCCTAATCATATCGTACCATACAAATCTTAAAAATAATTTTATGGCCTACATTATTTTCAAAGTTGCCAGGATCCTCTCTCAGCGGGGAAGGGGTTCTTTCCCTTTTTGAATGGTAGTTTGGTTATTTAGTCGGACAGCAGCGCAGGAGACGTTTAAGTTGTCGCTGTACAAAATCTTACCAACCGAATCTTTATAAATAATTATATGGCCTACATTATTTTCAAAATTGCCAGAATCCTCTCTCAGCGGGGAAGGGGTTCTTTCCCTTTTTAAATGGTATTTTGGTTATTTAGTCGGACAGAAGTGCAGGAGACGTTGAAGTTGTCGCAGTACAAAATCTTAACATCCACATCTTTATAAATAATTATATAGCCTAAATTATTTTCAAAATTGCCAGGATCCTCTCTTAGCGGGGAACGGGTTCTTTACCTTTTTAAATGGTAGTTTGATTATTTAGTCGGACAGCGGCGCAGGAGACGTTGAGGTTGTCGCAGCACAAACATGCCAAATTATTTAAATACAAATTTACATTACTAAATCACTTTAAGCATATAAATAAATAAAATCCACCTATCAAATTTCAGCCAGATATATTCAGTAGTTTTTGCGTGAAAAAGTAACAATCATCCATACATACATACATTGATTACAAACTTTCGCGTTTATAATATTAGTAGGATTCAAAGTTACTAAATACTAAAATTTAAATTTGGCTCTATGCCTACTAATGTATTTTACTAGATAATAAATCATTTATTATGCGGGATGGATTTTTATACGATCGACGTAAATTAAACTTTTTATTAGATAACAACATCATTTGTAAGGTTCCGTATCAGGAAAAGGGACCCTTTTACTAAGCCTACTCTGTTCGTCCGTCTGTCTGCCTGTTTGCCCGTCCGTCCGGTATCATTGTTATACCTGGGTGGCCTCTCCACACAAGTACCTATAGGTTATAATGTTAATTGATACCGGATGGATGATATGTGGTGGTATGGAACCCTTAGTGCACGAGTTCGATTTGCACTTGGCTGGTTTTTGATATTTGTGAGGCGTCGCAATTCAAGTTCAAACAGTCAGATAGTATAAATATCTAGAATAGGTTACTAAGCTAAGATGAGACGTGGAAGTAAGCAACTATTGAATAAAATACAAAACCTAACCACTCCGGGAGTGCCGACAGAAGTGAAAACTTTTTACAGTTTTGTAAGTTTTGACCCTCCGAGTTTTTCTGGCGGTGTCGTTTACATCACATGTTACATTGTCGCGCGCTCAACGGTTTTTTTCCTATTTAAAAAAATGCCAAATGAGCCTAAAGAAGTTTTAACTTTAAAATTCAATTAATGAGACTACCCTGTCTCTTTACCTCAAATATATCCTCTAGACTTATCCTCTAGACTTATCCTCTAGACTTAACTTAACTTCAGACTTACTTACTGGGTTCCGAAAGGCCGTAGAGGTCGCGGCAGACTAAGACGGAGATGGCGGGATGATTTGGACAGGTGTGAGGGAAGAGGTGGCTTGGGATAGAGATGTGTAAAAACGGTGTGTTCCTACTCTCTGACAGCAAAGGGAGATGTCTTCCAGGTGAAGTGGTATACCTGAGGACCAGCCATGGGTCCAACTGTAGATGGTTGGCAGTAGTATAACATATGCTTAGTAGCAAGGTTATGTTGATAGCGCGTTGTAGATGTTTGTACTCTCGGTGCTTACGTTAAGGTTCAATTTAGTTGTACATACTCTTCCGTCGACGACAGTGTCATCTGTCGAGGTGTTGATGTATGCTTCATATCACTTGACGGCACGTTTCGGCGGCTTCTGCCATCACATTACACCCCCTACGGGACCGGAGGTCGATCCAATTTGAGTTGGCAGTTTAAAGTCGCGGATGCTGTCGTCCTCGTTGAGTCGGGTCGATGTGCAGTACCAGGCCGAATATGTTCACGGTAAGTCGGGATGAAGGCTGGCGTCAGGCGACATGGCAAGGAAAACAAGTGCGCGCAGAGTTAGCCTGTGGCTGGCGACAACATGCTTCTGCCCGAAGGAGAAGTAACAGGCCAGAAAACTTGGCGTCTCGGGTTGCAATGGTCCTGATGGAACTTCGATGCAATGCGACTGTTGTGCTGCTGAGGCTTATTTTACCGCCTGGAGTCTTGATGTTGGAGTGTCGCGCTGCGGGTTGACTGGAGGAACGTTGGTAGTGTTCAGTGAGGGGTCACCACTGCAGGAACGGTGTGTTTCTGCACACATACATCTATATATATGGCGCAGGACAGGAAACTCGACGTCTCGGGTTGCAAAGGTCCTGATTAAACTTCGGTGCGATGCGACTGTTGTGCTGTTGAGGCTTATATTATCGTCTGGAGTCTTGATGTTGGAGTATCGCGCTGCGGGTTGGCTGCAGGAGCGTTGGTAGTGTTCAGTGAGGGGTCACCACTGCAGGAACGGTGTGTTTCTGCACACATACATCTATATGTATGGCGCAGGCCAGAAAACTCGACGTCTCGGGTTGCAAAGGTCCTGATTAAACTTCGGTGCAATGCGACTGTTGTGCTGTTGAGGCTTATATTATATTACCGTCTGGAGTCTTGATGTTGGAGTACCGCGCTGCGGATTGGCTGGAGGAGCGTTGGTAGTGTTAAGTGAGGGGTCATCATGTAGGAACGGTGTGTTCCTGCACACCTACATCTATAATATGTATAGCGAGTTCGCGGGGAGCCCTTTGCTCAGATTGAGACAGTATAGGCTAATAGTAATATTATTACATTTTGCACTTTTGTTTACACATACCTAAGTAAAAAATATGTTGTTAGAAAAAATAATATTCTTTCTCGGGGACACTGTGCTCACCGAACCCTTATTTTTTTTTTGTCGTAGAAAAGATGGCCGTTGACGCTGTAAAGTTTTCGAGTGGCGGCCGTGCACCGGAAGACGTAACGTAGGCAGGTCTCTCACTCAGTGGATCGACGAACTGTTGATAGGACCGGTCTCGAATGAGAATCGCTTCAGTTCTCAAGCAGCATTCAAATCGAAATGTTTTTTAAAAAATCCCTTTTAAAACTCAACAAGTCTTTTTTTTCTGGGACAAATCACACATGGTCATCTGGCCCCAAAGTAGGATTCCCTTTGTTATGGGAACCAGAGACTGACATACTTACTTATATACGTTTAAATACATACATATCTTCTTCTTCATTTATTATGCGTACAGCGCAGGAGTGGAACTCCTTGCCTGCGTCAGTGTTTCCCGATTCCTATAATTTGGGGATCTTCAAGGCAAGAGTGAATAGGCATTATTTGAGTTTGCGTGTACCATCCTCGACTGCATCATCACTTACCATCAGGTGAGTTGCAGTCAAACGCACTCAATTTTTTTAATAATAAATTTAAATTTAACACCTAGACACAGAGCAAACAAATCTGCTCCTCACACTAATGCTTGCCCTGGGTGGGGAACGAACCCACAAGAGCACTAACCACTGAGCCACCGAGTCAGTCTATGTGCAATAATGAGTTAGTTCCTAGGAGTGACCATAAAGAATAAGATCCTCACAGTACACACATAGCCAGTTATTTTGTAGGTGCTGTAACATAGAGTTATTTTGGTAATACAGTCGTCGATTAGTGGGTAACGGCAGAGCTGGCTATAAAGGTTGGCGGGAGCAGTACGGGATGTTTTGAATCGGCACCGCTTTAATGGTGCCTGTATTAACCGATAATTCAAATTTCGATACCGGTACTACTATTGCGCACTAAAATGCAATTGGAAATCGTGTGCGCTACATTGAGCTATCGTGCAATCAAAGGTTTACTGGTCGAATAAATTTTGATCTGCTTTTAATTTTATGTTAAATTAACGAAGGCGGAAAATCTAAGTATTTGAAGACATTTTTATCATCGTTTACCAATTCGAACATCGCTTTCTTTGTGTTCGTTGAAGAAATCTAATTAAGAAAACCTTATAACGAATCTCCTTCGAACCTTGCAAAATTGTAGGTACCTATCTTTTATTTACCAGGTCGCTTTATTCTTTCATGTTTTAAAATAGGTATTCAGTTTTTTTAATATTTGATTGATAGGCCCTTCACATCATGTTAGTGACGATGATGCTGAAGATGGAAGCGAGCTTCCGAAGATTCCCCAACGCATTTAAGATCTACAAAAAAAAAATACTGATTAGACATATTGTCAAAATTAAAGAAAACGAGACAAAGGAAATTGTATGTTCCACAGAATTAACCATACTTATACAGGATGTAGCAAAATTGGTGTAACTGCCGTTTATTGAGTTTTCTACTCATATACTGAAATCGCAAAAAAATATAACTCTACATACAAATCGATCAGCTGATCGACCAATTTTGTGCATTTTTGTATAAAGGATTCAAGTTTTATTTGAGAATTGACTGTGGGCTCCTTAGGGAAAGTACTTCAGTGTGATGAGTAAAATGGGGATTCAGGGGAGTTAACGAGTTCCACAATTTTTTTTTACATTCTTTATATGCTCATTTCACTTATAAATTTAAGCTCAAACGAAAACCGAAAAGTGGTCAAAATAAAGTTGTCAATTTTGAAACTGACAAATATCAGCCGAAGGACGTCCAATCCTGGACATAGGCACGACGACCAGTTCTGTGCTGCCCGCATCCAGCGGCTTCCCGTGATCTTCACCAGGTCGTCGGTCCACCGAGTGGGAGGCCTGCCTACATTACGCTTTCCGGCGCGCGGTCGCCACTCGAGAACATTACTACCCCAACGGCCATATGAATATAATACACATACGATTATTGCAAGTTAAATAAAAGCTTTTATATAATTACTATACTTTGCTTGCTGGTTCCACGACTTTAACTTTAATAACTCTACCTATAAGTTTCCACTCTTTCCCTCCTGCTGCCATCTTCTTTTACCACTTAGCTATGTTGCTTGAGTTTGTCTAGAATCTTGCATGGTTTTGATTGATGTAGTGGCATTTTTCTCAACCGTTTCCGTGCTTCACAAGCAGGTAAAGCTGTTGATGCCGGTTGCTATACAGGAATCCGAACTGAATAAAAAAATTCTTGTTAGATATTATTGTTAGACTTATGTCAAAGCATATATATTAGTATGGACACTCCTTGTCGCTCTTTAGATTGCGACCAAAACCCCTCGTCATCCAGATTGATACAGATTGGTGACAGTTTGGTTGTCGAACGTATAGGATTTCGCGGCCATTTTGTTTGTTCCATCATTCCTTTTTTGAAATGTCATTTCTGGCCCGTTGTATGAAGTGTCCAGGGTGTGCTTATGTGAAGAGGAATGAACGGTGATACGGAACCCTCGGTGCACGAATTGAACTCGCACTTGACTGTTCTTTTTAGGGTTTTGCACTAGATGGAAGTCGCTGTTTTAAAGGTAACTTAAAAAACTTCTGGCAGTGGGATTCGCCACTAGCCCTACAACCTTCACTTTCGACCAAAATGTAATAGACTGGCCCTATCCATACATTAATCTAATAAAAAAACCGGCAAACTGCGAGTCGGACTCGCGCACGCAGTGTTCCGTACCATTATTTATAATAATCACGTTTGTTGTATGTGATATAAATATTAATTTTGTTTTAACTTAATTATTTATTTTTAAAGTGAATAATACAACTCAATATTCTGTGAATATTTCAAGCATATTCCCTTGAATATTAATTTTATCAATATCAAGCAAAAACGAGCGAAAAAAAATCAATGGGAGACCACCTTAAATATTTATTTTATTATATTTTTTAGTATTTGTTGTTATAGCGGCAACAGAAATACATCATCTGTGAAAATTTCAACTGTCTAGCTATCACAGTTTATGAAATACAGCCTGGTGACAGACAGACGGACAGCGAAGTCTCAGTAATAGGGTCCCGTTTTTACCCTTTGGGTACGGAACCCTAAAAAGAGTCAAATACAACTACACGCAAACACACACTCACACCTCTATAGTCTACCGAGTCTAGTTTAAATATAAACAATGACAGACATACGAGTATAGAGACGTATAGGTACTCGGAATGTAGCACGATTGAGATAATAAATTTCACTAATTTCGACTTTCAACCAATTTGGAAATATACTGATCGATTAAGGAGAAATGATCGAATGCCCTCATTCTGTATAAGCATCAAAACCACTGTTCGTATAGGCCGGCCCATAGCTGTTATATTGGTCGAAGTCCTCCACTACCTCGGACTGGCGATTGTGTGTGGAGCCATGGCCTAACTTTACCGAGTTTGAGAAAAGACCCATGGCCGAATATTGGGGACGTTATGGTGTTTTTTTTCGTTGCTTTTCTCAATCGCAAAGCCTGGTAAGTGAAGCTGGACTTAGGATAGCCTCCCCAAAGCAGTGGGGAACTAGCTATCCTAACCGGAACACGTCTATGCTGTTAACATTGATGCTTGGCGGCAAGACATAGATAAGATGATGGTAGCTAGCCAGGCGGGCTTAGAAAATGCCCTTACACTAACCAAACCGAGTTATACAAAGTTAGACTACGCTGGGAATCGAACCCGAGACCTCCTGATGTGAAGCTAACAGACTTTACCATTACGCCACGAAGGCGGTCAAAAGGTAATCTTCGGGATGCCGGTATTTCATGACCACGGCAATGTCAATAGCACTGCAGTTATTATTAGCCACCATAGAGCGCAAGCAATCACATGTTCAATTCCAAACACGAAACTAATAAATGACATCGATCAACACAAAACAACTTAATTATCGAAAACGCAGTGCAATTAAGAACGTCATAATTTAACTGATTGCTGGTGACACCAATAGGAAATTATTAGGAGAAAACAACAATTCTGTACATCCTTTGCTCTGACACTATCTGATCGGGTTATCGTAAAAAACGGAAAGCCGACATTTAAAAAACAAAGCTTTTATGATAACATGTTAAAAAAAGATTGAACTTTTGCTAGTCGCGAGTTAATGTCATGCAAGGTAATGTGAATCTCGTATCACAAACAGTCGTGGGCAAAACTTTACTGGACCCTAAAAAACAAAGAAAACTTCCCGTCCTCCACATTTGCGAGTTCGATGGAGTGTAGCGAGGTGTTCTCCGGTTGCTCTCGAAAGAGTTGCAATTTTATGAATGAGTTGTTTGAATGAAACACAATAATAATATGGCTTCTCCTGAGAACCGACCCGTAAGGCCACTGCTGTTGAAACGTGTACGTGTCCAAATAGCTTTTAAATCTGAACAGTATTTTGTGGCTCATTAAGGTTTTGATATCCCCCTAAAGCAGTCAACAATATTGTAGATCATTTTACAAAATATTTATTGTGCAAAGGAACGATTCATTCGCATGAACGTTTAAATAATGGATGTAAGATTCTTCTTCTTCTTCTTATCAGCTCATATACGTCCCCACCGAGGGGCTCAAACCTACCCTAAATTAGGGCGATCGGGCCTTAGTCGACCACGCGGGCCCAGTGCGGGTTGGTCGACTGCACACAGAACCTTCGAGTTTCTGTGCAGGCGTGTGCATGTTTCCTCACGATGTTTTCCTTCACCGTAAGAGCGTCGGATAAACTTACATATGAAATCTAAATTCGAAAACACATTGGTACGTGGCAAGATACGAACCACGGCCTCCCGGACAGGAGGTAGCGGCCGTAACCGTTACGCCACCGACGCTCGAGTAAAATATGTAAGATTATGTTGGTTTAAACTTAACCCATAGTTGTTAAGATTATTTGAGAAAACTTGCCTGTGAGATGTTTTAGGTGAGAATTAATTAAAGATTTAATCGTGGATCGTAGCAAATCCCGCTAAACATGCATTATTTAATGAACTACAATATTTAATACATTATTATTATAAAAATACATTATTTAATGTGTTATTTTTCGGCTGCTATCGGTTTTCAATTTCATGCCACTACAAATATTTATTTAAGAAAATTAAGAAATTATGATTACTTAGAATTTTTAAAAGTTAAAAATTCTTGTTTAAAAAAAAAGAACTTTAACATGTATAAATTAATATGCCTTTCTAGTGCATATTTATCTTGGGATTATTACAATCGTTAAAAAATAGTCGGCTTTACTTTTATACTTGTCTAATTCCACCTTAATTGGGGAAGGTGTGAATTTCTATAAAGGCATTATGCATTTCGAGGGTGGGCTAATTTCAACTGTTATCGATATCCCGATCTCGACACAGGATACGGTGGAAATAGACACTCGATTCGACCACTTATAATGAAGTGTAATTGTCCAATTAAAGTCAAAATGTTATGTAAATAAGTTTCACAAAACCCCAGACACAAAATTATACGTTATTGAAAATTTTTAAGCAATTTAAACACAAAATAATGAATAAGGTATTTGTTAAAACTAATTTATATATGTAATTAATTAAATACCCGGAAGGATTATCTTCGACAAAGTCCACACGACATGGAAAACTCATGCATCAACTTAGCTTTAAATAGCTTGTATCTTATACAGATCATTCAAAAGCCGCTAAAAAACTACGAATCTGCTTATTAATTAGCGTTTTCCTATTTACGCGGGCAATAGCGGTACGTTAGTAATTAAAACCGGATCACACGATATGTTAGCGATTCATTCTACGAGTATGATAGATCATTGATAATTTCTCATTCTTTGTAAATATTCGCATCGCTTTTGAATAGATACTAATGCTGACTTAGCTATAGATATACAATATGAGCCTTTTAAAGTGAAGGTACTGTGAAAATTGTGAAAGATACCTACTTACTTAGTATAGGTACTACATCCAAATATTTTCAAGGTTGGATACCAGGTTCAGGCAATCGATTTTAAGTAAAATTTTGGAACATACCTCTACACTTTTAAGAAAAATAAAACTCTCTTAACTCTACTCTTCACTCTCCTCTTAACTGTTTTCTTTCCGTGCAGTTTTTCGTTTTTATAAAATTCATATACTTTTATAGGACAACTACTTAGCTTTTGCTTGCGACTTCTTACGCGTGGAATATAGGGTCAAGTATCAACATTTTTTTAATAAAATAAAATGGACTTAGAACGGGTAAACAGCGTTTATTTTTGTGCAAAATGAAGCAACAAAAACGCGCTAGCTAAATGGCAAATCACGTTAAAAAAACACGTTTTTTGTATGGAGACCCCCTTATTTTTTCACTTTTTCTAATTTTTTGTATTTGTTGTTATAACGGCAACAGGCATGCATCACCTCTGAAAATTTCAACTGTCTAGCTATCACGGTTCATGAAATACAGTCTGGTGACAGACGGACAGACAGACAAACAGACAGACGGACAGCGAAGACTTAGTAATAGGGACAGACAGACCGGCAAAAAATCTAAATATTGATCTTTTTTTTCTCAAATATTCTAGCGATACATTGATGAAAACTGCCTGCAATCTAGGCTTGCCAGATGTGAAAATTGAAATGTCGGGATACATTTTCAAAATGTCGGGATTTTGGGGTTTTTATCGGGATAAATAAAAAAAAACTGTGGCACTCGGGGACTGCCGCGGTAAAGCGGCATAGCATTTTTTATCAACTTATGCATTTATAATTATTTATTTATTTTTGCAGTATTTACCAGTACCATATTATAGTCCTTGGGGCGCGGGATGTTTATGTAATAATTTAACACTAAGAAAGTTACACCAGTAAAATTTACTAAGTCCTTTTAGTACCGCAAATCGCTAAAAGATGGCACTGTAAGTTTTTTTAGAACTCGGCCGAGCGTGGGGTGTTAGGTTTTATTTTCGTTACGGAATTTCTTGATTCGGTCGCCGCGCTCAAAGCCTGCGATAAAAGCTATGCAATAGCTTAAAAAACTAAATCAAATTTTACTTTTGTGAGCTGCTGGTGCGGGTTTGGTAAAGGATAACCTCTGGAGTGGAGTGCGGTCTGCGGGCTCACAGCGAGATAGCATAGCGCGCGCGCTATTTTAACTACCTACGAATATATAATTCAAAGTTTTGAAAAAGTCGGGATATTTTGTAATTTGTCGGGAGTCGGGATATCATATGAAAAGTCGGGATTATCCCGTCGAATCCCGACCATCTGGTAACCCTACTGCAATCCCATGCAGTAGTGTTAGCATGATGCATATACTAACATACAGAGAAAGACATAAGAAAACAAATTCTAGAAAATGATCTTTTCTTACTAACATTCTAGTAATACGAGTATATCGTTGAAAATAACATTCAATTTCATGCCGTAGTTTTAGCGTGAAGTTTGTATAAACATACAGACAAAAATTCTATACAAACTTGTTTTGGCTTCTGTTGCACTAATAAAGACAGATATACAGGGTCTTCGGCAGATGGTTGAAAATACGAAAATGGGGGATAGGTGGGGTCGCCTCCCACCTATTTTGAGAATTAAAAAAAATCTAGGACTTGTAATTTTTTTTACAGGATTTTTTTTCCTGTTTTTAGAAATTTTGCCATTTTTATACCTTTGAACACATGTAACTTTTTGTTTTTTAAAGCTAGCTCCAAAATCTTTTTTTTAATAGACTTTTATAAGATTGTCGGCTCTAAAAAAAATTATGTTTGTTTCAAGTTATTGCTAAAAACAAAAATGTGGGCCCCCGAACTTAAAAAAAAAGTTGAACAAAAATTTAAAAGTCAACTTTGCGATGCATTAAAAAAAAAAATAATGGGGCTGGAAGGCTTCTGTTTTTTTTAAAACATCTCTAAAGCTTAGGCTTTTGAATGGTATGTAATTTGTTTCGGTATCTTTTTTGTAACCGGAGTTGTTAATTTTTTTTACTCAATTGGACCATGTTGACGAAATTCCACTAGTTACATGTTTTGTGAAATGTATCAAATGCAAAGTTGAAAATAATGTAAATACTTACTGTTGGGACGGTTACAAAGAGCAGGTACGTTTTTTTACATTCTTGCACACACATAATGGCTATCTTTTGTCATTTATTGGCATATTGGAGTTAGCACTTCCATATGCCAATAAAATGTCCGCATATTCCGCATTGGTAAATTAAGCCATTTTAAACCACAACAAAGTCTTAACAAAACGTCTGATAATAACAAAAAGTGACAAACAACAAAAAAACTTAACAAAATCACAAACGTTAATAACGTTAACGTTTTTTTTTGTTTTCGTTAATTTCACTTTGCTGTGTTTGTGATTTTGTTAAGTTTTTTTGTTGTTTGTCACTTTTTGTTATTATCAGACGTTTTGTTAAGACTTTGTTGTGGGTACCTGCTCTTTGTAACCGTCCCAACAGTAAGTATTTACATTATTTTCAACTTTGCATTTGATACATTTCACAAAACATGTAACTAGTGGAATTTCGTCAACATGGTCCAATTGAGTAAAAAAAATTAACAACTCCGGTTACAAAAAAGATACCGAAACAAATTACATACCATTCAAAAGCCTAAGCTTTAGAGATGTTTAAAAAAAAACAGAAGCCTTCCAGCCCCATTAATTTTTTTTTAAATGCATCGCAAAGTTGACTTTTAAATTTTTGTTCAACTTTTTTTTTAAGTTCGGGGGCCCACATTTTTGTTTTTAGCAATAACTTGAAACAAACATAATTTTTTTTAGAGCCGACAATCTTATAAAAGTCTATTAAAAAAAAGATTTTGGAGCTAGCTTTAAAAAACAAAAAGTTACATGTGTTCAAAGGTATAAAAATGGCAAAATTTCTAAAAAAAGGAAAAAAAATCCTGTAAAAAAAATTACAAGTCCTAGATTTTTTTTAATTCTCAAAATAGGTGGGAGGCGACCCCACCTATCCCCCATTTTCGTATTTTCAACCATCTGCCGAAGACCCTGTATTATTCAGTTTTTTCTACAATATCTATTATGTAGACATGGGTCTGTTACAATTTTATTATTAGTAGAGATAAGAGTTTTAATTTTTATATTTTAAAACAGTTTATAAACAATAGTTTTTGTGATGTATGTAAGTACTATAAACAGAACCTTATTCGACACTTTTTTTCAAAAAGCTTATTAAATGATCTAAGAAAATAAATAATTAAATCGAAATAAATACAAATAATAACTGAAATGTAGAGTCTACTGCAAAACAAATTATTTCACTCAAGATTATAATCTATGCAATTAACCTAAAGCTAAGCCCAAGAAAAAATGTACTAGATTGTTATAATTCGCACACGGTTTTCTCATACGAGGAATGTACCGCGAAGGCAGGCGAGGCGACTGGCGTGACGCTCGGTCTTATCACCAGATCTATCAACTGTGGTGCTTTTTCTGTGGCTCACTGAGGAGATTAGACGGGAGCGCTGCAATTCTAACAATTCACTGTAATGATATCATTGTTTATTCATTGTCATATACTTATCAATATGTCACATTGTTGTAAAAAATAATAATTAGAAACAAGGCTTGCCCGAGTCTCCGTTCTTGTGGAAGTTTTGTACAAAGGAGGTTGGAGCAGCTGATGACTACATGGGACGAGTTCGTGGTTGTTCTATTGCGTGTATTGTTGTCATGTATGTTACCATATTACTTTTAACACTAAATGCTTTTTAACATTCTAACTGTAAATATGGTTTCTCTCCTACGTGTATCCTCATGTTACAATCTTACTTTTAACACTGAATGCTTTGTTACAATCTAACCATAAAATATGGTTTCTCTTCTGCGTGTATCCTCATGTGTGTTATAAGCTTACTTTTAACACTGAATGCTTTGTTACAATCTAACCATGAATATGGTTTCTCTCCTGCGTATATCCGCATATGTGTTACAATCTTATTTTTAACACTGAATGCTTTGTTACAATTTAACCATAAATATGGTTTCTCTCCTACGTGTATCCTCATGTTCCAATCTTACTTTTAACACTGAATGCTTTGTTACAATCTAACCATTAAATATAGTTTCTCTTCTGCGTGTATCCTCATGTGTGTTATAAGCTTACTTTTAACACTGAATGCTTTGTTACAATCTAACCATGAATATGGTTTCTCTCCTGCGTATATCCTCATATGTGTTACAATTTTATTTTTAACACTGAATGCTTTGTTATAATCAAACCATAAATATGGTTTTTCTGTATCCTCATGTGTGTTACAATCTTATTTTTAACACTGAATGCTTTGTTACAATTTAACCATAAATATGGTTTCTCTTCTGCGTGTATCCTTATATGTGTTAAAAATAAGATTGTAACACATATGTTAACACTGAATTCTTTGTTACAATTTAACCATAAATATGGTTTCTCTGCTGCGTGTATCCTCATATTATGTGTTAAAATCTTATTTTTAACGCTGAATGCTTTGTTACAATCTAACCATAAATATGGTTTTCTTATGCGTGTACATGAGCATTCATGTGTGTTATAAGCTTACTTTTAACACTGAATGCTTTGTTACATTCTAACCATAAGTAAAAACATTTCTCAAATGTGTATTGCAAAATAACATTTTTGACCGAATGCTTTGTCACACAGCGCAGCCCCTTACATAAAAGCATATGAGCGTGACCAAGTTTTCATTGCGTTGTGTTGTTGTGCCTGAAAGATGGTAGGTAAACCAATTCGCAGCCAGCCGTAGGAGCTATATACTCGTATGTGTGGAGTACTAAAGATAAGAGCACGGCACGTGGCTTGCTGTTGGAAGTAGTCTTTCAATATCCTTAGATACTATATTATACTTAATGTATAAATATGAAAGTGTATCTCTTTGTTTGTCCTTTCACGTCGCATAGCAGCAACAAATAAACTTGATGTGTTCCTACTTGACGAGAGCAAAGGGAGATATCTCCGCCAGGTGAGGTGGTATTTCTGAGGTCCGGCCATGGACCAACCGTAGTATTTTTTTCCGAAAGGACAAGCTTGTTGTTGGTTTTTTACCTCTCCGCGTTTCAACATTGCGACCAATCTTGACGAAATTTGGCATACCAGTAGCATGTGTTTTGGGAAAGGACTCAGGCTAAATTTTATCCCGTGAAGCATAGTCCGATACAGATCCTGAGGGAACTGAAAAAAACTCATTTGATAATACTACTAATTAACATAGCCCAATAGTTCCTGAGGGATCTGGGGAAAACTAATTTGCACGCTCGCGCACGTCGTCGGCTATGTCGTCGGCGTCGCAACAGAGCAATGGATTTTCGTGATTTTCTTGCATAGAATTAGTAAGGAGGTAGGAAGTGACACAGCAAATGAGAATAGTCCGACTCCGATATAGTTCCCGAGACCTCTGGAGTAAAAGCTCGCGCGCTGTTAGCGGCTCGCGCATCTCTCGCCATCACAGACAGACATAAAAATGATGTCTAGCAGAAGAAGCCGCGGACAAAAGCTAGCTCCTAATAAGTTTATTGACATTGTGGTTTTTTTTTGGTTGATACACGGTTTAGTATCTGTAAGTAGCTAGATGCTAGTTCTAAGTGCCATTATCGACTGCACAGAAAACGCGAGGTAAAACAAATAACTTTTTTTACGTAAGTAAGTAAGTATAATTATTGTTGATAACATATAATTACATGCTTACATAAGTAAACATTACACAAAAATCTTCACATTGACAAAAAGTTTGCAAAAGTATCTAGATTTTTTAGTGCCGCTAGTAATTGCTCCTATATAAATCGGTGTGTGCGCGCTCAAATCTGCAGCTGTGTGAGTAAATTTCGAAGCGAGCCACGGCGCATAAACGCTCTTAAGTCGCCTGCGACCGTGACTAGTCGCAGATGAGATACCCAAGTACGTACAAAATATCCAGTGCAACTAAGTCTTAAAGTTGACAAATATCTTTATTTCGAATATTTCGTTAACAATCCAAAGCTATCCCGGTCTCTTCTCATATCTCAGAAAAGTGACGGTATATTAGTCGACCCAAAGAGCAAAAGATGAGAGATTGTAAGGAAGTCTATCGAACTACCCCAGTGATAGCAATAAGCACCAAATGCTGAGACTTGTGGTTGAGAGCATCATGCAAAGCATGAAAACGTTAAAGAAATAAGCTTGTTTCGAAAAACCTTAGAACTTTTAGATGCAAGCTTTTATTTGAAAATAATTTTAGTTCTGCCGTATTCTTTTTAGCACATCGTTTCATATGATACCCATATCATGGGGGTGTATAAAAAAGTAAATAAATATTCTTAATTATGCACACCGGAACAATCATTGCTGAAACTTAATTCAAAATATAACTGATCGGCAATAATTGAGAGTCTGCCATATTGGATTTAGAATGTCATCACTTAACTTACCATGCATTGTCATCTAAACTAAACGTGTATCTATGGAAAACTTCAGTTCAATCAGAAACCGGGAACTAGGTCAAATTTAACTTGCAAATTTTTAAGCGGACAACTTAACATAAATACGAACGTTTTATGATAAATAAAAGCTTGTAAAATGCCACGGTCATGATTTATAAATAAGTCTCATAACCATAGTTCTTTCATTGTTCTCTCTTTTATCATGTGGCACAATTACCTGGGGTATCCCATCAAAACGTGAGCGTGGGTGATGCTATCAGATGTTTTTCTTATAAGTACCGTATTAGCAATTACGTATTAGTATCGAAAAGTCATTGATACATAGGCCGTCTCCAAATTTAAAATTTAAACTCTAGCTCTCTGGTTAGGAGGATGGGAGGACCAACTAACTCGCTACTGTTTGATCCACCGACTATGCTCTTTTAATATAGTTACTTAACCTACCTGATTATTTTTCTTGTCTTAAAATTAACATGAACAAGACAAAAATTAAGTATATTAAATGTCCATTTCCAACCCACTCCTCTGAAGGTTGGGGACTCTACACTCGAAGTTGTTAACAAATATGGATACCAGGGATAAGCAGTCCAGTTTAAGTTCAACTTCGAGAAAGAGATCAATCGTCGAATTCAACTTGGTGGGCAGCTTTCGGAAAGCTTCGCAATATCTTCGCGTCTCAAATACCTCAGTGTCTCAAGACTAAGGTATTTTAACAGTGTTGCCAGTGATGACATATGGAACTGAGACATGTTCGCTTGCTAGGTATATGCCTCATAAGAAACCTCAAGGTCATCAAAAGAGTAATGAAGCGTATTATTCTCAGTGTTTCTTTCCGTGATCCAATCAGAAACAAGGAGATCTGTAGCAGAACCAATGTAACCGACGTCGCTTTAAGAATCGCTAATCTTAAGTGGCAGTGGACGGGGCATATAGGTAGCTAGTAGAACAGATGGCCGTTGGTGCACTAAAGTTCTCGAATGGCAACCGCGCACCAAAAGACGAAGCTTACGTATCGAAGTTAAGACTCAGTAGACCGCCGACTAGGTGAAGGCAGCAGAAAAGCGATGGATATGGGCAGCGTAGGGCCGATCGTTGTAGAAATCGTTTCTAGGAAAGGCCTTTTTTCCTGCAGTGGACATATTTTGGCTGTTATGATGATGATGAACCTACGTAATGGATACGAACACACAATCCGCACTGATTCACGAGTGCTTCTTCTTTTCCAATCTTTATTTGTTACCAGCAATGAATGCAGTGTAACTGTTTTGAATGTCGTACCTTGTTTCATTTTTTTTGTGTTTAAGTTTATCGTTTGTACATCAGCGTCAAAAAAAAATGTGTCGCCGCGTTCCCTTGCATGCTTGGCTCGGAGACGCAGCCGGCCGGCTCCGCGTCACCCACTCAAAACGTTTCGCTGAGCCAGAGACATCATGTCATCGATATTTTTTGCTGCGCTGTTTTAACGAAATTCATGTCATTGGGTCCGATTTCTCTAAGATTATTTTTTATCATTATTTAACAAATAGTTCGGACCCTTATACGCTCGAATATTCTGTTACATGGTTTAACACTTAAAAGGGCTTAACGACTCTAACACATCCTGCGGGTTACGATAAAAAAAAAACGACAAAAAGAGAATACTTCTCGTGTTTGTTTTTTAAAAGATGTCTGCTGGAGATAAGGTGCAGCGGCACTTTAATCCTCCAACCGTCCGATATTTGAAAAGGATATGATGACAACTTTTTTGTGCTCTTTATCTAATAAGCACCTTTAAGTGCGTAACCAATACTTAATGACATACTTATTTAAAGGTATCTTTTAAATGTAGCCAGATACGGAAAAACAACAAGAATTAATATGCCTGATCGATTAACAATAACTGTGAGATTGTGTCAAGCAAGGCTTAACAAGGTCACAATAAAAAAAATCTTGAAAATCCACTATCACTAAATAACTAAATAACAAAATTAGGATTCTAAATGTACTGGTTGAAGGACAGATGGATCTAAGGAAGTGAATAAAAAATCATCTGAGTTACTTTCTATCATTTGTCAAAAACAACATTTTGTTCTGAAAATGTTTGATACCTACCTATACGTGACATCATAGTTTTGTAGCACCATTTATGTACTCATTTTGTGTATTTTGGTGAATAAAAAATTCAAGATTTGATAGAAAACAAAACAAGCTGTTTTTTTTTCAAATTTTCAGTAGGAGAGCAACTTAGTGATCAAGAGATCATAATTTATTTTTGATGTGTTGTCATCATGCCAGTTGTAGAGGTTTGGCTACCAAACTAGAATTTCTCACGACGAAACAGTCTTGTACAATCGTTTAACTAGTTTTGTATGTAATTTTAGAAATACTTACCGTCATTTTTTGCGGTTTCATTTATTAAAGTTGTTGAATAAATGTTCTTCACCTGGCGTTCAATCAGTAACTTTATTACAAACAAACAAAGAAAACTAAAATGTCAGAATCGACCAAATAAATAAAACGGTATGAAAAGTCTTAAATGTCGGGCCAACTACCTTATTAGTCTTATTACTTTCTCGGGCACCTTTTGATTAGATAAATTTAATTTAATTGTGGGTAGTTAAGTAAGAGATTATTTATTTACGCAAAATACGCCAGATGGTTTGTTGAAGAACAATGTTAATGGTGTTAGTCACTACCGTAGGGCCGTTCTATTATAACCGCTCAGTGACACTATATCACTATTTTAGTATACTCTTATTTTTGTTGTATAAAGGGTTTATCGCAGATAAGTTATGCGGCCTTTTGCTTGCTTTATTTTAATAATAAAAAACAAACGGACTGTAAAAAATATTGAAATAGTGTAACGCCATAGCGGTGATCATAGAATGGCTTTTTGTGAATAGATTTATACAAAATCCTCTTTACATTTGATTGCTTGTTTCCTCTAGTTTCTCTAATTGCTTTACTTTGAAGAGACCCTGGATTAGTCTCTTGATATTAAAATTTAATAATTTAAGACTACTACAATATCCCCTTATTAAAATAAATTTGGGAATAGTTTTATTTCATAGGCGAAAACTATTTTCATAGTTAATACAACCTTATTTCATTAAGTGTCTCCAGGAGGCTCGAGTTTCCATACAAACGTAGTTTCGCTTTAATACAAAAACTACATGCCGGATTGAATCCAAACTTTTTTAAATGTATTGAGTAGACACATATCGATGTTTGTAATTAGTTTTCATCGTAGTAAATATTAACGTAACTAAACGAAGGCTTAAATTAGTTTTGTACTAAAAGTTTGAAAATGCTCTTATTTCTTTCCGTTTTATATTAGTACATCGAAAACTAATTAAAAACATCTATATGTGTCTACTCAATATATTCGCAAAGTTTGGATTCAATCTGGCATGTAGTTTTTGTATTAAAGCGGAACTACGTTTGTATGGAAACTCGAGTTCCTGGCGGCCCTTAACCATGTGGCTGAATGGTGTTCTGCTTCGTGTCACCTACTACATACATACCTAACATATAAAATAGTGTAAATACACATCGATACAACGCAAGGATTAAGCGCCTATCTATACTATACGAACGCTATATTTGTAGTGTAGGTAACACAGGGATTCGACGTTTAACGGCTTCAGGATTACCTCAATAATACCTTTTACACAACAAATGTTTTTAGCCTGTCGCATGATACTGTTCGGTGTTCGAGAATGTATTTGTTTGAGGCTTCAGCTGTAGGCGGTAGTAAGTGCTCGCTAGAGTGTCTGCTAGTAATGGCGGCGGCTGACAATGGACGTGGACGATACAGTATTTAGGGTGCGAGCGAAGCCGTACACTCCGGGCGGGTCACAGCTCTAGCTTAGTAATACATACATAGTCAACCGCGAAGCGACTTTACTAGGAGCTTACGTCGCAACGACATCGCCTCTTTACGTTCTTAAAGGTTAACTCACAGATATACGAGAGTATTGAGTATTGATAATTTACATTGTCTACATAGAAAAAGTGATTCACCTAATGTGTTACTTTAATCCAGTAAATAACATACATTTACAAGTATTACAAACTAGAATGCATCAACTAGCATATAATGTATATTTTACGATTAAAGTAAGTACAATAACCAACAAAAGATAAATAATTTTAATCTTCCTTTCTCGATGAACAGTTGTTAAGTTGACGTGCTATGTCGGGAGGCATATCACGGTTACTAATCCCATTTAAAATACAATGCACGTCGAATGGCCCTGGCGACCATTTTTCATCCGAACGACAAATATTTAGAAAGTTATTTATTCGAGTACAATTCCGCAGTTTTCAATTAAAAAGGCCTCATGAGTTGAACTCTCGTCTTCTCTCCGCTTTGTGCAGCCATCGGGCGGATGTTTATTCTGCGACCGCGATATCGATTCAGGTAGTCCGGCAAATAAATCTATTACGATAACAATGAGCCCTGTCCCGGCCCTTTGTCATTATCTATACCTATTTGAAATTCTTCAATCATATCGCATTAATGTTATGATGACACACAATATATTTTTTTTATGCTCGTTGTAAAGAAAGGGTTTGGGTGCGTTACGAATTTGCTTATCTACAGAAAGTTGCCATTTGACTTGACGATGTAGGGGCACGCCTCTTCCTATACTATACGTTACCCCTTCGAATATTTATTAAATTTCCATTTGTTATCCATCAGTATAATTAGAAATCTAGTGACGGCGACACCTCTTGCTGTTCAATTCGCTTGCTTTACCTATGGCGATGACAGTAAAATGTGTTGTAAAAAACATATTCCAATAAAAAAATATGGCTTTCTGTAATTAGAAATAAATACGTGGTTGATCAATTAGCTGATCAAATGCAGAGTGCAAATAAAATTTCGGGTATGACTTTGGGTCTCTTGAAAAAGGTTTTTAGTTTGACAGTAGTAGGTAGTCCTTCCTGGTTGTATGTAAATTTCTTTATAAACCAATTTTAATCCTACAGCTATCCTGTAAACTCACCACATAAAATT
This sequence comes from Coleophora flavipennella, assembly GCA_947284805.1. NCBI lineage: Eukaryota > Metazoa > Arthropoda > Insecta > Lepidoptera > Coleophoridae > Coleophora > Coleophora flavipennella. The sequence goes on from OX369308.1 coordinate 17,512,262, forward strand.
ACCCAATACAACATACATTTGTAATAATAAGCTATGCGACTTAGTGTATCTGTAAAATTATGCTGTGCGCACGGAGGCCTCCAAACTGTAACTAATATTTGCAATTGCGAATGATGAACCCGCCATAAAGGCATTTCAAAATTTACAACTTACAGAGCACCATATCGACAGCCTCCAACAGTCCGCCGGCGACGCAAGCGGGAATGAGTGGTGGCGCTGGCGGCGCGAGTGGCGCAGCGCGGGCCAGCCCGCCGCCTGCGCAGCCGCGCTGCTGCGACACCGGCCGCCCCATATTCCAGGACCCCATCACTGGACAGACGGTCTGCTCGTGCCAGTACGAGTTCCTCAACTACCAGCGGCTCGCGTCCGGCGTGCCGCTCTCGATGTACAGTGCACCATACACGGACGCGGCTGCCGCAACAGCTGCTGGCATGGCAGCCTACTTCCCCGCCTTGGCCGCAGATCAACCGCCCTTTTACGCAAACGCTGTGAGTATTGTTGATTTTATGTATTTATTAAAGTAGGTACGTAACATATTTACACACATTTAGTTAATCCTTAATGTGAAACACTTAGGGCTTTTTTATTGAGGAATGAATTCACTTGTTGACGTTTAAGTATCATGTACTCTGAGGTTGGGTTTAGTATCCGCCAAATAATTTTATGGTCAAAATTTATGGAATTGATATTAGATACTCGTAAGTGTTATTGTTGAACATCTTTTACAATTTATTATTTATGTAAAGGCCCAAAAAAAAACGTAACGTTCGTTTGCGAAACCGACAATTTATTATATTTATTTATAATATAATTATTCATTTTATAGGTAGCTAACCACACGTTCAGAAAGTGTCGGGCTTATGCTTACTACACAAAATCTCTAAAGCCTCTAAAATCACTTGTAGACCCCTGAAATAAAATTTTCGATATAACAACCGCGAGTGCGATCGCTACTTTTTTTTGATCGCACACCCATCGTAAACTTGTACTCGGCGCACAGATACGGTATTATGTATGATCGAGAAAAAAAATTAAATGATCTGGTGTACGAGCGGGAATATACGAAGATTACTCCTAGTCCAGTGTAGATCCGTTTATATATTTGTGTGGCACACACTCCAGTTTTTTGAATGCGTTTACAAAGCATATTTTACTTGTAATATAAAAAGGTGAGACTATTAACTAAGGCAAAAGTGGAAACAATCTCCTTAAACTGAATTGACTCTAGATGATCGGCAAATCAATAAACCTTTATATGAATTAATCACAATGTCATAGAAGTTAAATATAATTATTGATTTAGGTAGAAACGATTATGTACAGAGGCCAGCACATCAAGCTAGACACTTTGGACTTTGTACCGTTCTTATCCCGTATAAATATGGATCAGATTCGCACTACGAGTGTCTAGCTTAAAGTGCTGGCCTCTGTACAAACAGTAAAGAAAAACTACATCATAGAAACGGAAAAAAAACTATGACGGCCTAATTGATAACAATCTTTCATCGAAACAGATTATACGCACGATCCGTCTGAAAATAATTAGGTTTTTGAAAGCTTAAACACATGCTACTCGAAAACGAAGTGTCATTTCAATCACAGATTACGACTCAAGTTCTACTGCTAAGAACCTTTATTTTTTATTACCTGCCTAAGTCAGTTTTTATCGTGACACCTTATACAAATAGTATTACCTAAATATAATTAGGATCCAATGTCAAAATAACATCGCGGGCAGGTAAGAATTTTTACATTGTTAAGTAGTGATCACAATAGGCTTATGATTTATAGAATAAAGTTTACATTAGAATGGCAATCCGATGACATACGTTATTTTATATAAGGATGATCCATGCGTCGGGTCACCAATGTAGGAACGAATGTGTTCCTACATGACGAGAACAAAGGGAGATATCTCCGCCAGGCGAGGTGGTGTGCCTGGGGTCCGGTCGTGGCCGTTAATGTTTTCAAGGGATAAAAAGTAGCCTATGTTATTTCTCGTGACACAGGCTACCTACATGCCAAATTTCATTAAGATTGGTCAAGGCGTTGAAGCGTGAAAAGGTAACAAACAAACAAACACATTTTCGCATTTATAATATTAGTCAGGATGCTGAGGCTACTCTGCGTTGTTGGGTCCGGCCGTGGACCCCAGGCACACCACCTCGCCTGGCGGAGATATCTCCCTTTGTTCTCGTCATGTAGGAACACATTCGTTCCTACATTGGTGACCCGACGCTGAACATTGACGCACCTTCGGCAACAACTCCTCAAATTAAAGTGAAACAGTTTGAGTTTTGACTTTGAAATTGACCATAAGTACAACGCAGAGTAGCCTCAGCATCCTGACTAATATTATAAATGCGAAAATGTGTTTGTTTGTTTGTTACCTTTTCACGCTTCAACGCCTTGACCAATCTTAATTAAATTTGGCGTGTAGGTAGCCTGTGTCACGAGAAATAACATAGGCTACTTTTTATCCCTTGAAAATAGCATAGCCCGATGCAGTTCCTGAGGGAACTGAAAAAAATTTTTTTTTGTTAATATCTTTAACATCGCAACGGAACAATGGATTGTTGTGATTTTTTTGCACAGAGATTGAGGGGCTAGGAAATGACATGCTTGCGGCTCGCGCACCCCGCACCCTCTAAGACAGTCATTACAACCATGTTCACGCGGGCGAAGCCGCGGGCAAAAGCTAGTATAAAATATATGACACGGAGTAAAACTTAGAGGAAGGTGTTAAAATGGTAGAGCCGTGAACGTGTCCCGGCAGATGATTCAATCATTCATAAAGATATGATCATATATCATCAGCCTGCAGCGAAAGTGTTAACCGCTCGCCCGCCTCACCTTCAATGGGTCTTGCTTCCACTTTTTTATTCACGCCTTTTATTTTGTCCACGATTTATTATTACTATTTTGACCCCCGGGAGTAAATCCAAATACCAAAGATATGTTTTTACGACGATTCTTTGTGTAGTGTTAAATTTACTTGTCAGATTATGTTGCTCAAATGCTGCTTGCTATATAAGAATTTGTATGCTCATACTGTGGCACAGACAAAAACAAAATCCTTAAAGAAATTACACTTAAACCAAATGTCAAAATATTTTGTAAACACACGTCCTCATACAATATGCATTCCTTTTTCATTTTGGGGGTTTTATTAGGCACTATTAAGTTTCTTACCTGTACTTTTATCACAACTTCAACTTAATGAACGGCGTACTGTACCTGCCTTACACTGGCGCACAAGCTAAGCTAGACCACTGATACAAGGCCTATGCCCATAGAAGATTGGCCCATTTTACTTATACGTACTTAGTGATTTTTACTTTAGAGCGAGAGCGACGAAGGTTTATAGAAGGTATTGTGATGGCAAAAAAAATCGAATCGATCGATTGACTTACACTAATAGTGCATAAAGATAAAAAAATGTGTGTGAGAATGTGTGTGTGTGTGTGTGTCCGTCCGCTGCTCTAGTTCCCAAACTACTGGACGGATTTGGGTGAAATTCGGGTTAGAGCAATGATAATATTATATCTCCAGGCGTTTTTTTTTTTTAATTTCCCATATCTTGATTTTTTAGGGTTGCCACCATAGTAAAAAAATACTCATTATTTTTTACTCAAAAATGGCTCTAACGATTTTAATTACTATAACTTCATATGTCCTATAACACGTGGTAGTCCGTTGTTCCAAGAAAGTTCGGAATAAGGTACCTCCCATACAAATCCAGGTTGTTAGTTACTTTTTCTCAAAAATAGCTCTTACGATTTTAATTAAACTGAGAATAATTAAAATCGAGAAAGAGATCAATCGTCGAATCCAACTCGGCTGGGCAGCGTTAAGGAAGTTTCGCAATATGTTTACGTCCCAGATACCTCAGTGTATTAAGACCAAGGTCTTCGACCAGTGTGTATTGCCAGTGATGACATACGGAACTGAGACATGGTCGCTTACTATGGGCCTCATAAGAAGGCTCAAGGTCACCCAAAGGGCAATGGAGCGTGCTATGCTCGGAGTTTCTCTACGTGATCGAATCAGAAACGAGGAGATCCGTAGGAGAACCAAAGTAACCGACATAGCTCTCAGAATTGCTGAACTTAAGTGGCATTGGGCGGGGCACATTGCTCGTAGAACAGATGGCCGTTGGGGCAGTAAAGTTCTCGAGTGGCGACCACGCACCGGAAAGCGTAGTGTAGGCAGGCTTCCCACTCGGTGGACCGATGACCTAGTGAAGGTCGCGGGAAGCCGCTGGATGCGGGCAGCGCAGAACCGGTCGTCGTGGAGATCCTTGGGGGATGTCCAGCAGTGGACGTCCTTCGGCTGATATGATGATGATGATGATGATGATGATGATGATGATGATGAGAATAATTAGCACTTAATAAGGTCTACTGCACTGCTTACTTCATTATTTCAGGAAAAATCTGGGTAAGGTAGGTACCTCCCTTACAATCTCAAATTATTTGCAATTTTTTCATAAAGTCTGATAAAACTAGCTGTACTCTTTGATACTATGGAAGTGTAATGTTTATTGTTGATTTGTGTATTCCCAATGGCGACAGACGGTGAAGCCTTCGCGAGAAAGTATGCATATCGTGGCTGTACAATTTATTAAATTCTGTGGTGAACAACCTATTATTCATAAAGTATACAAAAAGTTCAAGAATGATGAATTAGAAAAATCAATCTAAATTGAAGCATGAACGCAAGCTTAACGTGCGGATCACGCGTTATGTCAGTCTTCTCAAGTGTGACGTATACTTACCTGAATTTGCGTGCCTCCGGGATCGCACGCCGGCTTACGGTCTCACTCGTCAATGAAATGATACCAAGCCAGGGCAACAAGACGATGTTAATGGGATTATAGCTAACTTCCATTAAACTTTTAAAGCTGATGCGGACGGCAGTGTTATCGCTTTAACTTGGGCTGACGAGAGCGCAACTAAAAAGTATAATACAATATTAACGAGTAATAACATTATATTTATCAAATGAATATACAATGTGTTGCTTTGTTAATTTCGTGTTTGAGAACTAACTGTATATTATATTCACTTACCACCAGATGAGATAATGGCTTGACTTACCAATTGTGGTTTTTTTTTTAAACAGATTTTTCATGAATCTAGAAAATTCTCGACTTCGTAGTATAATATGTGAAGGTACCTGTGATAACAAGAAAAAATTAACGGGGACAGATACTTAAGAAACTAAACTACTTTTCTAAAGAAAAAAATGGTGCAATTCCCATACCGAAATAGCTTATTTAAAATAAAAATAAGCCAAAAAATAACATGTTACTTTTTACGTATTCTTTAAATGAATAAATAGTGCAGCCACGCTGTGCGTACTTTCTGTACACAAATTATCGATTAACGTTACGCTTACCTAGTAGCAATAACAAGAGGTTATTAGATTTGATTAAAATTTTACAAATAATTTGGATTTGTAATAAGTTACCTCTCCCTTATTAAAAATAATTTAGATTTTTAATAACTAATAATGTATACCTCACCTTATTACAAATAATTCCGATTTGTAATAACTAATAAGGTATACCTCACCTTATTACAAACAATTTGGATTTGAAAAATACGTACCTCACCTTATTATAAATAATTTGGATTTGTAAAAAGATACCTCACCTTATAACAAATAATAAGGATTTGTAACAATATACCTCACCTTATTACAAATAATTTGGATTTGTAATAAGGTACCTCACCTTATTCAGATTTTTCCTGGAATAATGAACTATCCAGTGCCAGTAGGTTATATTAAGCCTTATTTTATTAATAACAAAGTTTCGTTAAAATCGTATTTTTCTTTATCCTGAAGATATAAAAATATTATTTATAAAACCGCAAGACCGGTTGTCGTGGACTTTTTTCGGCTGATAGGATGATGATGATGATTTATAAAATTGCTACAATCCAAATAGGTGCTAGAGCACCCGACAGATGCGTTCATACACATACTCACACATATTTTTTTTTGTTTTTGTAGACTACATTAGTGTAAGAGAATCGATTCCCATCAAAATCTCAATACCCTTTTTTGTTACCATCGCAATACCTTCTTCACTTCTTCGTCGCTCGAACGTAAAAAGGAAAGGAACAGTTTCTATAAAACATTTTACTCAGCCTGGGAACTAGAGCTTATTTCAATGTTTGTAATTCGTAAGTGCCAAGCTGATCAATTAGTATAAGCTGCTTAGTTTCACGCAAAGAAGCCTATTTACAATTTATTTCAGCTATTTTAGAAGGACTTTGACCTACGTACACTTTAAATTTACGCATTACATTATTTTCACAATAAATTAATCAATGGTAGCACTTACGACTAAGCTCACACAATAATTCTATTTAAAAATAATAATACAGTATGTTTTTCCAAGTGGGACAGTATGAGTAAATCTTAAACCATTAGAAGATACAGATTATATAAACTGCCATCGGAACCTTTAGATCATTTTCCTAGAAACGATTTGGGCAAAGTTTTATTTTGGTCTAGGGTGATTTACACCTAAAACTAAAGATATTTTTTTCTACGTGGATCGACTCAGGAAGCTTCAAGACGAGAGTGAATATGCACTATTTGAACTTGCGTGTTACATCCTCGGCTAAATCGTCACTTACCACCAGGTGAGATGTTGTCAAGGGTATACCAATTGCGAATTAAAAAAAAAAATCATTCATCACAATATCAGCTGAAAGACGTTCACTGCTGGACAAAGACCTCCTCGAAGGATTTCCACTACGACGCGGTCCTGCTCTTCCCGCATCCAGCGGCCTCCCGCGACCTTTAACAGGTCGTCGGTCCACCGAGTGGGAGGCCGCCTAACCCTACCTCTAACAAGTACCCAAATTAGGAACTGGTTTGTCTAGTATAATAAGAAAACAACTTAAAATTTTAATTTTTCTATACAAAACAGATAAATTTGATTGTATTAAATTGATCAACTTATGATGTCTGGATATTTTTCTTCAATTAAATTATCTTTACATAAAACTAAGTCGATCCCTGTATTTTTTTGATAACTTTATTTTTAGGCACAATTAGCACTTGACCAAAAAAATTACTGCGCTAAAATCGTTTCCCGTACCTCTCTTCTATGTTTCAAGACTTCTTCATAATGTCCTAGAAAAAAATACTACTTTATAAAACTTGCTTAATGAGTAAAAGCACGAGTAATGAGTTTAAGAACCTAGTCTTTTCGAGGTTTTTATAGTATCCTACTATTGTTTTGATAGCTAGTTATGTGCGGTTTAATACACTTCTTTATCTAATCTCATACATTGGGATTGAACTTACTAAATAAAAGATTAAAGTTAAAAGAGTAAGAAAAAAATTCCTACGAGTTTTAGTACAACAAAACATATGATAGCGGCAAAACCCAGCACATCACCGCGCATGCGCTAAAGTGGGCACTGTCACAGTGATATGAACTTGGTAAAAGAAAAATATAATAATGGTCTTTACCTATAAAAATGGCCGATTCAGTTTTTGAAGTTCAATGCCAATTTTTATTGTTAATGAAAAGTTATTGTTTTTTATTATTGACCTTATGGTGACACTATACTTATGGTCTTTTATTAGTAACTACAATAGTGGCATGTCTTTCATGTGCCAATCCCCTGAGCTATGTACCATTGAATAGAACAAAGGCGTTTTCTTAGTGGTCAGATGGGGAATTTTTTTAGACTAGTTAATTTTCTTGAATTTTCCTGAAAGTGACAAAATCTTATCCGCGGTATTCACAAATATGATATTAGTAAGGAAAAAACTGCTGCGATAACTCTAGAGCTTTAAAATTAGAAATGTGAATTATGGCCTTAACAAAGCGATTTTTTCAGGTGAAAAAACCCGACTTCATGGGGTTAAAGCCACCGTGCTCTCAAAATATCAAAACAATAGGCATATGTTTACCACCATTTAATTTCTTATAGTCTAATGCTATTTTGAGAATAAATTTGTTTTAATATCTATTGTACTAAATATTAATTTTCATCTGTAAACTTTTTTATACAATCGGCAATTTAATAGGTTAAGACCTAGTAACATGATTTTGTTGGAGAAAAAGTATTATTCCATTTCTAAATTTTGATATGGTGTTTTATAAAGTATGTCAAAATAAACTCATTCCGAAGTTTATAATTCAATTTTTACGATATGAGTAGATAAAACACCTTATAACCTAACATCGTAAGGCAGGACGCTGGACACCAGTGATACCAACAGTAATAAATATTAGTACAAAACTGCGAATTCGCGTTACATTGTCTATACAAAACACGACTTATTTACTCATAATTAACTTAATAGCTTTAAACAACTACATGGACACCGATGATACCAACACTAATATATTTAAGTATAACTTACGAAGTACGTAATATCTCATCTGTGGCGTATAACTGCAGGTACGCGTAACATTTACCTTCAGACTCAATAAAGCAACAATAGTACCTAGGTTTGTACTCATACAATAATAGTAATTGTCGGTCTACGAAAAAAAAACGCAAATCAATGTTCAGGATAATCATTTGCTAAACATCTATTTTAGGTTAATTCCTTTAGGGGGAGGGTTAGAATGAGCTTGCGCGTTACATCCTCGGCTGCATCGGCACTTACCATCAGGTGACGTGCAGCCAAACGCACTTAAATTTTTAATAATAATAAAAAAGTCATCGTAGTGTTATGTACGATTTGATTATTTTTGCACTTGTCGTGTGGCGTATCAAATGAAAGGGCTTTATAAACCGGTTCTAAAAATAAAGGTAAGTACTTGTTTTCTAAAACTTAAAAAAATCTTTTTAACGTATACAAATTTTGGGCTCCTCCAGGTAGAAACAAGCTGAGTATTTTTTATTTAACGTACGCAAAATGTGTCGTAAAATCGTCATATCTAAAAAAATAAATTTAAAATATATTACTAATTACTATTTCTTTTTTTTTCAATTTTTTAAATTTAGACAGTTTTTTCACGAACAAAGAGATGCTCAACTTTTTAATTATGAAAAAATTAAAAAAAACTTTCGAGGGGACTCCAAATTGATATGTTTTGATTTTATTTTTATTTTTAGTTATCAAATGACTGAAAGGTTATGGTGCAGTACGTACATTTTTTACAAGCTTTTATTTAACTAGCAATGTTCGTATGTAAGTTGTCCGCTTCAAAATTTGCAAGTAAAATGACCCACTTCACGGTGTTAGATAGAGTTGAAATTTTCCATACACGTTTAGTTTAGATTACAATGCATGGTTAACGAAGTTACGTCATTTTTAATCCAATACGGCAGACTCTCAAAGTTGGCTTACCAGTTATTTTTTAAAGCACCCCCATGATATGGGTATCAAATTTGAAAGCGTTTGCTGAGACGAAAACAAAATAACTAAAATTATTTTCAAATAAAAGCTTTTTATAAAAGTTTTTCGGGTTTTTCGAAATAAGCTTGTTTGAGTAAGAGTAAAGCCTTTTCGTTTGATACCTCAAAAATTCCATACAAAAATTTGATGACGTTATAACTACCCCACTTAAGGAAATATTTATGAGAAGTTGTTGGTCAAAATATTTTTTACCTTAAAGTACTGTGTACCAAACGACTTTCCTGTACATCAATTATATTGGCTTTGTATATTGAAGCTTACAAGAACTGCATGGACACCAGTGATACCTACCAACAACAATTTTAGTATAACTGTAGATTCGCGTGAAATTATCTTCAATCTTAATTAATCAATAATATTTACTACTGCCACGACTAAAATACGAGTTAATAGTCTTAGTGAGTACCTACCAAACATATACCGCGTGTTATTAGCAGGCTTCCGAAAACTGATGGAGGCATTCAGTTTATCATACTAAGATAATCGGCAAAAGTTTACGAATGTAATGTAAACCAAGAAATCGTGTTTCTTTATTTTTCTCCTACGCAATGTAAAGCGAAGTCGCGTCAATGTGACGCACACGCACAGTGAGTTAGTGATTACTGGCTGGCCGAGGTTTGCATCAATTGTGTATTTTTTTTTAAAAAAAGATAAAAAGAAAATATTCCTGAAAGAAATTCCAATGATGAGCTAATTGAATCATAACAGTTTTCGGAAACTACATCAATGAAGACACCAACAACAATTTTTAGTATTACTACAGATTCGCTTAACATTGTCTTCAAACTTAATTAACCAATGATAGTTACTACTGCCACGACTAATAGATAGCCTTGGTAAGTACCAAACATACATAACTTAAAAACTAAGAACAACTAGATAGGACACCAATGATAACAACAATGATATATTTTAGTATAACTACAGATTCGCTTAACATTGTCTTTAAACTTAATTAACCAATGATAGTTACTACTGCCACGACTAATAGATAATCTTGGTAAGTACCAAACATACACAACTTAAAAACTTAGAACAACTAGACAGGACACCAATTATACCAACAACGATACATTTTAGTATAACTACAGAGTCGCGTAACATTGTCTTCTAACTTAATTAATCAATGATAGCTATTTCTGCTACGACTAAAACATGAATAGACAGTCTTGGTAAGTACCAAACATACATAACCATACAACTCATAACAACTAGGCAAGACACTAATGATACCAACAACGATAAATTTTAGTATAACTACAGATTCGCGTCACGGCTTAGGCCGATTATTTGAAGGAACAGAAAACAGGAATTATAGCAGAAAGGTCGCAGCAACAAAGAGCAACAGGGCGACTGGATTACGCTGTCGTACTTGAGTTAAATTTATTATCGGATTTTCGATTCGGCCACCAATGAAGTTGTCGGAGAACAAAATCTTTTGATAGATTTATCCTGGCTGTGTCTGCATTAAAAGACTCGCTTTACTCAAAATATTATAGGAATACATTTTTTAGTAACGATTTTCTCAAACGTTATTAGAACTATCTCTTGGATAGCACAATTGATTGTGCCGCGTGAGAGAGCGAAACTACCTTACATTTCATAATTTGCCTAAGTTTCCAATCACGCAAAAACTAGGATCCCTTAGCAATATTACAATATAAATGAAAGTATAGGCAAGTCTCGGTGGACCAACGACCTAGTGAAGGTCGCGGGAAGCCTCTGGGTGCGGGCAGCGCAGGACCGGTTGTCATTGAAATCATGGGGGAGGCCTTTGTCCAGCTGTGGACATCTTGAAATGGATATCTTGTGGCTGATATGATGATAGGAATTTAAAAATACAAAATAAATTTACAGTGGATTTAGGATATTTTGTAGAAAGTTTACAAATATAGTTAATTGAGGAATCTTACTTGGCCGTGATCGTTTTTATTTTATTTTCACTATTACGTATCTGCTAGTAACACTAACTCGTAGGGGATCGCGGGAAGCTTTTGGGTGCGGGCAGCGTGAGATCGGTCGTTGTGACAATCCTTGACCGAGGCGTATGTTCAGAAGTAAACGTCTTTTGGATGATATTATGATGATGATGAGTGTGTGCTGTGTAAAAACTTTTAGATTTTTGAAAACTCAACTGTTTTGTGTAGTGGGTGGGGGCACGTAACTCTAATAAAAATATACATTTCATAAACTAAAAAACAATTTATTTCAAACCCCCAATATTTCTATCTATCCTATGATACCCAGCAGAGTAATATAGGTACGCGAATAAAAAATCCCACTTTATATGGGAGAGGTACCCAGTTTCTTACATTTTAGGGTTCCGTAGTCAATAAAGAACCCTTATAGTTTCGCCATGTGAATCTGTCCGAGAGTATCCACCAGTGGTAATGTGACATCGTTAAAAAAAATTTAGGGTACCTTCCCTACACGTAAAAGTGGGGATGACTTTTTTTCTCATCTATCCCATGGCGTGGGGTGTCGTTGAACAAGTCGTTCAAAAATATTGCGCTTGTGTGAAAATAATTATTTTATTTAGAGATTCGTTTGCGAAATATAAAGCTTTAAAGTGCTAATCTTAGAGTCAAATGTAAGACAGCTAAACCGCTATATCATAACATCTGGAAAAAAAAATTAAACTGTAGAACATAATTATAATCATTATAAATAGAAAACTATCACAGCTTTGTACGCTTTTTTAGTATAGGATACTTACTAGACAACCAACGCAAGATGTGCAGTTGGATTTGTAAAAAGTTCATAGATTTTCCATAGAAAGTGTTCTATTACTAACTGCAAAATAATTTTGCTTTTTTAACATAAAACATTTTTTTAAAGACTACGGAACCCTAATTTTTGTGTAGTGTGACACGCACATGGCCACTTTTTTACATAGCTTTGTAGGCGTCATTAATATGGTTAATCCTGCCAGATTTCAGCTTTAGTCTTCGAGTAAACCGGCTGTGATATACCAATAGACAGACGAATATGGTACCTGGTTTGTATAAAGGCTTACATTTACTAATAAAAAAAAATTACATATTAAGTATGTTTAAACTGAATACGTGAGTCTTAGTTTTAGATAAAACCAAAATTTGATGTTTAGTTTAATTATTAAACAAACATGGACCGTTTACATGCAGTACTAAATCATTATAGAGTTTAAAAATTTCAAATAATTTCTAATGATTAGACATTTATGTTTTATCTCGTTGACATTAAAGAAATCAAAGTTCAACAATCCCTGCAGTTAATAAAAAGAGAAACATTTGTCGGTCGGAAGATGATTGATGCTCTCGTTCCTTACTATCTTTACCCGTTAAATAATAATAGTTAAGACGAAACATAAAGCGATCGATCAAGAAATCAATCCGTCGGGGACCATTTTCGTAATGGATTCCTGATGGCTACTGGCGACAAAGCTTCTTTAAGACCGTTGCTTGTAGCATATTCTACGTCAGTTTACTGTGCGCAAAACTCTTTTTACCGCATAATGAAATTTACTTTGCCACTGTGCGCAAAAATAATTTTACCACACCGTGCGTTTTACTTTACCAGTTTTTTTACACTTCTAGACTATGAGTATTTGACTCTCAATCTAGTAATACTCTTAACTGTACAATAGGCTAACCGCTCATTTGCTTAATTTCAAGTTCAACTATTGTGCATATTTGCCTTTTGGTTGTCAATGTCTTATATATTTGTTGTTGAAATTAAATAAGCGTACTTAGTAAGACAAATGTCTGAGCAGGACGAAGAATGACATAGTGTTGCTATAGTTTTCTCACAATGTATTGAAAAAACGTCGTTTGAACATGGGCATAAACGTGCTACATGCGGTTCAGACTTTAAAAATTAATTTCACTGGTTTGTCAATCACCTATTTACCATTTTCATATCATAATGTTTCATTATTTGTCCTTCCATATTCAAAGAACCAGCTTTTTAAAATGAAACATTTTTCCACAGACTGCGGGAATCGAGCTTAAAGAAAATCTAGCTGCAAGCGCGGCGAGCTGGCCTTATCCTTCAGTGTATCATCCCTACGACGCTGCATTTGCGGGATACCCGTTCAATGGGTAAGTTTTCATTAATATTTGTTGCTCTAAAGGCATTAAAATGAAAAGGAAAATAAATTTGAATTACAAAGATGTCCTTTTCCAAAATTCAAACTTTCCAGTGCACCAGCTTCTGCTGACAGCATTAGGGAGTTCAGCATAATTAACTTTTGAACAAGTTAGCTCAGCTTGGCACAGCCAGACGATATTGGAATCTCGACAATTTAGACAGACGGGCACTAACGGGCAACAATATCGACTATCGACAGACGAGACGTGAAAAATTCTAAAATGAAAACATTAATCCATAAAATACTACAGAGCGGTTGCTCTCTCTGTTACTCCATAGCTCTGCTCGTTAATTTGTTGTTAGCGGTTCTGGCTTTCACACATTGTTTCAACCGCCTCTGTGGTGCAGTGATTAGTTTCCTTACTTTAGACCAGGCGGTTGCGGGTTCGACGACCGCCAGCGGGGTCTCACTTTGTAAGAATCAATTTGGATGGTGTTAGGACATTGTCAAATTTGCTAGCTAATTGATGTATTCCAGTATGAAGATACGTTAGGTAGCCAGTTTCCCATTGCGTTAGGGAATCTTGACAAACCTGATTTTATCTTCGGGATAATCGTCACTTACCATCATGTAAGATGATGCCAAGGGTTTACCAATTGTAGATAAAAGAAAGTAGATAAACTAACTGCAGAAAAATCACCTATAGCTTTATAAACTCAACACGAAAGTGAAAATAATTCGATTTCAATCCTTTAAAATCAGCATGAAATTCGTAATATGTCGTCAGTGATTTGAAGACATTTATTACAATTTGTTATCATCAAAGGCGTATCAAATCGTGAGTAACACAGTGTCTTTATCTGTATACGCGTATGTATAGATAGGTAAAATTTGATACAGACTACACGTATATGGACGCTGATAGCGGCAAGTTGTAAAGGTTGCAAAACATGGGTTTATTAGATATAAATGTTGTATCAGATTATCGACGCTGTATCTATGTTTGTCGGCATAGCGAACATGAGGGAAACACGGGTGTTGCAGTCAAAAACCTCTACCATAATCAGTCGGACGGTTCTTAAGATTTCTATCAGGGCTGACATTACATAAAATAATGTATGTCATTGCTAAAAATAGAAATCATTTGGAAAAGTGAACTGAAGGAGTTGAAACAAATAATAAATCCACACATATGATATACTAGCTTTTATTGTAATTATTTTGATTAGGTAATTTTTTAATGTCTACTCCAGTTTTATACAACTTTGAACTATTGTAGGTAATGGATTGTTGACGTGTATTTATTTTTCGTATCTGTTTTTTTTTATTCTAACTAAATTGATAAGATTATTTAAATTTTTAAATTATAAAATTATTCATCGCTTTGTAAGTTGCTTAGAAATAAATGAACTTGAACTTGAAATTTTGCCCGCAGCTTCGCCCTCGTGAAATAACATAATAAATTAATAATAATATAATAAGCTGACCATTTACTGATTATGTTGCTGCAATTTTTCTTGTACGTAACTTTATTATTTCTTTTTCTTTTTGTAAACCCGTTTCTCCGAGTGAGGGCCTGGTGACCTATAACACAAGATATTTTTATCTTAGCTTAGGCACCAGTCTCCCACAAACAACTGTTGTTTTTGACCTTATAATTTCTCCTTTTACTTGTGTATATTTGTTGCTTTGTGGTGAGAAATAAATGATTTTATTATTATTATTATTATTATTATTATTTAATTTGACTACGGAACGATCAAACTGTATGTCTGGTTCATACCACCGGAATTAAATAAAACTTGGCTTAGATATAATTTAGACCCCAAGCTACCAAACTGTAAAAAGTTTATCAAAATCGAACCGAGTTTTGCAAAGTACACCTAGCGGAGAATTGAACCTGCGACCTCCCGATGTGAAGCGAGTGAACTAACCAATACGCCACGGAGGTGATGATTTCAATGTTTGAAACCTAAATGGTTTTGGAACATAATCTATACATACATGATGTACTCGCACAAAATTGATTAGCTTATTGATTTGTATCAAGTTCAGTTTGCGAATAGACTATTATAAGTCTCTTATGTCTAGTATGATGAGTAGAAGGCCCAGTTAACGACTTACACGCCCATTTTTTACATCTGTATATAAAAATAAAAGTCCCGGTTCACTCTGTCACTGACTGGCTCATCAACATATATCCCAAACCCTAGAAAGCTGAAATTTTGCACAGACGTTTCCTTTATGATGTAAATAGGAAATAGGGCCGGATTTCTCGAAACTCCCACGGGATAGGGAATAAAGTTCTCGAGTGGCGACCGCGCACTGGAACACGTAGCATAGGCAGGCCTCCCACACGGTGGACCGAGGACCTGGTGAAGAACATGGGAAGCCGCTGGATGCGGGCAACGCAGGACCGGTCGTCGTGGAAATTCTTAGGGAGGCCTTTGTCCAGCAGTGGACGTCTTTCGGCTGATATGATGATAATGATGATGATGAAGGAAGCCGGAACGATCAACGCTCAGCCCAAACTCTTGGACCTAGAAATCTGAAAACTTGCACAAAGGTTTCCTTTATGATGTGAACAAATCAAACAAAGGAATAAGGCCCAATTTTTCAAAACTTTTAGGGGTAGGAAATAAATCAGGAACCAAAATGCGGGCAGAAACTGTTTTTATATACAGAGGAAGCTTGGGAGCTTGTCAATCCCGCAGGAATTCCGGGAAGAAATTAGTTTTTCCCCGCGACTTTGTCCGCATGGACTACAATAAGTTGACAATTTATTTTAAATGACCTCTATAGTGTAAGGTAGCTTGTAAATACTACGGAGAAATCCAGCTGTGTGTCTGGTTTATCCCACCGGAATACAATGAAATGTGGCTTAGATTGTAAGTTGGACCCCACGCTACCAAACCATCAAAAGCCGTTCACTACTTTTTGCGTAATGCATGCACAAGCAGACAACCAAAAATCACAAAAAATATATTTATTTGGGCATGGTTACGTCCAAGTAACCTGTCCAGACAGTTTTTTTCTGGAATACTTTCAGTATTCAGAGACAGCTTTTTACAGTTTTAAAATAGTATTTATAGATATAGATTTAGCGTGTACGGATGACTCGAAAAAGTTCAGTCAGATTAGATTATTCCATTATTTTTTTATTACTACAGCAAACTATTTGATTCACGTATAAGATTTTTTCTTTTAAAAAATGTGTTACGTTTGGCTGCAACTCACCTGGTGGTAAGTGCCAATACAGGCGAGGACATTTGCATTATCATCATCATCATCATAACAGCCGAAGGACGTCAACTGCTGGACATAATCCTCCCCCAAAGATCTGCGACGACGACCGGTTCTGTGCTTCCCGCTTCCAGCGGCTTCCCGCGACCTTCACCATGTCATCGGTCCACCTACCTACGCTACGTTTTCCGGTGCACGGTCGCCACTCGATAACTTTACTACCCCAACAGCCATCTGATCTACGACCTATGTGCCCCGCCCACTGCCACTTAAGTTCAGCAATTCTGAGAGCTATGTCGGTTACTTTGGTTCTCCTATGGATCTCCTCAAATTATATCTGTAACGATTCAAGTATACGTCCGTATAATGTTGTACTTATTGACGGCTTCACGCGATCGCTCGACTGCCACGACAATGACTATAAAGTTCTCATGCTCACTTTTTACTTAATGTTCCACGTCTCTCGAAGCATAAAATTATAATGAGTAGTATCATGTCAGCAAAACAGCAAATAGTTTTTTAGTATTCCGTGCACCCAAAGGGTGATCAACGGAACCCTATTACTAAGCCTCTGCTGTTTGTCCGTCTGTCAGCGGGCTGTATTTCATGAATAATAATAGGTAGACAGTTGAAATTTTCACAGAATATGTAATTCTATTGCCGCTATAACAACAAATACTTGAAAATTTGAAAAAGAGAAAATATAAAGGTGATGTCCATACAAAAAACGTGTAAAACGGTAATACATACAAGCGTGAAACTGGGTGTGATTATAGTACTAACTAGTACTGAAATAAAACTATAAGTATTAAAAATCGGCCAAGTGTGAGAAGTATGAGTGTGAGTAGTAGTGTGACAAAAAAAACATATTTTGTCGTTTGCGTTGATGTCTTTTGTTTGTAATGTGAATAGGTATCATTGTAATTAAATTATACTATGTAGTTGTGTAGAGGAACGGAATCCTCGGAGTGCTAGTCCGACTCGCACTTGGCCGGTTTTTTTTCTCAAGTTTTGCTTGTTATTCTTCATACTTAAATAATTAAAAGATTTGCATTCTTCTGTAGTAGGTACAGAATATAGATAGTATAGAAGAATGCAAACCAAAAACATATAAAATCTATACCATTAACCTGGCGAACAGTTAACATACTAGGTTATTCGCTTTGTTATTAAGATTCTGCTCTCTGTCCATCTGTCTGTCTGTCCGTCTGTCACCAGGCTGTATTTCATGAGCCGTCATAGCTAGACGTTGAAATTTTCATAGATGATGTATTTCTGTATCCGCTATAACAACAAATACAAAAGTGAAAATCTCCATACAAAAAACGTGATTTTTATGAAACGTGAAGAAACTAGCGCCATCTAGTATGATGGTACGGAACCCTTTGTGCGCGGTTCTGACTCACACTTTAGGTACCGGTTTATGTAATACAACTTCATCACATATGCCGAAAGACGACCACGGCTGGACAAAGATTTCCACAACAATCTGTTCTACGCTGCCCACATTCAGCGACTTGCCGCGACCGTTATTGTAATGTAGAATAACTTATACTGGTATAAGCTAGATCAAATCCAAATTAAACTCTTTGATAAGTAAAGGTAGACATTTTGCCTGCAAATCATAAAAAAATACAAAGAAAAGATGTTTCATAAATCAACATAGCAGTTGAAGATGAAAACAAGCGTTAAATAACACAATTAAAATGTTGAGGGTCGCCTTCTTACTTAATAACAAGGTAATAGACGGTTTCAAGACGGAGTACGGGTCAGTCTGACGGACAGGGCAGGTGCGGACGCAACGGCGCGGGCGGGTGTGTCTGATGGGTATCTCACATCACACCTTAATCACTCTTGTCGGCAACAATCCATAATAATATCTACTAAATAAACACGGAACCGACTAGTAATTACATTCAATTAACACTCAGAAGTTTTTAACTGAGTATACGACGATAGCAGATTTTGGGCCTTTATTTTATTATCAAGCGACTTCCAAAAAGGAGGAGGTTCTCAATTCGACTGTATGTTTTTTTTTTGTTTGTTACCTCAGAACCTTTGACTGGGTGAACCGATTTATAATATTCTTTTTTTATTTGAAAGCTAGCCCGTGTGGTCCCATATAAATTTTATCAAAATCGGTTTGGTACTGTTTTAGAAAATTAATAAAAACCAAAAATAACAATGCAAAAATGTACTAAATTGTTCCGATGGAAGTCGGTTTTTTAACGTGTTTAGCGTGTTTTGCATTATTTTACTTAATATTGTTTTTAAATACCGGATTAACGGTAACGACTCGGTCCTCTTAACCAGAGGTCCCGGGTTCAAATCCGGACAGCCAATGTACCAATAAGTTTTTCGAAACTTACTTACATATAATTACTAACCGATTGCTTTAACGTTGAAGGAAAATATCATGAGGAAACCTGCACATCTGATTCCAGAAAAATGAAGGTCACGTTGCACACGTCCTTAGGTGTTTACCTAGATACCCTACACGTGACCGCGGGTGATGCTAAGTCGTCTATCCCTTGGATATCACGGTTAATAGTGCCACGCGATGAGAAAGAAAGAAAGAATACCTTACATACTGGTTTTATTGAAGATTAAGCTGGTGTAATAGTAATTAAAATCGATTTTTTAATTAAATGTAATTGGAATATAATACGACCATTTATTCAAGATGGGAAGATAAATTATTATATTTCAAACCATGTAGGTACTTTGATAATAAATGTACTACACTATATTTTAAATTATTTTTCGTCATGAGAGTGTGAGGTGAGGTAAATTTTAATTAAATTTCTTATCGTGACCTCTAAGTTTAGTTCCTTTGTTTTCCCATCTTTTAATGAACATGGTTTAATTTCATTTCTTTGCCGTAGAAAAATATAAAGTATTTTTTTATGTATTTATGTTTCGGTTGTTAAAACTTGTTACGGTTTTTCTTTACTGCACCGCTTCTTGTTCGTATTCCTTTCCTTCTATATTGTTTCTTAATGTAAGTTGCTCCTATGCAGATAAATTAAATAGTATAAATTAATAAAAATAAATGAATTAAAGCGTTATTTATTTTATTTATTTATTTTTCGCAAATTTCACAGCTTATTACACATAAATATTACAACTGTTGGTTTTACATTTTAGAAAGCAAATTAAGAAATTCGACTAATTAAAATTTAAAAATGGACGAAGTAGGCTTAAACACAAATAATGTAACAGTACATGTAATAGAAAATAACAATAATAAACCAAAAATTATATAACAAAAAAAGTACAATGAAATAAAGAAAAACATTAAGTATGAAACGGGCAGCGCAAAGTGTTATACGTTATGTGATGTGGTGTGTGGAATAGTTATGGTGATATAGTAACCTTGTCGCCTTAAGGGGAGGATACCGTGCGTAAATTCGGTAGGTCTTGAATTATAGTTTATGATCTAGGCCTAAAGAATAATCAAAGTTTTCGAAATCGAGCGCCGAAAGCATGCCTACCAAAAGAAATAATAGGGGTTTTAGTATAAAATTGCCGATTCAGTTTTTGTAGTTCAATGTTATTGTTTTTTTATTATTGACCTTATGGTATTTATGGTATTTTATTAGTAACTAGAAGTATGTCTTTCATGTTCGAATCCTCTGAGCTATATACCATTGAATGGAACAAAGGCGTTTTGTAAGTGGTCAGATTGGGAATTTTTTTTAGACTACTTAATTTTTTTGAATTTTCTTGAAGTGACGAAATCTTATGCGGGGTATTCCCAAATATGTCATTAGTAACAGAGAAACCGCTGCGTTAGATAACTCTACAGCTTTAACATTAAAAAAGTATTTTTTGCCTTTAAAAATGGTAACTTATTGGGTTGAAAAAACCCGTCATAATGAGTCTCAAAATATCTAAACAATAGTCACACATTTACCACCTATGAATTTCTAATAGTCTAAAGCTGTTTTTAAGAATAAATTTTGTTTTAATAAAAAAAGTTCTTGATATTAATATCAAGAAAAAAAAATTAATTTTCTTCTTTAAACTTTTTCATCCAATCGTAAATTTTATACATATACGAGTACACCTAAAAACAAAGACGACATTAGTATATTCAAAAAGTTGGCCAGCCAGATGATCAATTAGTCTTTTTCTTCTATACCGTTTGAAAGTGACCTTGATCAGCAACCTTAATAATAGTCTTGTCATGGTTTTTTTGTAGTTTTGCTACCGCAATTGCATTTTGAGGTCTTCGAAGGTGCAAGTATAAGGACATAGGGAGCACTGCCATAATATCTGTGGTCGTCTGGGTTTGGCAACACTCGCAGCCGTCATTGGCCTCTTGTTGTAGGAACCCCCATTTATTCAATCTATCCTTTGATCTTCCAATACTTGCTCTACCATATGGCCCTTTACCACGAGAAGTGAATTCCACATTTGGAAGCATATACTCTTCAGAGGCCGTGTTGTGACTAAGATTAGGGTTGGACAGGAAACCCTTCCAGGAATTTAGGCGTTTTGGAGACGCAAAATGAAGGTACATAGTATGAAATCTATCCAGCTACTTCTTCTTCCACTCGATACCTGTTGCTACGTCTACGCTACGCCTCACGCGTGGCGGTGCGATCTTGGACAGCTAACATATTTTGTACTAAGGCGTAGTTTCAGGCAACCGGTTTTTGTGGCAGTCAATTGAATAGGCATTATTTGAGTTTGCGTGTACCATCCTCACATTGTACATTTATCCGGTGCTGCCAAAATACCCTCGATATGTAGCTCTATTTAAGGCCCTAAGAGCACTCAATCCGAGCAGGTTGAAACGTGTTTAAATAATATCGAACGTAATTCTTTTAATTTCAAGTTCAAATCAATGTGATCTTCAACGCGGCTGTTATGTTGAAACCGAACAAAACAATTCTAGATTTTTCCATGTTTTTATTACTTTTCATCACTTTTAAACAAGTTTAAAAAAAATGTGTGTAATTAAAATTAAATGTCAAAAAATCACCGATTTTCGTGTGTTTGTTACAATTTAACATTAACTAATTGTATATATTTTTTTTAATCAAAAGTGGTAATATTTGTAATTTGTATTCAATTTAATCATTTTTTTACTACTTATAACTACTTTCATATCATAAGTTTGCATTATCAACTTCAAAACGAGTTTATATTGGCATACTTTATAAACACAATACCGTAATTTAAAAAAAATTACATTACTTATAACATTATTTTGTTAGAAAAATAATGTTATATTGTTTTTTTTTCCATTACGATACAAGTTAAACCAAAGAGATAATATCACCAACAAAGTTCCATATCGTTTTTTTTTATTGGAATGGAACGCACATGCGGTTCGCGCCATTTATACAGCAATACAAAAAGTTTTCATTCCAATTTTTACTTCTCTGTGACAGCGCCCGCTTTAACGCATGCGCGGTGATGTGTTGGTTTTTCATTGAATTTTGTTGTAGATACTGAATTTCGTGTATAATTTTCATTGTTGTTTAAAAATGTCTGAGATCAGTAAAAGCATTGTTTTTACCTGTCTGTGACACCGTCCGCTTCAGTGCAAGCGCGGTGATGCGCTGGGATTCAGCGCTATGACACGTTTTGTTGTAGGTACTTACTGAATTTCGTGGGATTTTTTTCTTACTCTTAACTTTGATCTTTGTATTATTTGATTCAATCCCAACGTATGAGATTAGATAAATTAGTGTATGACTGCACATAATTTGGTCTTATAAAGCAACAGTTTCATAAACTAATATAAGTATATTATATATATTTTTCATGGTGATAGCTATACACAGTCTTTCAATAATTTGAATTGAATATTGTCATTAGACCCATCTTAGGGCCTTAAGTCCGCAGGTTGGAGAAAGAATCAAGTCCCTCATGAGAATTATTAGTCGCGCCGCACGCCATAGCAGGCCTAGCCCGTTAGGCGACGACGGACGGTCGGCAGCCGAGCGCGCCGTGACCAGTGTAACAACCACTGCTGACACTTCCGCTGTTCACCGGCATAATTACAAACGGAAAACTCAACTACACCATACATAAACGTATTGACGAATATCGAAGAACCAAGTGGTAATATTAACAGTGGCAGAATTGGTAACAATTCGACGCACGTAGGTTCTTGCACAAATTTATTTAACCCTCGTTCAATATTGTGCACAAAATATAGGTAGTACCATTACTCACAACAACCAAAGTTTATTTATTGACAGGAAGACATTACGATAGTATTCTTATAATAAATATGTAGTTGTTTCTTCTCATATATGGCTTAAAGCTGTATAAACTGCTGACAGTTTGGGCTGGGTGATAAACTGATAATAGGCAATCAGAAACTGTCTTTCAATAACACAATAATCCTATCACAAGTATCGATAGATATACTTATTTTTTTGTTAACCATAATTTTGAATGCTTCGTTACATAGATTTTCATACTCAGTTAATAGGTATGTAAAACTATTTACACCCAGTTAAGATATTTCCGATACAGTTGCTCGTACTACTTATACTTTATATACCAGTTTACTGTGCGTAAAATGTATTTTATCGCACAAGTGCTTTTTATTTTGCTACTTTTCAAGACATTTCTTGCAAATAAAAAAAGCTATAATAAACAAAGATACAGAATCTTCTTTGAAACTTTTGAAATGTGAATTTTAAAAGAGATAGGTTGTTCCTCCGAGAAGCTACATAACGCTAATGAAATTCTCTTTGGGTGAGGTTAGGTATATCTTTTTGAAAAAAGGAGAATAAATATGAATCAAGCGCATATGTGACACGAAAGAATAGGTCATCTTTTCCAAAAAAAAAATGCTTTACAATAATATTATCCCAAGCTAATATTATTGTAAAGCAATTTAATCTATTTATGTTAATATATTATATTATATAATATAGGAAAAACAAAATGAGATTACTGCCCCCACGGAACATTTAAAATAAATCACAAGTCGCATGAAATAAATTTTTGTTGCAGAAACCTTAATAGGTATGGTCCCATCTACCTATTTTGTATTTCTGTTATGGTCCTCTTTATTTTACCTGTTTTCTCACAACTGTATTGTAAAACGTCGTATGATACATGGGTGTAAAAGGTAAATAGAAAACTCGTGACGATGGTAAACCCTCGCCTGCGGCTTGGGCTTACAAATGTCACTCGTTTGTTGTTTACCTTTTTACCACCCTTGTATTATAAACAACTATTCTCGCTTTGCTAACCGCCTCCGTGGCGTAATGGTTAGTCCATTCGCTTTACACCAGGAGGCCGCGGGTTCGATTCCCAGTGGGGTCATCTTGTAAGACTCGGTTTGGTTGGTGCTAGGGCATTTTCTAAGCCCGCGTGGCCAGCTACCACCATTTTATCTAAGTCTTGCCGTCAAACATCAGTGTTAACAGCATTGATGTGTTCCGGCTTGAAGATAAGATAGCCAGTTCTCCATTGCGTTGGGGCATCTTAGTAAGCCCGTTTCCATCTTCGGCATCATCGTCACTTACTATCAGGTGAGATGATGCCAAAATAAATAAAATACTGAGTTTCTATGTTGTCTTATTTGCTTCTAAATTTGTATTATTCTGTTACAAGGATTAATTTTCAGCAGCAGCTTACTTAGCAAAAAGCAAAGTGGCAGGGTTACCTTCAGTAGAGGCACAGTCAGCTGGAGTTCAGTGAAACGAGGAGAGAAAGCGCCGGACTTTAATGGCATAATATTGTTTCCACGTTGCACTGTAATACGCACAAATAAGATTTTCGTTTTGGAACCTAGTCCATCTCATGCGGCGCACTTTACCAGTGACGAAGCCTGTAAAGACTCTGCCGGCGCCAAGTTTACTGGTGGTGATGATGTGATAATGGATGTGACCAAGCCAGAATATGTTCTATCGTAGTGTGGCAACTCGCAATTTGTCGCACCTGGCAATAGCCGCCAGCCTCCGGGCTGGACCCCTATACCTGTGCCTATTCCATCTCTATTATTAATAGAACTTCCCGTCCTCAAAATTATTATTATTGTTGAAATTAAACAAGAATAATTCAAAAAGTCACAAAAAACAGTAGGACTTGTCAGCAAAGAATACGCTACCTACCTACAGTCTAGGTGATGGCACCTCGCCGTTCGCCAATCTTCGTATTCCGTAAAATAAGACTACAAAAATTGGAGGGTAATGTTTTTGACAGTCTATGCATGTTAGTTTCTTCATCTGTTCTCTCGTATTTCCTACAAATGTTCTCACAAACAATATTATGAGACGACTCGATGTACGCACGCTACAATCGAGCGACACGACACGCCGCCACGGGTAACATTGGGGTGACATTGTACTCTAAGCACAAAAAATATAGAAATAAATTATAAGTTAAAAAACTTAAACCTAACTAGGGAAAAGTATGAAAACAACAGTTTCTCACCTGATAGCCTTTATTTTTCCCTACATCTGGGGTAAAAGCCGTGGTCACAAGCCCTAGTTAAAAAGGAGAATGTATTGCGAAATGATAACATTTTTTTGTTTATAAGAGGGATGCGTCAGCCGCCAGGATCAATCGTCGCATCGTAGAACGTGCAACGATAAATAATACGAGTCTGTCATACAAGTACCTTCACGTTTTCTGTGTGGTCACTCCGTTCCGGACATGATGTCATCGAACCACACTTGCGCAGGCGGCGCGCACTGACATGGTGCCCAGTCCGTATGAGCAGCACACAGTTAATCGTAGATACGTGTACAGACAACGATTTACAGCTCAAAGTGCCAGTCCTCCCGTGTATTACCGATCTATGGAACAATAAAGAGTACGCGAGAAGGCATATAAATGAGCGGCCTAGTATGCAAGCGGCGCGCGTGCCGGCAGAGCGCGGCACCACTTCGGAGTAATTGACCAGCCGGCTAATTTCATTCTAGACGCATTTGCCGCTTCCTCTTTCCTTTTTCCTATCGGTCAGCGGCGACCAGTTTTAAGTGTGGCGACATTCATTACTCAATACGTATAAATACTAATATAGGTACAAAAATATGTATAGGTATATTTCAATTCACTACTAATTAAAAAATCTTCGAAATCCAAGTAACTAATCAGTCGAACTTTTAGTTTTTTTGTTTTTGATATAAAAAGCAGTCTCGTGAAATTAAGCTTTCTCGTTACAGGAATGCAATGGCTCTATGAGACCTAGATTTTTCAAAAGCTATTTTTAACAAAGCAGATAAAATATGTTGCCAATGCGAATAAATTTTATATCAAGCAGCCTGGCTGTCTTTTAAATCACGTCAGTTCCAAATACGACAAAAAGAACGAAGAGGCTGACTTTCATGCTTATTTTATTTTTGACTTTACTTTTGAAACTCAATGAAGATCAAGTATGTTTTAATTACATTAATTATTGTTATCAAAATTATTGTAATCATCAATACATACATTAATAAATTCACTACTTATACCCGTAATCCTTACTAATATTATAAATGTGAAAATGCTTCAACGCCTTTTCTAATCTTTATGAAATTTGGCATGCAGGTAGCCTGTGTCACGGGGAAGGACATAGGCTACTTATTATCCCGGGAAAATAGCATGATCTGATGCAGTTCCTGAGGGAACTAAAAAATTCTCGATTGTTGTGATTTTTTGCACAGAGATGGTTGAGTAGGTGGGAAACGACATAATTTACTAATCACCTTTAAAGACAGTCATAAAAACAATGTCCACGCGGGCGGAGCCGCGGGAAAAAGCTAGTTATTTACTAAATTTCAAACTGCGTTCTAATAGACGTTGTGAAACATTGCGGGACAGCGTTAAATTCAATGTTCTCATCGATATTAATAATATGTCAATAATGAAATGATACGCGACCCTAGATAGCAAGTGAACCGTGGTCACGACACTTAATTTTCACTAGTTTATTCGTTCTACATAAGACATCTTGTGAGGTCTGCTCCTGCGCCGACTCTGCGGTACGTGCGTGGCGCCGACTTCCCGCGATGCAACGACAAACTGTAACATATTGCGCTTCTACAAGTATAATACTGTAAGTGTTGACTGACTTCTGATAGATAACAAACGTTGACACTTCCTAGGGAGTTGAACTTAGATAATCTTTCGGAATTTATTTTCTCGTAATGGATGTATATGGATATGACCTCGATGTTAAAATTTATCATTAGAACTTGATCGATGGCGACAATAGTATAGACACTATAAAGCTTATCATATTAATGTGAAAAATGCTACAAAAACATGACATTTATATTGAAATCGTAAAACGAAACTTTATTTCGTTTATCAATAAAATAAAATAACTACATGGTTATTCTGATCAAAACCTATGCATGCATATTTTGTATGTACCACAGTTCTCTTATCTGCAAAATGCTATATAAAGTCCATTTATTTATTTCATAGTATTGCAAAAGTCACAAAAAAACCATAAATTCAACTCAAGAGAATTAATCCACTTAAAAGCTTCGTCGTTCAATTTGGTCATACACTTATTTTCCTTAATACTCCCAAAAGTAGAAAACCGGAACGTATCTGCAACTGAACTGCCATCTCTAAGCAATACAAGGTCAACTGCTATAAAAACCAACAGGCCTTCCACGATAGATTAATGAAAAGTTGGATTTACTAGGCAGATTGAATAAACTGCTGGTCTTAAAACGTGGTCAACTAGATAAAGTTTCTTGTCCCGATTGTAAAGGGTTCCTATTGTCAGGCTCCATAAGTAATGAAGCCTTGTTTAATATTTCTGGGCTGATCACTCCTAGCAGAGTTTTTGTGGCATTTGAAACCCGCCAAACCATGTCACCATTCCACTCTTACCGCAGCTGGCTCTCTTGCTTGGCGTATTTTTTTGGCTCTCTTGCTTTTAGCGACCCACTATCCAGGTATATTACATTCTGATGTACATTTCAACGCAATAATTATCAGTTTATTTAAATTATCTGATTGATTGCACTTATCTTTCATCTTGATAGCAATGGTAGGTAAGTCTAATTGCAATGGGAAAGGTCTATTATTCTTTATGTAACAAGAAAGATATAGGTACTTAAATCAAATGACTGTTTTTGCGATTCTTGTGAACGTTCAACAAAGAACTAATAAATAACAATATAGTTTGTTCATTGTTCGTGGTATTCAGAGATTTATTTCTAGATTAATAAAACAATCAATTATTAATGTTTCATACTGGTATCAAGTTTGACATGCAAAGATAAAAGTTAAATCCTTTATTCGAATTTTCTTCATAATTATAGTGATTTGATTGAAAGCATTTTTTTTTAAACAGGCTTTATAGTCTGGCCTGTGATGTGCCCAAAATAGTACCACCCCACCTCTTCCCATGGGTGTTCTAAGAGGTGACTAAGGAAATAAACCGGAGGAGGGTCAGCGACCAAGCCTGGCGTTTACGGCAAAACACCCAACTTGGGGGAGGCCTTTGTCCAGCAGTGGACAGCTGTCTACTGAATGATGTGATAATCATCATCACATCAGTCAAAGAAGTATGATTAGCATAGTTTAGAACTCGCGTGATCAATGTATTACACAAATAATTTTAATTGATACCCTGTTGTACTTGTATCTACATCACTTAGTGTTATCGAAAAAGCAAAAGTATAGAGGTCAAGACAGAAAAACAATTTGCTGTAGATAACACTTTGTATATGTTATAAATTAACGTACATAAAGATTTTTATGCCAATGTGAGTGTGTATCTTATCTTATTACTTTAAGTGAGCAATTCTTGTAAGTATATAATAATTAGTTTCTCGCAAACGGCTCTAACGATTTGGATGAAATTTTGTATTTAAAGTTTACCGTTATTGAAATCTGTCAGTTGGTCATGACTAGTGATGAGCAATAAGTAACACTATTACTTACTTTTTTCAACCGACCCAAGAAAAGAGTAATATTAATACTTGTTTGTCTGGCTTCTGATTTTTGAATAACTAGCTTAGAAAATTATAATGCGATAGTAATATTCGGAAATATTTGATACAAAATACTACAATAAAAATATTTTAAAAATAGCGACTGGGTCAAAATAAACAGATGTAATTGGACTCCGATTAGTGCACCGAGGGTTCCGTACCACCATACCTCTTGATAAGATAAGGAATTTTAAAATCACGAACGAGTACAATAGACGTATACCTATCTATTTCAGCATCTGAAAAATGTGTTTTTTTCGTTTATTCAATCGCAATCTAGCAGCTTTTATTTGCTGTTTTACTTTAGGATTTGTACTAAAATCATACCAAATATGATGCTTGTATGTACCATTTGTGGGCACGAATCGGAAGTACGTTCGAGTTGGGCATAAATCAACGGTCGCCGGCATTTGATGTGTTAACTTTATCATACATTCTATTAATACCAAATTATGAGCAAGAAAAACTCATAGCTTTACAATTGCCTCGTATTTTTGGCACATCACCACAAAAATAAATAGTTGACATAACCTTGTAATAGCGTGGTACGGATTTAAGAATTATTTTTTTTTTCTTATTGAATATTAAATTCAGCGCAAATAATAACATTTATTGTAAGTTGGCATAATCCTTGGGGGATGCTTTTGTCTAGCAGTTGACGTCCTTCGGCTGATATGATAATGATGATGATGACATAATGATAGTATTCGTTAGTATAGGGCAAATAAACAACAATAATATTTTTATTGTAAATTATTCGCCACTTCAAAGTTACATCGTCCATTCAATCAGGACCTGTCAGGAACGCATTCTCTCAACGCCCTTACTTACTTTATAAGGCAATCTAGATAATATGTGTCATCCCATCCCTGAAAAAATCTGTGTTTACAAAAAAAAAGTATTTAGCTTAACAGCAGATGGCACTACATGCCTAGCAGACTCCGATGTCTTCGCTTCCGCTCGGTCTTCGAAGTTCTGTAGGTTAATCAGACACAAATTTATAAAGTTACTGTTTACTAGCTTTTGCGCGCGGCTTAGCTAGCGTGGATATCGCTTTTACGACTGTCTGAGAGTGAGTGGTGCGTGAGCCGCAAGCGGGTCGTGAGCGTAGACATGAGTTTTCTCCAGATCCCTCGGGGACTACGTTGGGCTATTCTTTTTAGCAGTCTATGTCACTTCCCACCCCTTGAACTATTTCTATTGAAAAAAAATCACGTCATTCCGTTGCTCCGTTGCGTTGCCGACGTTTGCGAGCGTAGAAATGATTTTTTCTAGATCCCTCGGGAACTTTTTTAGCATATACTTATTAGTAGTCTATGTCATTTCCCACCCTGAAGGGGTGTCTGTACAAAAAACCACAACAATCTGTTGCTTCGTTGTGATGTTGAAGAAATCAGCCAAAAAAGAGTCTTTTTTCAGTTCCCGCAGGAACTGTATAGGACTATGGTGTTGTCACGGGATAAAAGTAGCCTATGTCCTTCTCCATGACACAGCCTACCTGAATGCAAAATTGGTTGGAAGCATTAGGAGGTAACAATTAAACAAAGAAACACATTTACACATTTATAATATTAGTAAGGATTACAATTATGTTAGAGTATACGCCACTGTCATCGTGCACTGCACATTCATACAATACCTCGTACAAAAAAAAGGAAAACCATTTAACACAGTTTTGTTAAAATTTGAATAACTAATTGTAATTTTAAATAACCACAGCTATCCTCTTAAGGTCACTAATAAATACATTAATTAGTTATTTATGATACAAGGGTGGTAAAAAGGCTAATAACATTTTTCAATATAGTTGTGAGAAAACAGGTAAAATAAAAAAGAACCGTAAGAGAAAAACAAAACAAATGTTGACATACTTATCAAGGTTTCGGCAACCAAAGTTCATTTTACGCGACTTGTGGCTCATTTTAAATGCTTATTTTAAATGTCCGGGGGGGTAATCTCACTTTGTTTTTCCTATACACACAGATAAGTATATTTTTATCACACATATACGAGTATCAACTGTTCCTTTTTGTATTCACTACTAAAACAACTAAACATAGTTTTACAAAAACTGCGCCTTTATTTAGCGCACTCATACGCATGCGTATGTTTTTTTTTAATATTACCATAAACAGATTACAATAAGGCTTGGTACAATAGTGTATGTATTAAAACCTCCTCGGAAAAGACGACTTATTTTTTGGTGTAACCTATGCGCTTCAGGCGTCATAAATCTATCTCTTTCTGAAATAGGCCACCGTGGTATTTATTATTCTTTCTTCACAAAGATATTACCAAAAGCGAATCTAACCACTAGCATTATGTTACCTTGCGGAGAAATAAACCTATCAATTTTAAAATTCTCCTTTCAAAAGTCTCAAAGAAGATACTGTATCTTTGGTAATTATTATTTTTTATTTTTAGAAATATCTTGTTTCTCTGAGTTAAAAATTTAGAAAAGTGGCAAAGTAAAAAGCACGTCTGCGGTAAAATAAATTTTGCGCACAGGTAAACTGGCATAATATAAAGTACCACTTTTTGAGCAACTGTATTGAAAAATAATGTGTAACATGTAAGTCTCAAAGAAGATACATCTTTGGTTATTATTATTTTTTATTTTTAGAAATATCTTGTTTCTCTGAGCTAAAAATTTAGAAAAGTGGCAAAGTAAAAAGCACGTCTGCGGTAAAATAAATTTTGCGCACAGGTAAACTGGCATAATATAAAGTACCACTTTTTGAGCAACTGTATTGAAAAATAATGTGTAACATGTAAGTTGTTTATTTATAACAATTTTAGATGAGAATATTTTATTTTTAACTTTTTAGAGCATGATTTTGCATTAGTCGAGTTTCAGTTTTTTAACTTAATTTTTGTTTATTATTTAAGGGTTATAATTTTGAGATTAAGTATTTGCAGAGCAGTTTTACATTTTTTCCGGGTGTTATTTAAATTGATGTTTGGCTCAAATTTGAGGTTCATTTTAGATATTATCCCCAATTGTTGGGTGCATGCAAGCAAAACCGCGATCAACAGCTAAAAAATGTCATAAATATACCCTTTGTTTAAAAAAAAACCAACGGGCATCATTAGAAAAAAAAAAGTTAATTAATTTATCCCCTATAATATGGCGCCCCCATATTCAATTTAATGTGACGTCATATAACCTATAACAAGCCGACGATCAAGACGCTTCTAACGATATTTCATTTGTTAAATTATGATGATAAGTAGTTTGGAAATCATGAGGGAACATATGAACATACGTACCCACATACATACCGGTTAAAACCCTTCTTTCTGCTTTGCCGTAGTCGGGTAAAAAGAAAGCTCTTTTTTTGCAGCTCGTAAGCTCCACGATAAGCTGCCGCTGAAGGAATTGAAATCCTACCAAGCCTCGAACCTTTAAAGAAGCAATTAAATTTCCTGATCGAGCTAAATCTTTAATTTTGTTACCAAGTTTTAATATAATTTTACTTAAATAGGATGTGGTTACATAAACCTTGTAATAAACATGTCATTTGGGACGTTTCAACATGATATTCAGAATTCACGTCCCAAATACCGCAGTGTCCTTTATAGCTTTGATCAATGTGTGCTTCCAGTAATGATATACAGATCTGAGGCATAGTCGCTTACCATGGATCTCCTAAGAAGGCTCAAGGTCACCCAAAAGGGTAATGGAGTGAGCTATGCGCAGAGTTTTCTTACGTTTTCGAATCATAAATGAGGAGATCCGTAGGAATACCAAAGTAACATAGTCCACAGAATCATTAAACAGTTAGGCAGTCAAGAGGTGACTGTGCACTGCAAGACATACCTTTGGCAGACATTCCACTCGGTGGACCGACGACCTGGTGAAGATGCGGAAAGCTGCTGGAGCAGGCAGCACAGGACAGGTTGTTGCGAAAATCCTTGGGGGAAGCCTATATGTGAACTGCGGCTGATATGATATTCGTTAAATGGTTGGATGTTTTCGCTACCTATATGATTATTTAAAATAGAACCTAGATTTATCAAACATTTTCATGCTATCTGTCAACCTATACCACCTCAGTTGCAGAATACTAAATCTTATGGAATAGGAGCTTCTAGCAAGTTTTTTTAAAACACTTTTTTCTGTGTTGCCAAAGTTAATGTTGGTAACATAAGTATTATCTAAATATACGAGTAAGTACGTCGAGGATGTTTCCTATTACCGCAACTGTTCAATCTCATCGGTCAACGTATATTAAGATGGTTTCAGAACGCTGGGATTCGAGTTTGTATCTTTTGAACAATCTTAGATTCTCAGATTACACTACTATCATGGGCATTTCTGAGTCGGAACTAGCTGAACTTATAGCGTCGTCTCATGTCTGAAATACGGACTCCATATCAACAGGAGTAAAACATTAGTAATTTTCGTTGACTGGACCGGTACCATGGCACGAACCAATCAGCTGAGTGACTTTGACGTAGTATACAAGTTTGTGTACCTGTAGATAAAAGCAATCAGCGATAATGGTGACTTTCAACAAGAGATTATTTGAAAAAACACAGATGTTCAAAGCGAAGGTGAAAAGGCTTAAGAGGATATGGAGAAACAGAAGCATCAACCACAAAACAAAGATTAAACTTATACGGACTCTTATCTTCTTTGTATTCTTGCACACTTCCGAAACCTGGACGAATAAAGACCATAGTCTTAGCAGGATTGACGCATTTAAAATGTGGCGCTGGCGCAAGAAAATGTTTGCTGATGCTCCGAATTTCATGGACCGAGCATCGCACAAATGCGTCCCCGACGAGCTCAACATCAAGATAAGGCTCTTCACCATCTGAATGAACGTGTCCTCAAATTTTTCGGATACATGATACATGAAATCAGATCCATGATAGCTTAGAAAAGTTTGCCATCACTGGCCATGGATGGAAAGAGGAGTATAGGATGCATGCCCATGCAATGGGTACACACGGGCAAGACAATGACCAGGATGACACTGTAGGCCAGCATTCATAATGCTGATCGAGCGGCCTGCAGAGCTTTGGTGGCACGAGATACACATGATAGTCACGTCCTTCAGACATGAAGAAACGACGAAGAATAACCTATGTTGTGTAAAAATTGGACCAGGGGGCAAATTGTGTAGGTGATGCAAAACGATCAGTCAAGGACCATGCATTGATATAATGACTCACAATTTAAATTTCAGATTTTTATTCTCAATCAACCCAGTCAATTCTGTAAAAATGTGTTCAGCAATTATTTTTACATTTTTTTTGAGAATTGACTTAGGGTTACTCGGGGAAAGTTAATAATAAGTATTTATCACTTAATCACGCTAATATTAAAACATAAACGCGAATATATTGATATTTGTTTTTTTGTTCCACTTGAAATTTAGTGAGTAGATAGATCAAGCACTGGATAAACACAAGGGCAGCAGCTCGCGCACCGTGCACTTTCGGTTTAGCTATGATAACGATATCCACGCGGGCGAAAAGCTATTTACACAACAACGCAAAGATTTTGAGTTGATAAAGATGGCGCTTGCAAAGACCGGTTGGTAGGCGGCACTGCATGGCGCGGTGCGGTGGTGAGTTTCCGCTTCGGTGGTCACGTGACGCGCCGCCCAGGATAACTATCACGCCCTTTGTGTACAGGTGTAGGTAGAGTAACAACACTACCTCATAATAACTAGCTATTTTTCAATTAAAACCATCGTTTGAAATATATTTTCTGGACACTAATTAGCAAAGGTGCCTTTAAAAACATTTTCTTTATGTCTGGATAGTACGATCAGCTTACTATAGTCACACCCTGGACACTTCATACAACGGGCCAGAAATGACATTTCAAAAAACGTATGACGGAACAAACACAATGGTGGCGAAATCCTATACGTTCGAGAGCCAAACTGTAACCAATCTGTATAAATCTGGGTGACGAGAGGTGAGGTCGCAATCTTGAGAGCGGCTGGGAGTGTCCATACTGTATGTTAGTACTAATATATATACTTTGCTATAGTAGATGCCATCCTTGTACTTCATGATTAAGCAATGTCACCTAAAGTTATTTCCCAGATGTGGGGACAAGGCCCCCCTCTGAAGTGCCCCTTGTCATGGTTTTTTCCCATTTCGCAGAGAAATAATACCTAACGATTAGGAGCCAACTTTTAAAAAGATTGAGTTCACCTACAAGTATCTTTTTGTACCTAATAGGGCTGTCAACATTGAACCTAATATTGAAAAATATGAAGTTTTCCATTTCGGTTCGTTAATAAGAAGGAAAGTTTTGACACGATAATAAGGGAAAACATAAACATATAACCTTATTTTTTAGCTAAAAACTTACATATTTGAGTGTCGTACGTGTATTGGTTTTCTTAGTACAGTTCTCTGGTTAGAGATGATCCGGCGCGTCCTTTTCAAATCAATTTCAAAGTTAGCCAATTTTTTTTAATGTTTAAATATGCTGGAGTAGCTCATCAAGTCATCAGTCATCACTGAGAGTGAAAATACATTCTTGTTATACCAAAATTATCATCATATCAGCCGAAGGACGTCCACTGCTGGACATAGGCCTCCCCCAAGGATTTTCATGACGACCGGTTCTGGCTTCCCGCGACCTTCACCAGGTCATCGGTTCTTATACATAAATACTTAATTCTATTTTTTTTTGTGTCGTGCTATTGTAAGTATATTTCAAGTAATATACGTATATTTTTCTAAACACTCGAGGATCCTTCTCAATTTTTAACAAGTACCTTTTTTATCAGTTTAATTTGTACCTACTTCCTTCCTTCCACCGTTGTTACTTTTCCTCAACCACTTATTTGTTGGCTGGCACAACGCACACGACTTGCCTCACTGAGTTGTTTATGTTATGGGTTTTTATGCAGGGAGTTGACCAATTAGTCGTTGGATAGCATGTTTGGGTGGCAGCTATCGGCGACATGGCGGTGCGGTTGGCCGTAATGGTGCGTCGTCGGGTCGTAATGTGTTTTTGGCGTGCCGCGCCCTTTCCACCCTATCTACCAACCAATATTTAGGACCAGCACCATACAAATACCTTTTAAAAACTTCACCCATAACCTGGAGATTGGGCGTTGCGTGGGCCCATTTTTACATTACGACGACGAATAATTAGCTTTATCAGATATCATTTTTACGATCCTAGTAATTTACCAGTGGCGATGGCGCATAAAAGCTGATGTTTGTGTTAGTTACTTTGTCGAGTAGCGTTTTTATGTTTTTCAATTTTTAAAACCGAGATTAAACAAAGGTATACTTTTTATTCTGTTATTTCGGGTCCTTTGCTACATCAAATTTTGTCAAACACGAAATTCTATCCGCGGCGCATTAATTCCAAACGGTTCTACACAAAATTGTCACCTAATAAGTATTTGAGTTTTTTTTTTACTATTAAAACGTAGATAATCGAAATGAAAAGGTCATTGGAGTGTAAGAAAAATGTTCTTCTATTAACTTACAAAATATCGTGGCATGTAATTGTATATGGGTGTCAGGGATGTCATTGGTAAATTCAAACTACAGAAGAAACTTTATATCCCGAAGCCAGTTTAGGTGTTTTTTGTATCCACAATTGGTGTAGCCCTTGGCATCATCTTACCTACGTCAAAGTCGAAAGGCGGCACTATAGGTATAAAATTTCATTTTTTATATAATTATATTAACGTAAATATGCAAAATACCTACGTTAAACAAATGGTCAAATCAGAATGGGAACACATGGGGCAATTGAGAGGTCAAATCAGAATGGGAAAACATTTATTTTGCTCCGATTATGATGGATTCCTTAGAGTTGTTCAGTTTTGGTTTCATGAATAGAAGTTTTTCAGCAAAAAAAACATCATCCTACTGTCTATCCTTTTATGAATTTAAGTAGGCAGACAGGTTTGAGATGCGGGAAGATAGGGTTTTAATTGATGTAGAGGCGACGACGGGGATCGGAAAGAAGCTGCTGACTTTAGCAGAGGGTGTGGAACCGCGGGAAAGCGTAATAAAAAAACCGGCCGTGGCGAGTCGGACTCTCGCGCTCAGGGTTCCGTACCAAAACATATTTGGGTACAAAACCGTACAAACATCAACGAGTACCATAATCAGATTGAAGGGCAAATTTAACTTTGTAGTTGAAAAATGATCAAAATATGTGATAAAAATGGCCGTATCCCAGCCGTATCTTTTTATTGCTTTGATTAAGAAGCTTGATTTCAGGGGACCTAAAGCTTTAAGCCCTTATTGAGAAATAACTTTTCCCTTGGAGCCCCTCGGTGGGGACGTATATGAGCTGATGTGATGATGATGATGAAAGCTTCAAGGGATATAGACCCTAGTATTTGATATTAATCTAACTTGATACCACCATACGTTACAGACGGAAACAAAATGATCATTGTCACCAAAATAATCGTCGGTCGTGACCTTTACAGAATCTATCTAGGATAAAGGAAATGAAAAAACCTTTTCCTTTTGAGGTATGGAACCTCAAAAAAGGAAATTGCGAGTAGCTATTCCCTTTAGGAATCGTGACATTTTGTACTTTTTGGTATTTATCTCATGATTTAGTATTATAAACTTCTTAAGCTCTGTAGCTTTCCGTATCTAATTATTTACACAAACCTATCATTATTTTATTTACTAAATGCAGAAAATAGATTATTTTAATTAATTTTCTGTATAGCCAGATACCGATACCAATGCTTTTTTTTTTTTTGAAGAAACTCGAAGGTTGTGTGTGAAGTCGACCAACCCGCGCTGGGCCCACCTGATTGACTAAGGCCCCATCGCCCTAATTCAGGGTAGGCTCGAGCTTCGCGGTGGGGACGTATATGACCTGATATGGTGATGATATTCAGATACAGATTATAACAAAATGTTTCCCTTAGTATACATATAACATGCCTTTTAATTTTAAAATTTGCAAGTAATAAGATAAATTATTTTATTTCGCTTTAAAAACATGGTACCTACTTATACAAAAATAATAATTGTACTGTAGTTATACAATTATTATTTTCTCATTTTTAGTCCTGTAGGTGTGAAGATGTAGTTGTGAAGTGTGTAGTTGTAAATTTGTCGATTGCAAAATTTGTACCGAACAGACCAACAATTTATTTTTATAACCTACATTGCATTGTAATCCAATTCTAAGCTATCGGTGTCATGTCTCTAGCTCATCGAGAAATTCATTAAAAATAAATTTCAAAATTTGTACCGAACAGACAAACAGAGAATAAAAGCGAGTTAATAAAAACGTGTTAAAATTGATCAATCAGTTGAATGGTTTCGTATGAATAATTATTTTGTTAGAATTCTAAGAGGCTCTTGAACTCTTTGTATATTTTAAAGTACCGTAACAAAAATACACAGGTCGTAAGAAAATTAGGCCTCATCATACTGAAAAACTTTTTCTAAAAGCGTCAGTGGTTCAACGGTAACGACCCGGTTCTCCTAACCAGAGGCACAGTGTAAGGAATCTACATACAGTGGCCTAACGCCTTTGATATATGTGTGGAAGCCGTACTGTAGTATCCGCCGTTTTCCAAAAGAGCGCGCTAAATATATCCGGATTGTAAAACGGCGGCGTTTTGTAATGCGGTGACATCACATTCAGCCGATTCGGTCAGTTTGGATTGATTATGCAGTCAAAGAGCCAGCAGTGCGAGGCTTCTCCCCCCACCTCCCCTTGGTAGCAGAATGCTTCTAGGAAGAAGAAATCATCCGTTTTATTCGGAGTTTTTACTCAGTACCTAGTTTACAAAGCGGTGCAAAATCCGCCGTTTCGCAAAGCAGCTGTCCCGAACGGTGACCAAGGTCCCAATTACCTTGGTAACCATTCGAAACAGTTCATTCAACCTCTCCCGTCTCACCCCTCGGCCCCTGCACAATTGCCATGTCTAGTCTACATGGATGACTGTATGGATTCTGCAGACTGTGTTAGTGGTCCCCGGATTCGTCCCCCCGGGACCCAATGAGTTTCTCGATATTCACACTTAGTCTTATACAGATTGTTTCAACGGTGAACAAAAACAAAGTAAGGTACATAAACTGCTTATTTGATAACCAGACGTGTACGAAGGCACAGATGAAAATAATAGTACTAACGTAACGAAGGTTGCGTTGTACACGTCTGAAGGAAAAATCTATATGCCCTACACGTGACTGCGACCGAAACTAAGTGCACCCCCATACAAGTGCCGTCTCTCCCTAACGAGATAGTATGGTTTATTAAACTACACGATAAAAGAAAAGTTATGCAAACGCCAATGCGAGCCGGGAAGCTGTGAAATTAATACACAGTGGATAAATGAAGGATTTTTGTTTGTGGATTGTGGATGCCTACTAAAGCTTGGCGATGCTCCACTTTCTTAATGCCGCGTAAATTCTATTGATTCTTTCATATCAATTTACATTTTAGACAGCTGTATATAAGTCATTCGAAACATACAACCAGAGTTCTACAAAGTTCCGAAATTAATAAAAAATGTATTTTCAAACAGTTTATCGAATAATTTGAATCGATGCTAATTCAATACCGAATAGAATCAGCAGCTATTCAAAACGTAATTTTTATTTTCGACATTCACCAATTCGGACTTGAACCCAGTGTGTGGATTTCCGATATTGGGAAGAAACCCGTATCCTAGCAGGGGGACGTCAACGGGTTGGTAACTTAGAGTTTACATAAAGCTTGATTATGTATTCTCTAAGGTAGTTAAAGACATTACTTTCTTTATAAAATTCGTACTATTCAGTTCACAGGATGTAAAAGTTATGATAATATGACAGACAGGGATAGATGAATAGTAGTATGGATTGGATGGTCTAATATTAAGAGCTCATTGATGGACCCCTTACAACTTATGCAAGTCATTATTGCTTACCAAAGGGGAACGTCAAGGGTTGTGAACGCTTTAAACTTTCTTTAAAAAATTCATACTATTCAGTTCATAGGATGTAAAAGTTATGACAATACCACAGACTGATAGACGGATAGTAAAATAGACTGGACGATCTCACATTAAGAGCTGATTGATGACCATTTACCACTTATGCGTCATTATTGGTAACCAAACTATCTTTTACCATCATCATATCAGCTACACTGCTGAACAAAGGCCTCCGCCAAGGATTTCCACTACGACCGGTCCTGCGCTGCCCGCATCTAGCGGCTTCCCACGACCTTCACCAGGTCGCCGGTTACTTTAAACCGAAGGATGGGCAGCAGCGTCCTTCCCGTGCATTGCAACACACCTGCACCCACACTGTGATCGCCAACTCACCCAAGCATGGCGATTACGGCAAAACTCCCTAATGATCAACACACCCAGAAAACTTTTATACAACGCAGGAAAATCATAAACATTTTTATGATATATCTAGATGTGGGAAAAAATGTGCAAGAACTTTTTGTTAAGTCACTAGTCATCAGTAGACAAAATTGTTTAAATAATGAAATTTTGGCGAAATAATCACTAACTTTTATTTTTTTATCAGGTACGGTATGGATTTAAACGGCGCGAGAAGAAAAAACGCTACAAGAGAAACGACCAGCACTCTAAAGGCGTGGCTCAACGAGCATAAGAAGAATCCATACCCAACGAAAGGCGAGAAGATAATGCTTGCTATTATCACCAAGATGACGCTGACGCAGGTGTCGACATGGTTCGCGAATGCGCGCCGGCGTCTTAAGAAGGAGAACAAGATGACTTGGGAACCCAGGAATAGGGTCGATGACGACGACAATAATAATGAAGACGATGACCACAAAAGTAATGATGGCAAGGATGGATTAGGTAAGAATGTTAAGTTAGTAATGACAATATGTGGTTGCAGCCCTAAAGTTGCCCCCCCCCCCCTATTATTTCGAGGGAGCCGTAAAAGACTAAGGGAACAAACCGGAGGATGGACAGCAGCGTCTTTTCCACGTACTGTGCCACCACATTGCACACTGCGATCGCTAAGCTGCTCCAGATCAGTAATTAAGTCAATAACCTAGTATTTGTATAATTTCAATTAATTTATTTGAAGTAACACATACAATTTGTTTCAGATGGCAAAGATTCCGGCACAGGATCAAGCGAAGATGGAGATCGACCGCAGCAAAGGCTTGATCTATTAGGGCAAAGGACTGAATCAGAGTGGTCTGAGTCCCGAGCAGATAGTGGCCCAGAATCACCGGAGCCGTATGAAAGACCTTTACATCCTGCTTACCAACATTTGCCAACTCGAGCGCCTCCTGGTAGTACCCCCACGTCAGCTAAACCTAGAATATGGTCACTAGCTGATATGGCAAGTAAAGATGGTGAAACGCCTGCACCACCTTCATCTGCTTCTGTATTTTACCAATCAGCGGCAGCAGCTGCGGCCAGGCTAGCACATCCTTACGGCAGGCCGGAGCTGTATAGAGGCCTGTATCCACCGACGCACCCCGCGGACGTAGCGCTGCTGGAATACTCGCGGTCGTTGGCGTTGGCTGCGCCCGCGCCTGCGCCGCCCGCACCCTCGCCCTCTTCCTCCTCCACGTCGTCGCTGGCCGAACAGCCGCCGCCCCGTGCCTGACCGCTAGCCTCACGCCCGCCGCTGGCGCATCGACAATAACTGCGATCTCACCCGATCAGTGCCACGAGGGCCTTTCAATTGTAAATATAAATGTCTAGTAAAAATATAAATATGTATACATACGTATATACGTGATAATACATTAAAGATATGCACCGGTAGAATGATTCGATTTTTGATAGTGGACGCATGTGAGCTGTTCGCCGCCGATGCATGAGAGTGACAGTCAAAACGACGTCGGCGCAGAGCCCGCGCCGGCCGAACGACAATACTAGGTGCTAATACAAGTTGAACCTTACTACATGTTACTGTAGTTCTTATTAGAGAAGTAAAAACGAAATTATTTTATTTAATTAAAAATAAGTGCGAAATTTAGTTGATTTGTAGATAAACTGAATAATGTTTCTGATTTGTAGTGTTCCCTATAGTAATTTTGGAGTATGAATGTCATTGTGCTGTTTAGTGCCTAAATGTGTCTATTAATAACAATTGTTTTACAGCTTCTGCTAACGAAAATTGGGAAACGTATTAATACGTGGTCAGTAGTTTTGAAATGTCGCAATTTAACTTACTTAGCTAATACTTTTCTCAAAAATTTACGTAGGTCTTAACTACAATATTGTCTAGTCAAGGGACTATCAAATAAAATGCTATGTAATGAAATGATTATGTTCGTAGTTTACAAGTCGTTTGAAACCTAAGTACACAACCCCTCCAAGCAACCAAACCCGCATTATGACGACCAAAGACAAAAGAATAAGTATCTGCAATCTGCGAAAGACCTTCATTTCAATTTTAATTTTTACAGCCATGCTGAGCATACTCTCTCGGGCAGCCTTGATAAAAAATCTCAGATTTGATTAAAAAAAATATAATAATACGTAATTTGGGTTTATGTGGGAGGTACCTTACTCGGAATTTTCTCGAAAGGATTAACTACCCAGTGCAGGTTGCCTTATTAAGTCCTAGTTATTTAAAAAGTTTCAATAAAATCGTTGGAGCCATTTTTGAGAAAAAGTAACAATCAACTGGCTTTGTATGGGACCTTTATTTTGAATTTTCTTAGAATCACAAACTACTGCATGCAGTAGCTGTAGCCCATGTGAAATTATAGTACCGTATCAAATTTCATCAAAAACGTTACATCCATTTTTGAGTAAAAAAATAATGAGTGAATTTTTAGTTATGGTGGCAACCCTAAAAGTCAAAGTAGGAGAAATTTAAAAATACCGATTAAAACATATATTTATTGCTTGATTTTTTACCCAAATCCATGTAGTAGTTTGGGAACTCCAGCACCGGGCGGACGCAGAGACAACACACACAAACATTTATTTTTTAGACTTTATTAGTGTTAAGACAATCGATCACCATCAAAATCTCCACTTTAATTTTTTTGCCATCACAATATCTTTTTCACTCCTTCGTCCCTAGAAATTAAAAATTGCTTACAGTAGTGCGCATAAAGTTCATGTACGGATATAAATTAATTATATTAAGAGATCAGGAAATGTGTTCTTCTATGAGTTATTGGTATTTTAGGGTTCCCGTGATTCATCTGTCCGTCCGTCCGTCAGAGATAGTCACAGCGTCATAAGTACGTAACTTTTACGTGTCGTATTTCTGACACTAAGAGTCCTGAACAAAGGCGAAGTAAAATTAATCAGATTAGATCAAAATCATATATTACAAAAGCCTACTCATAATACTGCCAATAGGAATGTTCCATGGGGTCACGAGGTTTCACCTCGAATCCAAAGTTATCTAATTAAAAGCAGCAGAAGCAAGATATTATTAAAACTGACAGATAATTTGTCAGTAACACATAAGAAACTACAACAAGGATGTCCTAGAAATGAAGACTACGCCGATGCATTGATTATGGTTATGCCTTGAATAACAGATGAGTGCCAGTTTTATATAAATGACCTGAAACACACGTAAAAAAAAAGGTCGCAGTAGCCACCCTGTTAGATATGACAAAAGCTTTCGACCGAGTAAAGAAAACTGACAGAAACTGAACTTCCTATCCTACCTACAAGTTTGACAAGTTTCCAAGGTAAAACTGAAAGGCTTCCTATCATCAAAACTTCCAAAGTCTCTCCAACATGTTAAGCAGTCGACCGTAACGAAAG
Organism: Coleophora flavipennella; assembly: GCA_947284805.1. Taxonomy (NCBI): domain Eukaryota; kingdom Metazoa; phylum Arthropoda; class Insecta; order Lepidoptera; family Coleophoridae; genus Coleophora; species Coleophora flavipennella. Next base: position 17,555,599 of record OX369308.1, read on the forward strand.
ACGCCGCAGCTCAGCCACCATAAGTAAGTACATCGTGAGGTGCGCCAATCCAGGAAGAACGGCCGAAACCCAACCCAAAATCCTGCTCGCAGTAGCTAAAAGCGGCAGTATCAAATTGTAGGGGAAAAGTCCACAGGTTTTAAAAAAACAGCTCTCACAGAGCTTAGATATCCACGAACAAGACAAGGTGTTTCCTCTTAGCATTTCTAATTTGTTTATACTGGAAAATACAAACAGTGTAAGAAGATTATTAGTACGATCATCATCATCATTATATCAGCCGATAAACGTCCACTGCTGGACAAAGGTCTCCCCCAACGATTTCCACGAAGACCGGTCCTGCCCTGCCCGTATCCAGTGACTTTCCGCGATCTTCACCAGGTCGTCGGTCTACCGCGTGGCAGGCCGGCCTACGCTACGTTTTACGGTGCGCTGTTGCCACTCGAGAACTTTATTGCCCCAACGGCCATCTGTTCTACGAGCTATGTGCCCTGCCCACTGCCACTTTAGTTGAGCGATTCTTTGAGCTATGTCGGTTACTTTGGTTCTCCTGATGATCTTCTAATTTCTGATTCGATCGCGTAGGGAAATCCCGAGCATAGCTCGCTCCATTGCTCTTTGGGTGACTTTGATCCTTTTTATGAGGGCCATAGTAAGCGACCATGTCTCAGTTTTGTAAGTCATCACTGGCAACACACACTGGTCAAAGACCTTAGTCTTGAGACAAGTAGTAGGATATCTCAATTACAATTATTTCTAGTATCTTTTAATGGACATTTTTGATGCAGTTTTTACGTCATGAAGTAATGAATGACTGCAGAACCGTAAACTATGCGAGGGCTTACACGCTTTTGACCGGGTTTTTAATCGTGGTATTCAATGGTAGTATTGTTATATACTTAGGTATTCCTATTTTTATACTCGTATATACAAGGTTATTCATTTTGACCTAACATCCGTTTGTCCACTTGTTCTTAAGGTCAAAGGTACCAACGTTTGTTCTACCACTTTTTGAATAATCGTCAAAAATATATCTTTCCACTTAATTGTATAGCTACACCGGGTGTAAAGGACAGATTCACGAAAACTGATATGGTGCTTTCAGTTTATCATACTAAGATAGACGGCATAAACAAAACGTTCAGAAATACAATGGAAACCAAGAATCCATGTGTTTATTTATTTTTCTCCTACGCAATGTAACGCGAAGTCGGGCCAATGCGACGCACACGCACAGTGAGTTAATGATCGCTGGACATACGAGTTTTGCATCAATTGCTGCTTTCAAAAACAAACGAAAAAATCCTGAAAGAAACTCCAGTGAAACATGACTTAGCTATCAGTTTTCGGAAACCTGTCCCTTAAACCCTATAATATTTTGATGATATTTGTTTAGAATCCAATTTTTATCAACCCTATTACTGAGACTTCGCTGTCCTTCCGTCCATCCGTCTGTCACCAGGCTGTATTTCATGAACCGTGATAGCTAGACAGTTGAAATTTTCACAGTAATGTATTTCTGCTGCCGCTATAACAACAAATACAAAAAAATTTAAAAATGAAAGTAAGGGGGGCTCCCATACAACAAACGTGATTTTTTTATAGATAGTACGGAACCCATCGTGCGTGAGTCCGACTCGCACTTGGCCGGTTTTTACTAAGTGGTAGAACAAAAGTTGTTGCCTTTGACCTTAACAATAAGTGGGCCAATGTAAAAAAAATGTCACGTCAAAATGTGTAACCTTGTATACTCGTGTTTACGAGTCATACAAGATAAAAGACCACGTATTAATTTTCAACAAATATATTATTATATCATGAGAATGGTAAAGTAAATGACAAAAGCTGTTTTTTTTTCACATAAAATAAGTTGGAAAATCTCAAATTGTGTGGGACCAAATTGACAGAGACGGATCCTATCTTGGTGTACTATTTATTGAACACTCAACAATTATTCCCTAATTGATGTCATGAAGTCATACTAATTCACACAGTGTACTTATTTGAAATTACAAAAATATGTCTGCATATACCTAGATGCGTTTCCCATTTTAGCTAGCTGCAGTGACATGTTCTTCCAGTAACATGTAATAAAAGTTGAAAGATAATTTGACATTACTATGTGTAAAAATGGCCTTGTATTATTATTGTAACGTTATAGGATTGTATGTACAGTTAGTTAGGTGTGTCCTCAATTTGTTTCTATTTGTAATTTTTATTTTAATATTGTAGAGACTGAAAGTCCAAAATTGAGTCTATAGTTTTGTACATATGCGTCACTGTTGTAATTATACAATTAAATATTAACATGACTATATAAGAGAAGTAAACGCAATAATTTTCTGTATTAGAAACTCTTCTAATGTAAATACAAAAATATACGGTGAAAGACGTTAATATTAATGAATATATAACTATAATTTAGTAAAACATTGTTCACTAGGCATAACATTTACTTTTTTCCTTAGTGAAAACAAAACTATCAGTATTCCTAATAAGTCCAATCTTTTTTTTATTTATATTGTATTTTGATTTGCCTTTGAGACACATCGATGTAACTATAGGCTTTTAATGAATTAGTAGGAGTGCATTTTTTTTCTCATTAATTCCGAGCTTCAAACGTCTTTTAACCGTTCCCAAGAAAGGTGTGTGAATAGATGCAATAAAATTTATTACAGAAATATACCATTATAGTTTTATTACTTATCAATATTAATCTGATATTTTATCTGCCTGAGTACCTACGTAAATAAAATATGTTAATTACAATTTTAAAATCTACACTTTAAAAGGATAGTCCACATATTTACTACAGACGGTCTGCATATTTGTTATATTCAACTTCTTCGTAGTTCCAATAAGTAGGTACTTATTTCATCAAAAAATATTTCCATAAAGTTAGAAAAACCGGCCTAAAGAAAGTCGGACATGGGCGTCGAGGGTTTTATGCCACACTTCTGGATAAGATACTTATTTTAAAATCATCAACTACCTACAACAATGATACATATATTTATTTCAATCAAAGACATCCACAAGAGTGACCGAAAATGTTTTTTTTTATTCAGTTCGGGGCCCTTGGCGGTTTTTGTTATTTGATGTTTAACTAGTACACGCACACACAGTTTGATGCTTGTATGTGTTACCGTTTTTACAATAGAGTAAAAACAAAAAAAACTTAAAGAAATTTTATGTATGGGAATGCCTCCTAATGTTTAGGAAATCTGCTATAATAGCACATTTTCTTAAATTACTTCAACCAACAGCCCATTACGGTTTAAAAGATACAGCCTTTTAAGGGTAAGACAGACCGACCGACGACCCGTATAGAGTTCGTAATACCAACGATCCCTTGGGTGGTACCATTTGGGAAAAAATGAGCTATGTAAAATCAAGAAAAATATTACCTACACATTAGAGAAATAAACTTAATTTCATAAATCATAGTCTGAATTATCTATAGGTTCTTTGGAAAAAGTTGTTCAGGTATATTTTGATTTCAATTGATTTTTAGAGCATACAACTGCTTAACTAAGATACGCTTAAGACTAAGAATAATAATGTATGTAGTTTAGTCGTCATCACTTACGATAACACTTGAAGCTCAATAAATTTATCTACTGTCACCATGAGCCTAATTAGACATCAAAGAACTTCAGTGATAAACTCTTTATTATGAAAGTACACAAATTTTGTAAACCGTAATTAGGCCGACTTAACAAAATACACATAAATCATCGATGTAAGGTGCTTTGATGTGTCCGTGTCCGGCGTGACGTCAGTACGGTGCCTTGTGATATGTCATACATTCATTATTTGCTCACGTAGACTAGATGAAAGGCAACCACAATATAAATAAACAAATCGTGTGAAGCACAGCCTGTGACAATCTTTCAAAAGGCAGCAATGACGGCTTTATATTGGAATTCATGAGAACTCTTTCATTTAGGTACACTTTGATCAAGTGCTATCTTTAAAAATAAATTAAATTAGTTCACGATATAATTCTGTCAAAGTTCTGCTTTTCGCTAAAATTTAAAAACAAATTAACACTTACATACTCGTTACATAGGTATTTCTTCATCTTGACATAAAATACTCATAGCATCCCTACTGCTGTGGTAGATAAGGGTATCTGTCCCATATCTGTTGCGGTTAAGCCATATATACATTAGTCAGATCTGGATTGAAATTGGTTATAAGATTTTGGCGCACTGGGCCAGCGTGGTCGGCTAAGGCCCGATCGCCCTAATTCAGGGTAAGCTCGAGCCTCTCGGTGGGGACGTATAAGAGCTGATAGGAATAAGATTTTGGCCATCCTAACTAACGGAAGATCCTATAAAAACTGAAAATTCTGATTCATGACTTTCTTTAGTCGGACTAGCACGAACAGCTTTACATAAATAGGTATACTTACGCATAGATCATACTAATATTATAAACGCGAAAGTTTGTAAGAATGTATGGATGTTTTTTACTCTTTCACGGCAAAACTTCTGAACAGATCTGAATGAAGTTTGGTAGGTACACAGGTTAGGACCTGGATTAACATATAGGCTACTTTTTCCATGCTCGAGAGCCGCTTGCGGCTCGTGCACTGCGCACCCTCTAAGGCGCTTTGCACACGACGGGGCGGGGCGGGCCGGTCAATTTCGGTTAAAGGCGCGGGAAACAGTTAGTGTTTCATAAAAGCGTAGTTTCAAAACGTAAAGTGTACTAGCGAATGCTAAACAACCATTTGGAACAGTGATGAACTAATTCTTGCTCTAACTGTTGGCAAACCACGGAAAAAATCGAGAAAACCGTCAATCTAAGGTTAAGGTCGTGCTCCAAGAAGCTTAAGCTGATCATGCAAAATGACCACACATTCTTAACTGACTGGGGAACTGAGTTTATTCCAGAATCAGAAAAAAAACAAAAAATCCGGTAAACCGCAAAATTCTTCCGATACTTTTTTCTACCTCAGTTGAGGCTAATTCATCGCTTTCAAAAACTTCTAAAATTCCATTCGCTGACTTACCATTTGTATAGATACAAGTACGTAACTAATCATGTGTGGATGTATAAACCAAGAGAATATTCAGTCAGTGGCTAATCAACATTTCTAAGACGTGACTCACATCAATATTTTAGTTCACATTTCAATTACACTCATGAAGCAATCACGCATCATTGTCACCTCGAAATGCTTGCTTTGTTGTATCTTTACCAGTTTATATAACACCGTCATTCAGTTAGTACAATAAAGCTATCCGATCGAGTCGTATATTGAAAGCAAATTCTAACGTCAACTCGCACAAGTGACTTGAGGATTTCATTCAAAGTCGTGAGAGCGATATAAGCTGATCAGAAAGAAAAAAAAGTTCTTCGAGTTATTTTTACGAATGCGCTCTGAGAGCAGCGTGTTGTGTAAATAGTCCAACATGTTTCTGTAACAATGAAATCTTAATAGCCGATGACAAGCAAAAGTCAATATAACAATCTGTGGGTTGATTACTCAAATCAAGTCGTTCGCTCGGGATTTATACAAAACTATGTTTCCTACATAGCTTTGATAATGTCAAGATTTAAGAAAGCCTAAAATTTGTTAGTTATTTCTGTTAAAAAGATAAGCATGAAACAAATATCTATTGCATACCTGGTTACTAAAGCGTTGTTCAAATGTTCTGATACAGTCTGATCGAATATTTTTTCAGCACTTAAATATCAGCCTTAACATAACCGATTTACAGATCATTTTGTGTTCAAGTTTGCAGAAAATCCTTGAGGCAGGAATGTCGATTTCGTAGCAGCGAATGCTATGCCATCTAAAATATTGGACATCTCCATCTCGGTTGCTGTTTTGTTTCTGTCGTGGTTGTTGCCGCGAACAATGACTCGGAATGGTCAGGGAATGTATGCATAGTTTTTAAGAAACTAAAAACTTCCTCCCACGTGGCGATCTATTCAATATTGCATTCCCAAAAATATACATACTATTATAAAATGAGCATGTGGTTCAAATAAAAATATATTACTGCTTTTAACTTTGTAAAACTAGGTTGGATTTGTAGAAGAGCATTTTCTAAGCCCACCTGGTTAGCTACTACCACCTTATCTAAACCGTGCCGCCAAACATCAATGTTAATAGCATTGATGTGATCCAGCATATCATCGTAATAAGATAGTCAGTTTACTATTACGCCGGAGAATATTGGTAAGCTCGTTTGCATCGACGGCATTATAGTCACTTATAGTTATAAATTTTGGATAAAAAAGGTATACAAGTAGCTACATATTTAACAGTATCTCAAAAATGGACAATATTATACAATATTTTTTTGCTGCTTTAAACAACCAGTGCTGGCAAAACAGGAGGATGTTTTAATGGACACGATTATTTTATTAAAACATGAAAAAAACACTTAAATAGTTTATAGTTTTTCCGAATCTAATGAAATGATAATATGGACTATTACAAAGTATAAGAGTTAAGTTACCAGGGATTTTCTTCCCTAGAAACATTTTTCATATATTTTTTTCCAATTTTATAAACATTTTATTGACCATCAACCCTACGAACGACTTATTACCTACTCCCACCCAATTCTTCCAGGCATCTGAATGATGGTTTATATTATTTTTTGTGAGCATACCATGTCATCGGAACGATTGTCGTCGGTTCCCTATGATTTATCGATGTCCATATTACAAATACGACACAAGATTATGCGATTCTTTATTTCTTCTTTAGGCCATATTAGTATTCCGCCAACAGTCCTGTTCAAAGTTGGTTTTGTCATACCGGCTAAATGTTATTTTGTTGGAATTTCAAATAAACAATTGTTTCTTTTTTTTCATAGGATTTATTTATAATTAATTCGAAGCTCAATCAGCGATGACGAAGTCTCCCGTTGGCATATTTAGAGCACTCATGAATTAAAACTGAGGATTGTTTTGCCATTTGGTTTCAGATGTATTATACTTACAACTTAATTTGTACTCTGAGAACATTAAATTTTAACATTATGATTAAGAAAGCGTGTGTGACTGCAACCTTCTTATACTTTGTATAGGTACATTAAAAACCAATAAACTGTCCCACTGATGTCCCACTGGATGCGGACAGCGCAGGACCGGTCGTTGTGGAAACCCTTGAGGGAGGTCTTTGTCCAGCGTTGGATGTCTTTTTCGGATTATATGATGATGATGATGAAACGTCTTTACTGCTGGGGCACGAGTCTCTTCCCAAACTCGTGGAGTTTAGGCCATACTCCACACCGGGGGCCTATTCCGGTTTGGTAGGGGCTAAAGGATTAGTGGTAACCCAATTGTCAGAAGTTTTTCAAGCCGCCTATAGGGCATATCAGATGCTTAACGGCTTAACTACTGCCATCCAGTAATAGCCACAGGCACCAACGGCTCAACGTGCCTTGCGAAGTAAGGGCACAGATGAGATACTAGTTACTTCAGTACGGGAACGGTCGAGAAAAATGTCGGTAACAGTCAAACCCATCCAGGTAATGACCGTGCTTCAGGTTAGTTAATATGCGTGATTGATCCAACCACGCAAATTGCACTGAGCTACGTCTGACGTAGTAGGGAGATACCTACGACTTTTTTAGAGTAGTGGAAACTGTAGTTTTTGGAAGAATTAGGTGACTGACCAGATGATACAGTGGCAGAGTTCCTGCCTGCTGGGCCGTGGGTTCGATCCCCACCCAGAGCATACCGTCATGTGACAGAAACGTTTGCCATAATGTAGAGTTAACCCCTTTACAAAACAGCACGCCGCTGAGTAAATTACTGAGTAAAAAACTCCGAATAAAACCGAGCCAGACGGGACGGACGGATAGAGTTACGTTAGGTTATGTAAAGCAGGGATGTTATGGATATGAAATTTCGGATACGTATTGGATACGGATATAGAAATGATTATTGTACCGGATACGGATACGGATATGAAATTATTTCGGATTATCCGTTAGTTTCGGATAAGGATATGTATTAGATTTTTAAGGAATTTCAGAAGTAAAATATAAATATAAGACGTATGATAAAACGACAACAGAAGAAAAAAACAATGCGCGCTTGTGTCGACCTCTACCCGGCCAATCAACAAAACAACCTTTCATAACGTGTCCCAATTAGGCTCCGCCCCTATCCGATACTATCCGAAACTTTTATTTCGGATTGGGTTACGGTTATAGTTATTATTTTATATCGGATATCCGATAGTTTCGGTTACGGTTACCGAGCTCCCTAACATCCCTGATGTAAAGGATGTCTTGTTTTACCTTGAAAAGCAGCCCCGCTAGGCGGGCCTCTGTCCGACTAGGTTTTATACGGAGTTTTTTAATTAGTAGTTTTACAAAAGGCGCGCCGTTTTGTAAAACGACTAATTCTACGATACAGCTGCGACATTTTCCATAGTAAAGTTGGCTAGATAACCGTGAGTGATTTGTCCTTGAATAATATTATTGTTATGACAAATTATAGATTGATGAAATATAAGATGATGGATCTCCATTATACTTTTTTGTTAAGTAGGCAAATAAGAATTGTTTTTCGTGTTATCTTTCTTCACTACTGAATGGTTTTGAATAGGATTTGACCCGTTGATATCTACTCATAGCTTAGTTGTTCAGCTAGGTTTTTCACGTTTTGATAAAATAAAATAAACAACTTTTTTATACAAATCTTGACGTAATGATTTAGACGTTGCAAATAGGCACGGCGGAATATTATGCGAGTTCATCAAACGCTAAGCAGGCACTAAATTCTTTTGATTTTTTTTGCTTTTTAGGGTTCCGTACCGAACAACTTAGCTAAGCATAGTAATTGGGTTTCGTTGGCACCCTTTGGGTATGAAACCCTAAAAACGGTTTTATTCAGAGATACATAGATGATACTAAGAATAGGCCGTGAAATTGTAAGAAATGGAGCCGATTGACAATTTGCCGTGCCATTATGATTTCACTACGCCTGATGTTTTTTTTTTATTAAAAATTTGAGTGCGTTTGACTGCAGCTCACCTGATGGTAAGTGATGATGCAGTCGAGGATGGTACACGTAAACTCAATGTGCAGACAACCGGACTGGCACTTTGCTTCATAGTGGGAAAGTATACCTGCCTAGTGGAGCCGCTCGGCCCACGCCAAGCTGGTGGATACAGCACTTAAGGTGGTAATATTACAGATTTTTGTTATTTTTGACGTAATTCACTCCTAAACGATAGAAAACCCAAGGTTGAAAAAAATACCCTTATTTTTGATGATGTTCCTTTAAGTCAAAAGCTATTAGAAACACGATTGAGCAGTTTTGGCTCGATATAAAAAATCCCAAAAATAGGTCTACACCGTTACTTTCAACTCTCGTTATGACTAATATTTTGGAGAATAAATTTTAAAAATATACAACAATATTTGTTATGATAATACAAAGTGATTAATGTTATTATTTTTTATACTTTCATTGTAGTTTTTGATTGAAACGAAAAATAATTGAATAAGTGAAAAAGTGTGGTTATTTTCTTTACTCTTTACACGTAAAAAAAAGACGGAGACAACTGTTCTAATCAATATCTCGCCTTAAAGAAACGTGCAGTATTACCACTGGATGTCTTATGCTGACACCTGTGCAATTGCTGTATCCGCTAGCTGGAATTGCGCCGCTGCTGGAAGTCCGCAGGTCTGTGGCAAGCTCCCTTGAAAAAACCAAAATGGTGAGCGACACTCGGCACCCTCTACACAATCTACTTCTACGCCACAAAGGCACCAAAACCATAAAAACTTTGTTCGCCGTGTCGCTCCCCTGACAAACGACCCTCCAGAAACGGGAGTTAAACTATGGAAGAATAGTGTCTCCATTATTGGTTCCTTCGTTCCGATCTCCGAGAATCCCTCACCTGGATATGTTGTCATGGTAAACCTGGAAATCTCTTAACAGACTCCGGACTCAGGTTGACCGAAGTAAAGAAAACTTGTTCAGGTGGGGATTCAGTGCGGTGCGGTCCCACAAAGAATGGATCACCAAATTACGTGTCCTTCTTGCCCTGTCACCTGCACGTGGGAGGACTTGATGCAGGCCACCGACATGGCAATTCGCGTGGCTGGGGTTTGGGATGGGACTATCTGAATTTGCCGTCGACTCGAAAAGAAGAAGAGTGAAATTATAATATCACGACTTCGACAATTATACCTGCGACATCATCATCATCATCATCGTATCATCCGAAGGACGTCCACTGTTGGACATAGGCCTCCCCCAAGGATTTCCACCTGCGACATATACAAACCTAATTTAACCGCCTCTGTGGCGTAATGGTTAGTCCATTCGCTTCACACTTGGAGGTCGCGGGTTCGATTCCCGGCGGGGTCAACTTTGTAAGACTCGGTTTGGTTGGCGGTAGGGCAATATCTAAGCCTGCCTGGCTAGCTACCACCTTCTTATCTAAGTCTTGCCGCCAAAGATCAATGTTGACAGCATTGATGTGTTCCGGCTTGAAGATAAGGTAGCCAGTTCCCCATTGCGTGGACAACGTTGATAAGCCCGCTTCCATCTACGGCATCATCGTCACTTACCATCAGATGAAAAATAAAACGACAATCTAACTATGATTATAGTGCCTACAAATCATGCAGTAAAAAAACAAAAAATAAAAAATGGCAAAGTGACACTCATACTCGCACAAAGTATCCCGACCTGAGTTAAGTAATCATATTTTTATATACAAAACAACATATATGTTGGTACAGAACCCTTGGTGCGCGACCCTGACTCGCAATTGACCGGTTTTATTTTTCGAGAATAAACACAAAGGCGGGCATCCTCGGCTGTAACCGGCTAGAACCAGCTAGTATTTTCGTACTTAATTGAAGATTATAGATCAATAGTAGCGGGTGATGGAGAATCCTCACAAGTGGTTCACGATAAATCCCTTTCAGCACGCATGGAAAATAATTGGAATTGTGGGCGACCGAGAGTATCGGGCAATGTGTGGAGTCTTTGTGCGGTCAAGCGGCAATTTGTTGCAGTGCGTGGTTCGCTCCATGCCAGCTGTTAGGTACTTCAAACATAAACCCTATAGCGTGCCCTAGCTTTTCATACTATGAAACCACCAATGAATGACTTGATGCGACGTATATGTGAATTCCATAATAACAGCCTGAATCACAAACACAAACACACACACAAACACACACACAAACACACACACATTCTCACACGCACACACTCACACATACACACTCACACTCACACACACACACACACACCAAAATCCACTTGCAACAATTTAGGATCTTTGTTTTATTTTAGTTAAAACTTTTGCATAGTTTTGTTTAGGGTGAACTCATCTAACTTCGTGACAAAGGCATTTGAGTAATAAAATACCAATAAATTATTAATTACTTTAATTCAGACTTAGCATGAGTTTTAATCAGTCTTTTATGAGGAATATAAGCACAATTAATCACATTTTTATCTAGAAACCTAAGAGTTATACTAAAATTACTAAATCAAATCAACTTGCCTAATTCCGTGGTGACCTCTTTAAGTCCGTGATAGCTATTACTTTAATTCTGATATAACGGAATTAGGCTAGTTAATTTTATTTAAGTAGTACAAAATTAATATCATAAAATTAACATAAACATAAAAAAACAATATAAACATTTTAGTAATATTTCTAGAATCATTCTTCGGTGTAACACATAAAAATTGACAGATTAGCCTCAAATTCTTGACTTTGGCAATGTACGTGGTAAATTTTGAAGCAGAATTAACAAGAAATCAAGTCTGCTCCATTTTTAGAAGCTGCATCTTCTGAGTACCATCTCTTACATATTTCACATAGCCAATCGTCGTCTTCAGTTGTATTTGTCTTCTTAAATTGTTTCTTCGCAGGTGCAGTATTAGTAAAAACATTGTATGGAGCAGCAAAAAAAAATGAACATCACAATGAAGCAATATTTTTTTAAGTGTTTTTTGCACTAGGCTATCTCTTTTTTGTTTTGTATCATGTATAGATACATTACCTGGACATTAGAAAAACATCATTTTAAACTGTATATATGTAGTATATAAAAATAAATAGTAAAACAAAACAAAAAAAATAAAAAAACAAAACTCAAATTAATTGTGTTCTATTGAATTATTTCGTGATAGAAGAAATCTAAAAAAAATATAATCAACAAGAAAATTTAATCAGCTTACTAGATCAGTAATTACTTTTTATAGGTTTTATACAAAAATACTGAGAAAACCTCGGAAATCTGAAGCGGCGGCTGACCCCCGCTAAACCAGATCGGATGTATGGGCGTGTCAGCGGCGCCGGTACAGTTTAAATGGTTGTTGTAAGGGATAATAAATACATACCTGCTTAAATTTAAGCGTTTGTTTAATATTACAGCTCGTATTATCAAAACAAATGCTGAAAAATTAGGTAATAAAACTACTCAATTACGTGATAAGTCTAAAAAAAGTGTCACTCAATTCCGTGATAGCAAAATATATAATAGTGGCTCAAAGTCGTCATTTTAATTAAGAAAAGATAAAACTAATAAAATATCACCAATCTTGTCTACTAGACTCAAAACAAGTCAATACTTTCAGTTGAAATCACAAATAATTGTACATAACTACTATAATTCTGTGATAGCACAAAAACCACTCAACCACTGAAACGCTAATATTTTTGACGAACAAAATAAGCTCTAACACTAAAACAACGCAGAACTATGACGAATTTTTTACTGCCACATCAAAGGAATATCAATTACAATTTACCTTATTAGAAAGAAGCTAAGAAATTTGTTAAATACTTACATAAATACAGCAAAGTTCGCCACCAATTCACAAACACTGCCAAAACCGTAGAGATTTGCGCGCGAACTAATAAAACCGTTATTTGTTGCCATCTCGCTTACTCGAGCGTCCCCAAACTTTGCAGACTAATTTGAACTTTATTACCGAGGCATAAGGTTGTATTACAAGTCATTGATTTTAATCGTACAGCCTAATGGTAGCGCTCAAACCAAATATCACAGAATTAGGTGAGTCACAGAATTAGATGAGTTCACCCTACATTTAGTAGATATACCTACTACAGTTTACCTAGACTCTGTTATTTGCCAATAATTATATATACCATAGACTAAGCGATGGAAGAGTGAGATTTCCTAACACAGGTATTTTTTACCTAAAAGGAGATCTCAGCCCTAAAAAGCTGATAATTTTTGGTAACCAATAAACAATTTTCATTTTCAAGTAGGGTAAAAGCCGGACAGTTGCCACACTTTTTGAAATCACTCTATATCTCTTAGTACAAAAAGCAAAATACTTCATTTGTAAAACTGGTCGGTACTTTGGTTTTTTATCTACAAATTTATGATACTAAAATTTATGGTCTTTAATACTTTTTAGTTATAGCGATTTTAGCGGATCTCTATATTATGGGACATCTATCCCACATAAGGGATAGTTGCCTAATCCATGTAAATTACATTTAGAACAGATGCCTCGCCGAGAAAAAGGGGCATCTATCCCGCAAAAACTTTGATCGCATTTTGCCTTCCCATGCAATCGCACAGAGACATGAGGCACGGTCAACTAAGTGGTAGTAGGATATTCTTTTGATAGATTTATAAACTAGCATGCGATTCATTCGCGAAACTAGAGTAATTACAATCGGGACAACTATACCCCTGGGGCAACTATCCTGGTTTTACCCTAGTCGTAGCTTATTGTACCTTGCTTGGTTGGTACAATAATATTAGGGAATCAAAAATGAAATGGAAAAGATCCTATTTTTATTAATAAAGAAGAATTAATTATAATTGTTAAATAAGAATTAATTTCAAAATTTTTTATAAAAATTATTCTTAATAAAATAGAAAAAATAACTAACCTAGCTCCTAAAGCACGGTCATTACGTGGATGGGTTTGTCTGTTAGTGGCATTTTTCTCGACCGTTTCCGTGCTGTGCAAGGCACGTTAAGCCGTTGGTGCTGGTTGCTATCACTAGATGGATTTCGTGCCGTACAGGCAGCTTGAACAACCACCACCAGGACTTGGGCACCGTGTATGAAGTATGACCCAACATTCTCAAGTTTGAAGAGATGTGTGCCCCATCAGTGGGGACACACAGGGTGATAGATACCCAAGGAACCTTTAAACGCCATAGAAGGTTTATAACAAAAAAACTGGCCAAGTGCGACTCGGGGGGTTCCGTACCGAAACTTTAACTACCAACAGAACAAGACCTCTCAGTATACATACTTTGCTCTAGGAAAATGGGAGTCTACTTATTCTGGACTATATACAATCGGCAATTTCATAAGTAAAGACCTAATATTAAAAAAAAACTACTACTTTAATTTATTTTTTAAGAAAATTCTAATTTACTTCCAAAAAGTTGCCCCCATGTTTAAAATCTGTTTACGTGATGCGTCCGTTTTTACCTTTTGAGGTGCGGAACCCTAATAAAGTCTCGCGAGCCACCCGCGCACCTTCTATGTCCACTTTACTACATAATATATAAAATATTTCAACTCCTAAAATTTCTCTTAGGTTTGCATAGGCACACACAGCATCGGCTGGAATAAAAAGAAACAATGATCTGTGTCGCCTCATCAACAATCGAGCGATGTAGGTGACCCCTAGATCACTAACTATATTCGTTTGATTGACTACGGCTACCCTGGGGTCCCTTTTACAAAGCCTACGCCCCATCTGTCTGTCTTTGAGTCCGTCCGACCTTTAAAAGGCTGTATCTTCTGAACAGTACCTGATAGATACCGGCTCAAGTTTTCTCCTGTTAGTTATTATAGAGGATTTCATCATATCAGCCGAAGGACGTCCACTGCTGGACAAGGCGGCCTCCGAGGATTTCCACGACAACCAGTTATGCACTGCCCGCATCCGGCGGCTTCCGCGACCTTTACCAGATCATCGGTCCAAATCCAACTGGCATATTGAAGTGTAAGTTTAGGCTAAGCGACTAAGAAAATTTAGAGTAACACTATAGAACAAGTAATCGACTTTTGTTCTTAAGTTTTTCTCGCAAATTATTGCCGAGATTCCTTTAATTATATTTAACATAATCGAAAAACTCGAATCAAGTGCTGCCGAAAACTAAAAAAAAAATCCGGTAATAACAGATAACGTCACAGGACGAAATATTTATGCAAGGGCTGCAAAAGAGACCCAGCGTGACTTTCAGCAACCAACTCAGGGGAGGCCTATGTCCAGCAGTGGAGGTCTCTTGGCTGATGTGATGATAGATGACCATCTGGAAAGACATTTGTGTACTGTTTTTACAAGCTTTTAATTAACTTGCAATTTATACAGGGTGTAACATAAAGGTGTGGTAATACTTTAAGGTGGGCTTGTACCCATCAAACTGAACAACTTTCTCCATGGAACCCATAGTCAAATCTCAAAAAAAAATTTGAACTTCCCATACTAAGTTGGCTGATCAGCTGATCGAGTTAGTATGGGAGAGACAATTTTTTTTTTGCGATTTGACTATGGGTTCCATGGAGAAATTTGTTCAGTTTGATGGGTACAAGCCCACCTTAAAGTATTACCACACCTTTATGTTACACCCTGTATATGTTTGTTCGGGTAGAATCTTGCAACTCAATTTTGAAGCAGATATCTTCAACCAATTGAGCTAAAATTTTGCATACACATTTATTTTGGGTGACAATGCATGGTTAGCTAAGTAATGTCATTCTAAATTCAATATGGCGGACTCCCAAAGATGGTGGACCAGTTATTTTTTATGCACCCCTATGATATGGGTATCAAATGTAAGGGTTTGCTGAGAGAAATACGAAAAATTTAAACTCTTTTCAAATAAAAGCTTGTACATAAAAGTATTAAGGTTTTCAAAACGAACTTATTTGTAAGTTTGTTTTCCAAGTTCATTTATTTCTTTAATCACCCAAAGCTTATGCTGTATTTTAAGGTTAACAAAATAAAGTTGATGTTTTATTTGTAGTCTGAAGGTGAGTGAGCTAGGGGCTCAGTGAGCGGACACCCGGCCGCGGCTGAGCCGCGCTGCTCGGGCTCTTACGGCCGGCTCGCAGGCACCGATCTACTGCTCGGCGACTGAACTCAGCTGATTTATAGCTGCGATATCCCGAAACGAAATTGACAGAAGCTTGCCATCACAGGAGCTCACGTTTTGATAACTCCATTGGGATATCGAAACTTGAAACTGTATTTATCAAGCTGTAGGCAAACACTTTTTTTAAATATTTAATAATTGAAAACGCTAAACACGTTAAAAAACCGACTTCCATCGCAACTAATTAGTACATTTTTGCATTATTATTTTTGGTTTTTGTTAATTTTCTAATAAAGTACATCACCGATTTTGATAAAATTTATATGGGACCACATGGAAAGCACTAGCTTTCAAATAAAAAAAGAATCGTAAAAATCGGTTCACCCAGTCCAAAGTTATGAGGTAACAAACATAAAAAAAAAAAAAAAAAAAAAACATACAGACGAATTGAGAACCTCCTCCTTTTTGGAAGTCGCTTGAAAATCTGTCAAAGGTACTCCCTTCCGATTGGGTGTGATATTGAAAAACAGATTTAAAAGTTTTCTCTTTTATAGGTGCTACTTTTATAGAAGTAAATACCTAATAATACGAAGTAACGAGAGATTTTTTCTATGACACTGTACATCTTTCTTCGCGGCAGCCAACGTAAAATTACAAAAAAAATACCTTTCTAAAAAGCGATCAGCTAATAAGTCGAACTTTTTAACTGAGAAGGCAATTTTTTGCTGGAAAAAGTTGTTTAGTATCTATAGGTGTTCCTACTTTTTGGGAGCAACAGGAGATATCTTCTCCAGGCGAGGTGGTATGCCTGGAGTCTAGCCGTGGCCCAACCGTGGATGTTTGGTACTTGTATATAGCGTTTACGAAGTATTTAGTATCTCATCTGTGACAGCGTGTAAAAAAAGTTGGCGTACGATCCGGTAACTGAGGGTTCTACTCAATATATTGAACAGCTTTCCCCAAGGAGCTCATAGTCAATTCCTAATAAAAAAACAAACCCTTCATGCAAAAATGTATATCAGCTGATCAATGTATGAATAGTTAAAAAGTTGTTCAGTATGATGAGTAGAAGCCCCAGTTAACGGGACCTACACCAATTTTGTGTATCGAAGAAATGTTAATAGCGCGTTCTAGATGTTGTGCATAGTTTGAGCTCTCGTCGCTTGTATTAAGGTTCACATTTCTTTGTGGCTGGTTACCCCGCCATATATCCTATGATATTGCCACAGACTAAATAATCCATGTCGGCCAACGGAAATGTCCAGACAGGTCAACCATGCGGGAGCTAAGGAGCGAGACGTTGGAGGTCGAGCACAAACTGCTATCTGGGACAACTCATCCCAGGAGGCGAAAGAGGACGAAGACTTGACCATGGACTAGTGATGTCAGCTTTAACGCAAACATTAAAGGCGTTGAAATAATGTATGTTTTTACAGTGTGTATAAGGTATGTAGCAGTCCCGTTTGAATTATCGATTTCTTTTTTATCCACTGTTGGTAAACCCACACCTGTATCTTACCTGATGGTAAGTGACGAAGATGCTGAAGGTGGATGCGGGCTTACCAAGATTCCCCAATGCAATCGGTAATTGGCTGTCTTATCTTCAAGACAGAAACACATCAATGCTGTTAACATTTATGTTTGGCGGTAAGGCTTAGATAAGATGGGGATAGCTAGCCAGGCGGACTTAAAGAAAATGCCCTTTCACCAACCAAACTGAGTCTTACAAAGCTATACTACACAGGGAATTGAACCCGCAACCTCCTGATTTGAAGCCAATTAACAATTATATGCTACGGAAATGGTTATCTTAGGACTTTGGGTATGTGGTTTTGGTCAGATTCAGGTATGTTAAGGCTGATGGCAAAAAATAAGAATCAATGTCAACTTTTTTGGATTCCTATTTCATACAATTCGGTCAGCTCACATGGTACGACCAATTTGGCAGGTACGAAAATGCCAAAATATTTTATATATTTTTTTTGCCATCAGCGTCGTGTATATATAATATTTATATCCCTAGCTCGAGCAGAAAACCATTAAACACTACAACATTATTATATTATTATATTAGTTATTCGTCGGTGGCGTAACGGCTGGGGCCGCCGACTCCTGTCCGGGAGGTCGTGGTTGGAATCCAATGTGATTTCGAATTTAATATTCATATGTACGTTTATCCGACGCTCTTACGGTGAAGGAAAAACATCATGAGGAAACTTGCACACGCCTGCGGAGAAACTCGTTGGTTGTGTGTGAAGTCGAATAATCCGCACTGGGCCCGCGTGGTCGACAAAGGTCCGATCGCCCTAATTTAGGGTAGGCTCGAGCCCCTCGGTGGGGACGTATATGAGCTGATATGATGATATTAGTTATACACACACTGTGTACAGTCGCGGTCTAAAATGCTTACTGTATTGAGGTTTATAACTGCATGCACAAATCTGTATTACAAGATCGGAGATATATGTGATTTGATTGGGTATATTAAAAAAAATCTTTTCGCGTCGTTTTGTTTGATACAGAAAACCTTTTTTGGTAATAAAACGTTAAAGCATTGTATTTATTTTATTGTTATAATATCCAGTATACCTACCACATCTTATCTGGGAGGTCGTGGTTCGTATCCTGCCACGTACCAATGGGTTTTCGAATTTAGATTTCGAATGTACGTTTAGATTTCGTATGTTCTTACTGTTAAGGAAAACATCGTGAGGAAACCTGCACACGCCTGCGAAAGAAATTCGAAGGTGCGATTCTTTTAAAGTCGACTAAGGACCGATCGCCCTAATAGGCTCGAGCCCCTCGGTGGGGACGTATATGAGCTGATATGATGAATAACCAGTATAACCACCATCAGTAGTTTCACTTTTAAACTAAGAAATTAGTATCATTAACAAAAAGTAATTATTACTCTTTTTATAATTTAATTTTGAATTAGAATCGATGCTTCCCATCTATTAAAAAGTAATAAGTACCTCGATATAGCATTTTGAAATTACTGCACATAAAGTGAAAAAGAATCTACTTTTAAAATATTTTTCTGACCGCGTCTGTTCTATCACTGCATATTAATATAGTATTTTAGTGGTATAATCTACGTATAATACTCAATTTGTAACAGACCCCTACTAAAGCCCCTCTTCATTTCTACAGGTAACTTTAATTTGCATACTAACGAGAAACTTTGCATTTGCAAAACTGAAAAATTCCGGAGGCTGAGTGTGAACGGACAGATGGGAAGAGGGGCTAACCTGGAATAGGTATTTCTCATTCATTGCCAGGCTGCGATCGACCCATTCCTAAATTACCAGGCGTTCGCAACTGCTCAAGTCCGGCTCGACAAAAATAGAGGGTGCGGTTTTGGTCGACAGCGCCCCTTTCATAGCACTGAACAATTTTATTTATACAACTTTGCTAAAATCGTAAAAAAAGAATTGACTTGCCATACAAACTTGGCTAATCAACTCAACAATTTGTATAAGAATTCCAAAACCTTTGTGTGTAGAACACCCTATTTGAGCGCGTTCAGGTCTTTTCGACTTCATCTTTCAAGCGGTATCAATGGGTCGTCCAACCGGGGGTTTCCCGCACGGTCGCCCACTTACGCTTTTTTTTAATTCACAATTGATAAGCCCATGGCATCATCTCACCTGATGGTAAGTGACGTTGATGCCGAAGATGGAAGCGGGCTTACCAAGATTCCCCAACGCCATGGGGATCTGGTTATCTTATCTTCAAGCCGGAACACATCAATGCTGTAAACACTGATGTTTGGCGGCAAGACTGAGATAAGATGGTGGTAGCTAGCCAGGCAGGCTTAGAAAATGCCCTACCACCAAACAAAAAGAGTCTTACAAAGTTGACCCCGCCGGGAATCGAACCCGCGACCTCTTAGTGTAAAGCGTATATTATACGCTCTCTGGACAGCGCGATCCTCTCCACATGGCCGAGCCACCGCACTCGAAAAAGACCTGAAAGCTCTTCAAATAGCCAACTGGTAAGAAGTGGTGCAAGATCGTGACGGCTGACGTCAAAAAGTGTCGGAGGCCAAAATTATCTTCGGTTCGCTGAGCCAGCGTAGTAAGTATGTAAGAACACCTTATAAAATTAGTAACTTTCGAGATTTTTCATTTTTACTGATGTTCTGATTTTCATAAGAAAATGACTCTTCCTAGCATTCTAGTGTCAGTTATTGATTTTTTTTTTTTAAAAAGGGATAAACTATTTGTTAAGTTTCATTTTAAAAACAATTTACGTGAATAATCTCTCTCCAGCTGTAGATATTACAAAAATATAAAAATGAGGACTTGTTTCACTTAACCCTTATTACTCGCGCGGGGTCCGCTTGGACCCCAGCGTCAATTCAAAGTCTGCTATTTCTAGGAATTTGAAGGTAGGCAGACCACGCGCTAAATAGCTTCTTGAAACAGCCACTGCTACATGACTCAGTTGCGGGTGTGAACCGGTATTGTGCGGTTGTGTCTGTACAGTGTAAAGTATGGTGAAACTGAGGAAAATGACGATCTTGGCCCATCTTCTCTATCTACTTCGTCGACTTCTAAAGGCCGTTGTGTCGTCTGCCCAAGGTCTAAGGATAAAAAATAAGGTCCCGATGTACCAAATGTGTTAAATTTGTCTGCAAGGATCATTTGATTTGATTTGATATGTGTAAATTGCCTATAAAAAAACAGTTCCTAATTTGTATCGTATAATCATTATATTAAACTATTATTTTTTGTTATCTACATATCAAAATGTTTATTTTTGAGTTGATTTCTAAACAAATTTAATAAAAAAACATCTGGATTTCTACTTGAAAAAGTTTTATTTCAGAGTTGAAAATAGGGGCCGGACGGACCCCACGCGAGTATTACTGTAAGATTTTGGGCGCTAGTAATTAAGGGTTAAAAAGGCTAATCTAATCGTTAACAACCCATAAACGTCCCCATTGCTGGAGCTCGGGTCTCCTCCAAAACTCGGGAACGGAAATGTTAGGTCATACTTCATCACGCACGGGTGCCCAGCCTCGTTGATGAAATTTGGGAGATTGTAGGAATAGTAACAAACCCCGTTCTCAGAAGTTTTTCGAGCCATCTGACACATGATAACAACCAGCAACAACAGCTTTATGCGCCTTGCGAAACGCGGAAATGGTCTAGAAAAATGGCACTAACAGTTAAAACCATTCAGGTAATGACCGTGCTTCAGGTAAGTAGTTATCTCAGTTGCACTGAGTTACGGCCCCTTAATATATCAGAAATTATTCAGCGTAATTAATCTACCTAATTCAAAATCTTACAAAACCTCTTAAATGGCACATAACGTTCCGGATAATAGGGATGACGACAGCATCAGAAATAAATTATGAACTCTTGATCACTAAATTGCCCTCCTACTTAAACTTTGGAAAACCTTACTCGTTTTGTTTTCCATAAAGTCTTCGATTTTTAATTCACCAAAATCACAAAATGAGTACATTTATGACGTCACGCCTAGGTATTTCTAACATTTTCAGAACAAAATATGTCGTTTTCTACAGATGACAAAAATTAACTCAGATGACTCCTATTATATCTGGAACATTATATGCCATTATTCGACACATGATTTTTCTCTCTTCCTCATTCATAGGTCCCTCAATAATTCTGCCAAGAGAAATAGCTCAGTCATCCAACAAAATCAGCTTAAATATCTCATTTTCCCTTCGTGAACGCCGGTAATTAGATAGGACTTGACCCAGCTCCAAGATGAAACAAAGCACCATTTCAGAATAATGGCAAAACGTTGCCCCGAGGAGGATAACCAAATTATTGCTCCCGTCATGAAACATAAGGTTATAAAAATCTTTCCAAAACAGACAGTGTTAGCCACAAATGACTAATATTTTGTTAAAATTACGTAAACAAACAGAGAAACCAAATGAGAACCACCTTACGATATTAGAAACGGCTCATT
Source organism: Coleophora flavipennella (assembly GCA_947284805.1). Taxonomy (NCBI): domain Eukaryota; kingdom Metazoa; phylum Arthropoda; class Insecta; order Lepidoptera; family Coleophoridae; genus Coleophora; species Coleophora flavipennella. The sequence goes on from OX369308.1 coordinate 17,577,608, forward strand.
AGGTCTTTAAGTTGGGATGACAGCTCTAATAATAGTTAAGTAGCATCTCCACTCCGCACGTCGTACGCGTATTTTTGTTTTTCGAAATGAAAAGAAAGTGCGTATATGTATCAGAAAGGTTGTGTGATGAGCTGATGACATATACATATAAATAATTTAATTAAAAACACACCTGCAATAAACATTACCCACATTTTGAGGCAGTCAGTTAAAACTAATATCATGTGTCACTCAGGGGATCAAAACGAATCTAACCACACCTCGCACTACAAAATCCATCAAGCAGTTTCAGCGACATACACACATACATACATATATCCGAAAAAATATTATCAAATTAAAGGTTTGAATACGCAAAATTCGAAAATATACAGGGTGTAACGAATTGGTGTAGGACCCGTTGAATGGGGGTGCTACTCATCATACTGAACAACTTTCGCCCAAGGAGTAGAAAATTCTCAAAACAAAATTGGACCCTCTATGCAAAAATGCACAAAATTGGTCGGTCACATAGAAATCGGAATAATATGTCGGTCAGATGATTGATTTGTATGAAGAGTAATTTTTTTTTGCAATTCCAGCAAAGTCGTAGAACAAAAGTTGTTCATTATGATGAGCAGAAGCCCCAGTTAATGGGACCTACGCCATTTTTTTTTACATCTTGTATACTTACATAAAAATATAAAATTTTCTACAGGCTCAATCAAAACATACAAACATTTTGTTTTGTACTACAATCATACCAAGTTTAACGCTTTGTATGTGCTACCGTTTTTACGATAGAGCAAAACAAACACGTTTTTTTCTTATATATTAGCATATCTTTGGTATTTATTTTCAAAGCCATTATTTTGTATGTATTTATTTTTCTTGTATTTTTTTTCTAATCCACTCCTGACAGTGTGCCAGAAGAATTTGAGGAGAGCCTTGTCTTGATACACACATACATACAACATACATTTTTTTTAATGATATGAATAATTTATTTAAAAAATAACAACATGTCAATCAAACTAACATTCCCTTAAAATAAAAGACCCATAATCGTTCCTGGTGCAAAAGTTCCCACATAATTACATACCTACATACATAATATATATGTCACGGCTAAAGGTGGGTGTGAACGATTAACTGTCTAAAGTTGTTTGGGTAAAGTCCGATTATTAGTTGGTATTCGGCGTTTAACCGTACACAACAAGGTCTACCCAACACTGGCTGGGTAATGTTTTTTGGGTGGTGAGCGAGCGAAGCGAGCGATATTAGGTTCGGTCAGGTTTGATTGATTTTACAGTCGAAGAGCCTCGCGATGCGAGCCCCTCCCCTCTCCCCCGCCGGATGAAGTTTAGCCGGCTAATCTTAAGTTTATGTTCAGACCCATCTTTAGCCGTAATATACACACTCGAAAAATATTACCCTCCTTTTTAGGCTGTCAGGTAAAAAACATCTGTTCGGTGTGTGCGCCTTCAGACGATATTCCGACTAAATCGTTTACCGCTTCCCCGACACCGCGTAAACGGGCTTAATGTGAACGTCGATGACAAATATAATCTTTGCTCTAAGGCAAGTTGACTTGACACTGTTGTTATTCCGAGAAACGGAAAGATTTATTTTTACTCAAAGAGCTAAATATTCAGGTGAAAGATTTCTCTGAGGGCGTTGTTTGGCCGACACGTTAAATCTGTCGACACGCTGCGTCCTCTATAATCGCACCAATAATACCTGCCTACTGAAAAATCTACCCGGATTTCATTGCCGCTTTGATATTCACTTTCAAAGAAGGAATAACAGTTAATTATATTATTTTCTTCGTAGCTAGCTATCTCTAGATTTATATTTAATATATAAACTAAAATGTGCTAAATTTAAAGAGGTGTAGATACGTTGTGATACGATATTATTTGAATGGTTAAAAATAATGAAAGTTACTCTATTCAATGAACAAATAAAAATATTCTACTGCTTGGCGAATACTACTCACGCGACGTTTCAGAGGCTTTTCACAAAACTCCCATTACAGACATTTAATTGAAGTTCCTTAAAAATACATAGCTTATTTTTATGAAACATTATACTTAGGAAAACAAAGTGTATATTATATTTGACGTACCTAGGTATGTCAAACACGAAATTTTAGGGAATCAACTAATTACTTTTTTTTTAAATTTTAGCGTATCTTAAGAATTAGGTACTAAGAAAAACTGAAAATCACTATTAAGTAATGAAAGCACTATTTCTTAGAGCAGTATCTTATATTTCTTCATTCCGATTAGCTTCGTGTTTTACTTACATGTACACTCACTTGCTGTTAATGTAATAATGTTTTTCACGATCTTGCTTACATGAAGATGTTTTAATTTAATGAGTTACTTACTGACATTATGGCGAGTCCTGGCAACACCGACAATTGTGTCTTATAGCAATATTGATTATGGTATAGTTAGTAGTGACCTATGAAACGCACTTAAAGTAGAAATAGGTATCATACTAATATTGTAAACTCGAAAGTATATTTGTTTGTTCCACTTTCACGCCTAAACGGCTGAACGAATTTTGATGAACTTGGTAGGTAGATAGATCAAGCATTGCATGGGCTACACACATAGGCTAGTTATTATCCCGAAAAAAATTATGGCCCCTGTCCTAATTCCAAAACATTATTTTTAAATATGTGTTTGCACACACTTTTAAATAGCAAAAAAAATGTCTATCACAAATAATGTCGTGATTCAGATTACAGTCACAGGTTATGGTATTTGCTGGATTGTATTGTTGTAATTTACATAATCTATTATTTAGAATATCCTCTAGAGCTCAGGCATTTTCAGGGTTCCGTGTTCAACAAGGTGTAGCACGACGGGTACGGTGGGTAGGTATGGATAGGGCGTGGGTAATAACCGTACGTGCTCACAATTATTATTTTATTTTGGATAACTAATGCTCTCTTTTACAGTTATAAATCAAATAAATTAACAGAAATAAAAGGAGTTATAGATATTAACAAAAAAGTTGGAGTAGGCTTGATCTTGATGAAATGTTGATGATGTTACCTGGTGATGTTGGTAAGGCTCGATAATTGTCTCACGTCGGTAGGTACTTGCTATCAGTGATCTTGTGTAGATTGGGTGGTTGTAGATGAGCAATACTTTTTAAAAAAACTTACAGGTGTCCAGTTAGTTTTTTTTATAAATGTACATTTACACGGCGTTTACACGGTTTCATAAATGTACGGTGGGCAGGTATGGATAGGGCGTGGGTGAAAACCGTACGTGCTCACAATTATTATCTTATTTTGAGATAAAAGACCTAACAAAAGTGCACAGGAAATACAAAAAAGGTATTTACACATTAAATATATATCACACCTCAAAACATAATTTTAACTTACCCAAGATGAGTCTATAAAGAAAGCAGCAGTTTCTATGTACAAGTTATTTTATATCAATTTGTTTTTAATATGTTGGAAAGGCAAAGAATATTGAAAGATGGAATTAATTTGGGTTTTGAATATCATGTCACATAGATGACATATTGTTATGTGCCAGCGCATGCGTAATAGAATAAATAGATGAAATGAAATAGATCGAATTAAAGAAGAACGAATAACAGCTTTACCGCGTTACAAAGGAAACCTTATAGTTTCGCCGTGTCTATCCGTCTGTCTGTCCGTCTGTCTGTCCGTCTGTCTGTCTGCAATTTTGCTCAGAGACTATTAGTACTACAAAGCTGTAATTTGGCATAGGTATCCATTTTAATCGCGCTGACAAAGTGGTAAAATATATATTTTTTTAAACTTTTAGTGTACTTCACCTACATGTTAAGAGCGGGTGATATTTTTTTAACGTATCGTGTTGGATTATCTTATAAAAACCTATTCTCTCAAAACTACTCTATTATAGTACAGTGTAAACTCTATATAGCGACACTCAAGCGACCGGGCATTTTGTGACGTTATTGAGAGTTCGTTATACAGAGAGAAATTAGCGTCAAAGTAAACCAACTGGAGCCAGAAAGTTTTGACGTTTTAAAGAGTGAATCGTTATATCGAGTGACGTTTTACTGAGTTTACACTGTATTTGAATAAACTATTTTTTTGATTCATTGTTCCGTTTGCGAAATATTAAGCTTTAAAGTGATATTTTTTGTTACCAGCTAAACTGTTATTTAAGGACATCTTAAAAATTGTAATAAATACAGAGTAGGACATAATTATTATCAATTAAAAAGGAAAACAGTTACAGACGAGTAGACTTAATATGTGCAGTTCGATTTGTAAAAAGTTCGTAGATTTTCCTTACAAAATATTATTTTAAATACATACATTATTTTTTTGAAAGGACTACGGAACCCTACTTTCCGCGTGTCCGACTCGCACTTGTCCAGTTTTTTTGACATGAGTCTTAATTTGTTTTCTGGCAATCTAGTAGTAACATTTTCTGAAATTTTATCGTAGAATCTTATACACTGCTTTACTTGCCTTTTTTGAGGTCGGTACCAGTACACAGTTACTTAAGTATCAAATGTTTTAGATTCGATGGTTTGCTGACACCGACCTCAAAAAAAAAAATTAAGCCCCTAATTTAATTCATATCCACCTTTGATTTCGTTATTGTTGGTTAATGTTGTGTATTTAAGGATAATAAATATTATTTCATACTTTTGAGTGATTTTATTTTGAAGTCGGTTTTTATATTTTTTTAACTTTTATTTTCTTTATTTTTAGTAATAATGCTATCTATCTAACAACGTTAAACCCAATCACCTACTCACCAATAGGAATTATCAAATCATAATATATGTGTTTCATTAACAGATAAAAAGTCCTGTGGCTTCCATCATCATCTCAGCCGATGATGATGGACGATTTAACTCCATATCATGAAAGTTATGGAGTTAATGGTCCATCATCAGCTCATCTGAATAACCTGAAAGAATACAAACTATCGGTTTATGCATACCTACGTATATATCTATGTAAATTATTGAAATAATTTTCCTCCCACTGCTAACCGTTAAGGAGCTATACCTTCTTTCATCCGCTTATCAACATGAGATGATGACTAACAGATGCAAGTATTTTAATAGCTTTAGAAAACATATGAATCACGTAATAAGTGCCTACGTAATGAGTAATTTGAGGGTTGCTCTCGATTTCCCTGGGATCCCATCATCAGATCCTGACTTGGTGACAATGGGACCTCCTCAGGAGTATACTCTTTAGAATAAAAAAAGAATTTTGAAAATCGGTCCACAATTGACGGAAAAATCGGTGAACATACCTACATTAAAAAATATATATATATACACAGTAATATATATATATATAAATAGTTACGATGCTAGGACCCATCCTACACTAATTTTGTGACACACTGTTTTAAATCAAATTTAATAACTAAAAAAACTGGCCAAGTGACGTTGGAGTCGTGCACTGAGTGTTCCGTACCAAAACAATAAATCAACTATATACACGATACTATCTAAAAGCGTCCGATTGCTTTAACGGTGAAGGAAAAACATCGTGAGGAAACCTGCACACGCCTGCGAAGAAACTCGAAGGTTGTGTGTGAAGTCGACCAACCCGCACTGGGCCCGCGTGGTCGACTAAGGCCTAATCGCCCTGATTCAGGGTAGGCTCGAGCCCCTCGGTGGGGACGTATATGAGCTGTAATGATGATGATGATACACGATATTACTAAATCCTACTAAATATCGCATGTTTCTTCACATTTCAAAAAAATCACGATCACAGTACAAACTATTATACGTTTCTTGTGTGGAGCCCCCTTCGATTTTTATTTTTTAATATTTGGTGATACAGAGGCAATAGAAATACACACCGTGAAAATTTGATTCGTGATATACAGCCCGCTAATAGATAGACAGACGGACAGACAGCGGAGGCTTAGTAATAGAGTTCCATCGGTAACCTTTTGGTTGTACAGAACCCTGAAAATCGTGCTCTCTTTACATGTATAGAAGGTACCCTAGAGGCCGCTAAAATCGTTAATATAATAAAGTACAACGGCAAAGTACGTATAAAAAGGATGTTACAAAATTTGTGTAGGGTCCGGTAACTGGGGTTCTACTCTTCATACTGTAAACCCTCTTCCATACAAAAATGCACGAAATTGTTCGGTCAGCTGATCGATTTCTATGAAGAGTTAATTTTTTTGCGATTTAGGCAAAGTCAAAGAACGAAAGTTGTTCAGTGTGATGAGTACTTACTTGACCCACCGTCTTATCTAAGTCGTGCCGCCAAACATCAGTGTAAACAATATTGATGTGTTCCAGCTTGAAGATAAGATAGTTAGATCCCCATTGCGTTGGGGAATTTTGGTAAGCCCGCTTCCATATTCGGCATCGTCGTCATCACTTACCATCAGGTGAGACGATGCCCAGGGCTTACCAATTGATAATAAAAAAAAGGCCCAGTTAACGGGACCTACACCAATTTTGTTACACGTAGATGCACAAAGATGCATGTTATACCTTCTCCGAATCCCACCAACATTCGAACATCGTATAAATCCACCTTATAGGGAATGTACTCGTAGTTACGATGACTGAACCTTACAATAAGTAGGTATTTAACAATTAAGCGTTAGCAGCAGTAAATTCGGTAATTAAAAAAATATGTTTTATGAGAAATACGAGCTTTTATACACAAAAATGCGTATTACCCATATTTTCAAATGTCGACGAGGTCATTCACACCGTTTTGGTTCCAAAAGAGCGTGGTGTGCGACCGTGACCGCTTGTGTTCCCTCAACCATTTTTAAAATATTTCCGTACCTCGAACCAAGTATTTGAACAACGAAAGCGGCAGCCTCAATTCATGTAAGTCGTACGTCGTTGGACCATTTGCAATTTTTATTCATACTCTTTGTAGTTTGCTTAACTACCACTAAATGACTTAAGACATACAGGTTGTACATTTGTTTTTTTATTTATTTTCCGTAGCATACGAAAATGATTAAGTTATAAATCCTCTCCTTTTTTTGTGCTACGGATTAAATTGATTCGTATGACCTAAATCCAAATTATCGTTCCGATTTTCATACTTTTAACAACATTTGCTGATTTTTTTGGGGTACCGCTAGCACTGGTAGGGACATTCGAAAAATACAGTTTCAATATTAACATAAAAAAAATTCGACATTATTAGGGAATGCATAGTTTTAATAATAAAATATGTGTGGATTCGATTATTTTGTTGCAAGAGAATCACTAGGTTTCGGCAACGAAACGAATATCACCCTACATAAATATGTATTGTGTACTTCTTAAGAGGGGGTATAAAGCAAAATTTTGATATTTTTTAGCTGCTTAGAAAAACACAGCGGGCACACAAATGGTATTTTAAATAAATAGGTCGAAAAACAAAACAAAAATAGTATAAAAAGCCTTGGTTAACCTTAAAAGAATATGTTACATTTTTTAGGCCTCATGGTTATACAAGTTGTAATGTGAGAACACAATTGACAATAAAGTTATTTTAGAGGTATCTTTGTGATTTATTTTTATCATGGAAATTCTGAGCAGTCGCGTTTTTTTGCTAGGGTCAGTCCTCAGTCAGATATTGTAACCTTAAGTTTTATTAAAGAATTAATAAATTAAGGATCCATGCAGTTGTCTAATGCCTTTGATGTTTGCGTCAAAGGCGACATCAATAATAAACTCGTCATGTACTCCGCCACCGCAGACTGAATGTAAGAAGTGTCCCGATATTTGATTATGTAAACTGGGGCTCGACCTTTCCCGCCTCACCCCTCGGCTCCGCGATCACGATCGCCCTGCCTATCTCTGCCTGTCTCCGTTGGACGACCGTATGGATTCTTTAGACTGTGGTACTGCTTTCGTTTGTGAAGTAATCGTCATTTCACCTATCTTTAGCCAGACTAAAGGTAAATATCATAGATTTAAAAGATTTTTAACGCCGTCGGTGGCGTAACGGCTAAGACCGCTGCCTCCTGTCCGGGAGGTCGTGGTTCGAATCCTGCCACGTGGTACTGCTTTCGTTTGTGAAGTAATCGTCATTTCACTTATCTTTAGCCAGACTAAAGGTAATTATCATAGATTTAAAAGATTTTTAACGGCGTCGGTGGCGTAACGGCTAGGGCCGCCGCCTCCTGTCCGGGAAGTCGTGGTTCGAATCCTGCCACGTACCAATGTGATTTCGAATTTACATTTCATATATACGTTTATCCGACGCTCTTACGGTGAAGAAAAACATCGTGAGAAAACCTGCACACGCCTGCGGAGAAACTCGCAGGTTGTGTGTGAAGTCGACCAAGCCACACTGGGCCCGCGTGGTCGACTAAGGCCCGATCGCCCTAATTCAGGGTAGGCTCGAGCCCCTCGGTGGGGACGTATATGAGCTGATATCATCAAAATCACTTTTTCTTTATACCCCCTCTTAACCGGTGTTTTCTATCGCTGCGGCCACATTAACAATCTAACGGCGGGCGCGGTAAAAAATGTCGCCGTAAGTAGCTAGTTAAGAATCCGCTGTTCCATTTATTTACAAGAGTGAATTCGTCTTAGAAAAACTAGCGTTCAAAATTATTAATGGTTTGTTTGAATGGTGCGTCACGCGGCTTATTGTTAGCGGCTCACCGTCCGGATGCGTTCGCTGACACTAATTATTCCCATAGTGCTTGAATGATAGATTACTCCAGACAAATCACTTCTAGCTTCACTCCAAGAGAGCAATAAAAAATCCATGTGATTCGTTTTTTTAAGCCCACCAATTGTCAAAGAACGTGGGCAGCCGTTGTGTACCGTTTGTCTAAAAAGGCAATAAGTTACTGTAAACAGTGGAGATACTATCGCGCGTAGGTACTCTTCTGTCAGATTACTGACTATAATCCCATTTAAAATTATAGTTGTCACGAAACAAATACCTTATTAAAGTATATAGCGTTTTATTTATTTTCTAATCAATATAACAACCGTTTTTGGGAACGGTCGGTCGATCTAACGAGATTGAATGGTGTTTTTCTTTTGTAGTAGTCGACTTTTACTCCTAAACTAATAAAGCCTACATAGCCGAGTTTCTTTTAAAATTAATTATTTTGCCCTACTACTTCCAACCGCCTCCGTGGCGTAGTGTTAAAGTATTATAGATCGCTAGTTCGATTCTCGGCAGAGTCTATTTGAGTAAGACTCGGTTTTGGTTAAGTAGTAGAGGATATTTTCGACGCCCGCCTGGGTAAATACCGCCATAGTATTTAGTCTAAGTCTTGCCACCAAATATCAATGTTTACAGTATTGATTTTTTACGGTTTGAAGATAAGATAGACATTTTTCCCCATTGCGTTGGGGAATCTTGGTAAGCTCGCTTTCATCTTCGGCATCGTCGTACACCGGTAAAAGGGCTTACCAACCGTGAATAAAAAAAAGCTGCTCAAATTTCCTGAAATAACGATTAAGCTGGTAGAGGGCGGGGACATAATGTTTAACGTACTTAGATATTTGAATATTTTTTTTCTTTTTTATTGTTTTTATTATTTTCAAAATATTAAAAGACGTATCCCGCATACGAAACTGAAATATATTTTTTTTTCTTAAATATGGCGTTAAGAATGTTTACAAAATTTTCACATTCAAAGCTTCACATCAGGAGGTCGCTAGTTCGATTCCCCGCGGAGTCTATTTTAGTAAGACGCGGTTTGGTTAGTAAAGGGAATTTTCTACGCCCGCCTGGGTAACTACCACCACAGTATCTAAGTCTTGACACCAAACACCAATGTTAACAGCATTGATTTTTTCCGGTTTGAAGATAAGATAGACATTTCCCCTTTTGCGTTTGAGAATATTTTTTTTTCAAAATATTAAGAAACCTATCCCGCATACGAAAATGAAATTTTTTTTTCTTAAATATGGCACTAAGGATGTTTACAAAATTTTTGTCATCGACAAAACTTATAACACCTAAAATTTTATCTATTATTTGGTTTATCTAAAAAAACTTTAAAAATACCTGTCGCATAAAAAAAGTTTTAAAATATTCGCCTCGCCTGCGGTTCGGGCTTATAAATTTTGTTATTTACCTTTTTATCACCCTTGTATCATAAACAACTATTACTAGATGTTGCCCGCGGCTTCGCCCGCGCAGATCTAGTTTTTTGCTGTTCCCGTGAGAATTTCACAAAATCCTTTCTTAACGGATGCCTACGTAATAATTTCTATCTGTATGCCAAATTTCAACCCGATCCGTTCAGTTATTTGAGCTGTTCGTTGAAAGATCAGTCAGTTAGTCAGTAAGTCACAGTTTCCTTTTATATTACAGGCCAAAATACAATACAGGATTAACAATTAATTAGTGTATTTACATAAAGTGTAATTTTGCCAGCAACCATCTCACTTAAAGCGATAATTATCGCTTTAAGCGAGATGGTTGCTAGCAAAATCAAATTTTGTTTTGAAGATTTTGTTACAACGTGTACACGAATACAACTAACCGCTGTCATTGTATGTCTACATCTAGGTTTTCTAGAAGTGACTTTTAAAGACAATCGCGTACAAGACCTAGACGCTAAGCGCCTGCCCTAAAAGATCAGGCCATTACTATTATAAAGTAGGTAGGTGACCATGATAAAGTAAATAAAGAAGTTTTTATTCTAACTAGTTCTTTCTTTCTTTGTTCTAAAAACTTACCAAAAAGTCTACCTTTTTAAAAGAAGTTTTTTTAATAAGTGATAGGTAGTTTCGTAGTAGTAACGACCTGTGAAAGTCGCGGAAAGTCGCTGGATGTGGGCAGCGCAGGACCGGTCGTTGTGGATATCCTTAGGGGAAGCTTTTGTTCTTTTTTTTACAGCTGATATAGTGATAATAGGTATTTTTTCACATACTTTGCTCTAAGGCAATTGTTTCAACACAATCAAGGTAGGGATTCATTTTTTTTGGAAAAAAAGTTATTTCTCCATGCAATGGACGCACATAAATTTCTTTGTTAGTGTCTATGGTTTTATCACCTTATATTATTAGTTAGTAAACTAATATAATTATTGTTTTTCCAATTAAGTACTCTTAATTATTATTATAAAGAGCCACTAATAGCTCTATTATCTTTCAATGAATTATGAAAATAAATATTACAATAAAACACTTACTCAACGTGGTTTGAGAGTTGACCTATCAACCTTAGACAAAGTAACGTAGATAAGGTAACAAATCGCTTCGGTAACTACGATACTAACTGAAACGATAGCGTCGACCGACTCGGGCGCAGCAGCCGCTCAGCGCAGTGAAATATTATCTCCCCCGTGACTTACGAGTGCTGGCCTCTCCGCTAAGCATAATGACATTTTAGTATTACAACATTTTATCTACACGAGACGAAAAGTTCTGAGATAAGTTAAACGCCAACTGGTATATTGTTTCAGAAAGTTGACAGCCGATGTAATTTGTTAACGTCAACCGGCGCGGCGGCGTTCGCGAGACGCGCCTGCGCAGCGCCCGCGCCCGGCCACCGACCATTGACGTTACCTAAAAATACTTCGTGTTCAATGGAGCAAAGAATGAGCCTCTTTTTCTTTATATCTGTATGCCGTACTAATTTAAATAATGAGATTTATCTGCTCCATTCATATAAAATCATTATCTTGCTTCATTATGTTAGGTTCAATGGCTTCCGCAGTAAAAGAAATGTTTCAAGTTATTTCATTTAAATGTATGAAATGTTAATTACTTCCTATTTCTGTCCTAGATTCACACAAAAAAAGAGTGCGTGGTTTTATGAAACCACGGTAAAAGTGAAACTTTTTTTCACATTTATAGACATTTACAGAGCACGAAACGATCATGGCTGCTCTCGTCGTGGAGCTGCGGTATAGAGGAAGAAACGATCATACCAACCGTCACGCAACACACAGACGAAACAATTTGAGACGATGTAATAAAAGTTTCACTTTAAAATATATAAGTAGGTAGCCTCCTCCTTACCAAGCTAGCAAAGTAGAACATTTCTTGAGTTGCAATCTTCTTCTTTGCATATCGACTTGGAGAAAGTTAGACATTAAGTCGTCAACCACCCCTAATCCAGCCAGTCTCACGCATCGTATCCCGACGGCTCTAAGCCCGCTCTCATATCACGATCCATTCGTGAAGATTATCCTACTCACTCTGCAAGCATTAATTCCCGAGGGCTTTCCCAGGAAGGGGCCAGCCCTATGGTGCATTTCATTGACTCAGACCACGCAAGATTAGTACCGAAAATTTGCCAAATACGAGTAAGTACACCTTTTGAAAGATTACTATAAATATTTACTTCTAAGGTACATAAAAACTAGACGTAACAACGGAAGGTCATCTTAGTAATAATTTTATTTATCAACATTATATATGTTTGGACTAAATAATTCACTAAGTGTCTGTTAAATTTAAGAGAATTCAAATATAGCTCTCGCTCAAGTGCTTGCTTACCTAAAAATTAGTAAAAAAGTATATAGTAAGTTTAAAAACACTTTTAGCTCGTAATTCGGACCGTACGAGTTTGTCGTGGTTTTAATCGCCGAAACAGCCCGTATCGCGAGTGTTCTCGTTTTCAAATAACTAAATTAACGTTTAATTGAATTAAATTTCGTCCCGCGTCCAGATTATAGCGATTAACTAAGATTATCCGAATGTGTTAAATGTTGCTGTTGGGTTGTTATGGAAGGGCGCAAGTCAGGCCCCGTTTACAGATAGTGTTGTCGTTTACGTAAAAGTCAAGGAAAGTGGTAACCCCAATATTCACAAATTTTTAACTTTTGCAACACTTGTTTGTTAGAAAGTAACCAATTCCGTGGTCTATATGCAATTAGAAGGACTTATTATATTTTTTTATGTTATTTTTTTGATTGGTTTTTATTTATGAGGAGCGTTTGAGAAAAGCTGTATTGTTTCTTTAGCAAAGTATACGGAATTATTGGCTTTTTAACTTGCTGTGCCGTGTTATAGTATGTCAGTTTGGGTCAAACCTTGGAAGCTGAATTAAAACTACTTTCCAGGTTCCGATTGTGCTGAAATTTTGCATATACGTTTAATCTGAATGACAATGCATGGTTAGCTAAGTAATGCTATTCTAAAACCAATATGGCAGACTCCCAAAGATATATATTACACGATATGGGTATCACGAAATAATAATAATAATTATTATTTTCAAATAAAAGTTTGTACTTACCTAAAACTTTTTAGGTTTTTCGAAAATTATTAGATATCATTTATTTAAAAAAGATCATTTAGTGAATTTCATGATTAGTATAATATTTTTTTTTTTATTTTGAACAATTTTTTATAGGTACATACTACAAAAACCTTAATCTTTAATTTAGCGACAGCACTATTTATGAATTAATGTATATCAAAAAATATAAAAAAACTACGTTTTTATGTGCCTTCAAAAGAATAAAATAACCCTCCGGGGGTCTTGATGACCCAAGAGGACAAACACACATAGAACACACACCACCACCACGTACAAGCTTACATCAGGTGAACTAGAAAACCGTGGAACGCATATTTCTACAAAGATATTAAAACCTAAGCTTTCATGCACATCAATTAAGTTTCATGCGCCTCACGTTTTTCAAACTACACTGTAAGAATGTATGTGGTGATGGTGTGTAATACATCTGTGTATATGTCTCCTTGGGTCATCAAGACTCCCGGAGAAATATTTTATTCTTTTTAATGCACATGAAAACGTGTTTTTTGAATCTCAATTTTTTTTTTCTTCTTTTTCATTTTCTTAAGTATGAATTTAGAATAAAGTTAGAAGTCTAATTGTTTTCTACTCATCATACTCTTTCATTCGATATCCATGTCGATGGGGTTGTAAAGAAACAGTTAGTCCGCCATTTTGTGGAAGCGGCCATATTGGATCTACCGTGATACTGATATTATGTTGTGCTGTCATCAAAACTGAGGCTGTGTGCAAAATTTCAGCATGATCAGATACCAGGAGTCCATTACAAGATTCCACCGCGAGCTCGGAACGACATACAGTTAGACAAATTGAATATAATTTATTGTGTTATCATCGCAACTGAGGCTGTGTGCAAAAATTTCAGCATGATCGGTTAACAAGAAGACCTACTTAATGTTTAAAAAATCCGCTGCAACATTATAAGACCAACATCTTAAAATTTCTATTGTACGAGAACACTTACCTATTGTTTATAATGTATCGGAGACTTCTTGGTGACTCTACTCACATATTTTTTTAAACCTAAAATCTTTTAAGTACAACCTTTTATCTTCAAGAAAAATCTAACTAGGCCAAACTCTATGTTATTGCATTGTTTTAGTACTGGTTTCCTTTGGCCACTTTCCGGCTCTATTATCGGATCAACTCGATAATACCAAAATATTGCATTGTCACCTACTTTATATACGTGTGCCAAATTTCAGCTTAATCGAACACCGAAAAGTAGTTTAAATTTCACTTTCAAATTTTGTTGCGGACAATTTACATACATACATACTAACATGGTAAATTAAATAAAAGCTTTTAAAAACTGATCATTTTTTGTCCAAAAAATTTCGCTACAAATAATTGGATTCCCTTAATAAAGTTTGCTGGCTATAATCATACTTTTATTGCCAAAACTTATCCACAAATGCGTCGGTGGCTCAACCGCTAACGACTCGGTCCATCTAACCAGAGGTACCGGGTTCAAATCTGGACGGCCAATGTACCAATGAGTTTTTCAAAAACTTACGTACATATCATTACCGATTGCTTTAACGGTGAAGGAAAACATCGTGAGGAAACCTGCACACGCCTGCGAAGAAACTCGAAGGTTGTGTGTGAAGTCGACCAACCCGCACTGGGCCCGCGTGGTCGACTAAGGCCTAATCGCCCTGATTCAGGGTAGGCTCGAGCCCCTCGGTGGGGACGTATATGAGCTGATATAATAATAATAATAATCCACAAATGGCTAACTTAATGAATTTCGTATATATATTTTTTTAAATCTACATTGGTAAGCCCTTGGCATCATCTCACCTGATTACATTAAATTATAATGCGTGCCACTACAGATGAGACTTGACACACCACGTAAAATATTAAAAAACAATGTAGGCTGTGTACGAAAAAGTTATCCATAACTTTATAGTTATTAGTTATTTATCCATAATCCTTTGCTTCTTCTGACATAGTTCAACACAAATCTAACGATACATCGCACTCCAAAATCCATCAAGCTGTTGAGACACATATACACACATGCATACACACATTCACACATACATACTGACATACATACATACATGCCACCTCTTTGAGCAGTCGGGTAAAAACAATCAACGAAATACAAGTTTCGATTGAGAGTAGCAGACAAAGCTCAAGTTTGAAAAATAAACTTTTTACAAAGGGCCAAGAGTTAGTGTGCTCACGGGCCACGGCTCGGTACGGTAGCTATCGTAAAACCTCGTAGAGATCGGAACTGATAATTGAAAAAACGTTACGACTCTCGAATCTTAACACCCCACCGTTTTAAAACTGCGACGGATAAATTAAAAGAATTCTTTCAACTCTGTTCGATTGTTTTTATCTTACGTTTTTTGCCTCCGATTGTGTAGATAAGCTTGTTCCATGCAAAGTTTATTTTCCGTTCAGTATGTGACAATGTGTTTTAAAATACTTACCTGTTTAACTAGGTAAACTTAAATTTACATTAAATTATAAATAGAGGCGAAAAGAAAATGAACAAATAAAAAACCGGCCAAGTGCGACTCGGGGTCACACAAACAGGGTTCCGCACCAAAACTTTGCTCTAAATAAATAGGGGTCGACTTATTCTGGTCTTTGGAAACTTCATTTTTCCCGTGGAAATGGAAGAACTTTAGATTTTGTTATCGATTTTTTTGTAATCTATGCATTCAACCTCATATACCTACTGTGATTTTTTCAAGATTATAGGCCCAGTAGGTTTGGAGATAGGGGGGATTTTTCCTTAAATAACTTCAACTTCAAAATTTGACTATCAAAAGTATTTTCTCACACCAAGTCCTTTTATTTAATACTATGTCGCAGAATAGTTTGCAAAAATATCTAATATACCCCTTAAAAGTGGCCCCCATGTTAAAAATTCATTAATTTACAGTACACGTCTGTCTTTGGTTCACCGACTTACATATTTGTACCAAATTTCAACTCAATCGGTCAGTAGTTTCGGAGCAAATTGGCTGTGACAGACGGTGGGACATACAGACACAAGAGTGATCCTACAATGGTTCCGTTTTTACCTTTTGAGTACGGACACAGATGAGATACTAGTTACTTCGTAAGTACGGACCCCAAAAAAGGTGGAAAAAATAAGAAGAATACAACGAAGGATGATAGTCCCTATTCTTGTCAATTGTCGCCTTTTGTGTCACCCCCTAAAACGATAAGACATACAAATTTTATATAAATTAATATAGCTTATATATTATATAGGCTTTAAAGAGGGGTAATATAAAAGGGGAAAATGACAGAAATAGGAGCCTTATCCTACATTGAATTACCAATAGCACGTTGCTTCATTATTAGACACTGTGATTAGTCTATTATAATAAATAAATAAATATTCTGGGACAAATCACACATGGTCATCTGGCCCCAAAGTAGGATTCCCTGTGTTATGGGTTACCAGAGACTGATATACATACTTATATACGTTTAAATACATACATATATAGATATAATTTAACACCCAGACACAGAGCAAACAAATCTGCTCATCACACAAATGCTTGCCCTGGGTGGGGATCGAACCCACGACTCTCGGATCAGTAGTCAAGGGCACTAACCACTGAGCCACAGAGTCAGTCAATAGGTAGGCGGCAACGGCAAGTACCTAGGTAGCTAAAATAATTGTAATAATTTGTTTTCTTTTGTACACTGGCTAAACGAATATTCCAAGTCGTCACCACTGGCTCCGTTACCACTGGGGACGAATTCATTAAAAGGCTTATATTATATAGTGCCCACATTAAAATTTTCGAAAAACCTAAAACTTTTCGGTAAAAGCTTTTATTTAATAATAGTGCATTTCAGCTCCATAGCTCCAGTGGAAGTGGTTGAAATAGTGATTGCTAAATTCCAGGACATAGATACAAGTGAATTTAAATGAAACCTTTTTTTAAAGAAAAGTTTTTTTTATATATAATCGTGCATGTTACAAGAAAGAAACGTGTTTATCTTATTTCAGCCCGATAGCTTTAATGGAAGTGGGTGAAATATTAATTGCTATATTCCCGGACATACCTACACACTAGTTAACTAAAATCTTTTAAAAAAACTAGCCAAATGCGAGTTGGACTTAGAAAAATACTGTTATGTGATCTAACTAAAAATTTACAGTTTTTGGGTTTTCCTTTAATTGTGCTGTGAGATCTTGCTTCTTTCCAAATTTCATTATTCTAGGTCAATATGTGACATGAATGGGCGTAAAACTTTTTATTGCTTTGACTTCTAAGTCGAAGCTTCTAAGCTTGATTTCTTTACAGCTTTTAGGAACAGGCGGACAATGAAGTGATCCTATAAAAGTTCCTTTTTTCCTTTTGCGTAAGGAACCCTAAAAAGCTAAAAATTCGTTAAAGTACGATTTTTCTCTTTTAAAAGATGTTTTTTGAACAAAAATAAAATTGAAATTAAACAGAGAAATTTTGGTACCTATACCTATCGCAACTAGGTAGGTAGATATAGATAGAAGGTAGTAATAATATCAACTTACCTAGTCAGTTATTGACAACGCTAAGAACGTTAAGAACAATCGAACTCTATCACAAAATTGTGGCGATTAATCAAACGTGTTTTTCCGTTGATTGGTACACACATAACAAATCCATATCTAGAAAACTACTCAACCGATTTTGATGAAACTTACACTGTTTTTTAAGATAAACGCGGCTCGCGAGCGTGGAAATAAGTATTAAATGTGTTAATTTAGGTCCTAATCAGTTTACCTACCAAATTTCAGCCAGATCCGATCAGTAGTTTTTGCGTGAAAGAGTAACAATCATACATCCATACATTCTTACAAACTTTCGCGTTTATAATATTAGAAGGATTTCGATTTCTAGTTTCTGCGAAACACGTGGACAAACATACTTTTTAAAAATTGGCACACTTGTTAAGAAGCCAACATACGACTTAACGAATATTATACATTTCCAACAATAATACATACATGCGAGTTGAATTGAGCACCTCTTTTTTTTGAAGTCGGTTATAAAGCGGAATAATAGGTGTTATAAAAGGCAAGAAAGTCGGGCCTGAACAATAATTCACAAAAAGTACGAGCAGTTAATGCCCCCCGACGAGGCCTGTACGCGACATAATCATCCGCGAAACTAAATTTAATGCTAATAGCACTTTTTAAAATAAAACCTCGGCAGGGTTGGCCGCTTAGTGGCATTATTTAAAGTGATTTTAATTATGTTGAAAGCAGATGACACAGGGTCCCCTCCTCTTCATTGTTCATAGACGACCAGTATCTTTAGAGCCACCGTCACACATAATAGAATAGGTATTAATACTGGTGTGATTTTACTTTAAGAGGTATATCATAAAGTAAAGTAAAATGTTAGCTTGTTAAAGGTTTCACCTTAATTATTACTTTAGTTAAGGTTACGTACACCCAAACGGGATCCTTTGTTATTATGGTTCATTCTCTTACAAATAAAAACAATAAGTTATAAGGAGTAAAAAACAAACATAGTTTGAAAAAACTAAAAAAACATGCTTTTAAAGCAAATCAAAATAAAAAGTATTAAATAACTCTTAATATAAGCTAAAAAAAAAGAATGAACGAAAAATACTACTATTATTGTGAAAAAAGGGTGAGGCGCTTGGTGCCAAATTTTTTGTATATCGAGCAACCCACGCTTTTTTCACAATAATACTAGTATTTTTCGTTCATTATTGTTTTCAGCTTATATTAAGAATTATTTTTCACTTTTTAGTTTGATGTGCTTTAAAAGCGTGATTTTTAGTTTTTTAAACAATGTATATTTTTCATTTTTAGTTTGATGTGCATTTAATCCTGGCGATCCTGATCAGGATAATGAGATAAACTTATGAAATTATGATATTGTCACTGACTCTTGATAAATGTACAAAGTTTGAATTAAATCTGTCCATTTAAAGTGGGTCAAAATCGAGTGCAACGGAGTCGGTTACAAACATACATACATACAAACGTACAGGTGAAGCTAATAAAAGCGTGACAATAAGGGGAGTGCAAACAAATGAAGAAAACCTGACAGTCGGACACTCGCCATAGATATCGAACAGAATGACAGTTTTCCTAGCAAGACGAGGCTTCATTGGGATCGTTCGAAGATTTTCAGCGATCGTTTTTTTTTTCTGAATTGGCAACCACGAAATGTATTTGTTTGTATTCTTTCCAACTGTCATGAATGCATCGTCTTCGTGTTTTTTTAAGCCCTCTGAAGCATTTTTAGGGTTCCGAAGTGAACAAGAGTTTCGCCATGACTGTATGTCCGCCTGGCCGTGACTTAGATCAGAGACTAGTACTTAGTACTAGAATGCTGTAATTTGGCATTGGTATCAGAGATATGCTATATATAAGGGGAGGTAGATAGGTTACATGCATCCTAAAAGTGAAGCAAAAAAAAGATGCCAATTGGCATCTCTTTTCATAGTAGCATTAACTTAGTAGCAAGAAAACCTGACAGTCGGACACTCGCCATAGATATCGAACAGAATGACAGTTTTCCTAGCAAAACGAGGCTTCATTGGGATCGTTCGAAGATTTTCAGCGATCGTTTTTTTTTTCTGAATTGGCAACCACGAAATGTATTTGTTTGTATTCTTTCCAACTGTCATGAATGCATCGTCTTCGTGTTTTTTTAAGCCCTCTGAAGCATTTTTAGGGTTCCGAAGTGAACAAGAGTTTCGCCATGACTGTATGTCCGCCTGGCCGTGACTTAGATCAGAGACTAGTACTTAGTACTAGAATGCTGTAATTTGGCATTGGTATTGGTAGGTACCTATTATAATGTGTGTGTAAATGGAGATTCGATTTTCAAATGTGGTTTGTTAGTGCATAACCCATCTATGGTAACAAATCTCTGATTGGTATACATATTATAATCACGCCGTTATAGTGGTACAATAAAATCTTTTAAAAACCTTTTTTTAGGGTACCTCCCCTACAAATAAAGAGGGGGTGATTATTTGTTGTTGACGTACCCTATCGTGTCGGGGGTATCATTGAATAGGTATTTCAAAACAACTGAGGGTTTACTAATAGTACCTACATTATGATACAAGGGTGGAAAGTAGGTTATTCTAAACGAGCTGTCATCAACATTTTTAATGTCTCGAGTTTACAGTAACCTACACACCCGTGTATCATACGAAGATTTGCAATACAGTTGTGGAAAATAGTAAAATACAAATCAAATAATTAAATATGTTTATTGCAACATACATACGTACGTACATAGGTAAATAGAAAACGTAAATTTTCAGAAAATAGCGCGTTTTAGCAACTGCACATATTTTTTTACGATGAAACTAGGTAACGGGCTATTCAATTTTTGACTAATGTGAAAATAATTAAATTAAACCTAGTAATGCTAAGGCGTACGGAGTCATTCATTTTTCCTCGTACAAAATCTATCCTATTTTATTCTATGGATGAAAACTCCTTGCTACTAAACTTCTTAATTTGAATTATAAATTTAAAACTAAACTGCAAAAGTAATATATGATCTCGTAAAAGAAAGTCACGACCGCGTAAAAGAAAGACGCCTAAGCAAAAGATTTAGTTTTCGAATCATAATTATAGCCTATGAAAGTACACGCCATGTTTAACAATTGTCCTAAAAAACCATTTTTCGCTTCAGGGATCAAACCGCTATATATAGACATCTGAAAAAAATTGCAATGTGTAGTACTTTTAACAAAAACCAAAAATATAAAGCAAAAATGTACTAAGTTGTTACGATGGAAGTCAGTTTTTACGTGTTTAGCGTTTTTGGTTTTTGTTTAATATATTTTATGTTTCACGGTTCATGCGGGAGGTATTGTGTCACGCTTTGAAATAAAAATTGTTTGATTAACAAAATCTCCCTTGATGGAACTGTTATCCAATATTAGTGGGTGGGGGTCGGCCTTAATAGGCACACGTAACGCTACACCGCGTCCTCAGGCCAGGACCCCGCTAGTGCGTGCCTCTAAATCCGACGGAGCCAATAAATCACACGAAGGCAAACATAACGAGGGCTTTCTATGTTTACTGTAACGAACCGTGCCGGCCGCTTCGTACTAACCGACTGTATACCGTCTAGTCGTTACAAAAGCTGAGTGATGGCAAACATAACCGCAACGACCGCCCTTTGAAAGTGCAACGAGCAGTCTTCGTGTGAATTCACTCATAATCATGTCCATGTCGCAGCCGTTATGTGAGTAGAATCCGCCTGTTTGCAAAACAGCGCGTTGCTTTGCAAACAGCGGCGTTTTGTAAAACGGTTGATTTTGCGCCGCTTTGTAAACTAGGTGCTGAGTAAAAAACTCAGAATAAGTATAAGCGATGTTTTCCTTATTTATTTACACTTATATAGTACATCAAAAACAATTTCGTAAAGCTAATACATAGAGATGTTATAATATAGTGTACAGTAGGCGGTCTTATTGCTGAAAGCAATCTCTTCCAGACAACCTTTTTCTTCTTCTGCGAAGCATTCTGCTACCCAGGGGGGAGAGCCTCGCTGACAGTATAATCGATCAAACCTGACCGAACCTAATATCGCTCGCTTTGCTCGCTCATTTACAATTTTTTACTTAGTAGTTTTTAAACAAAGTGGCGTCTCATACAATGCGGTGTACTTAATTTCAGTTGAATTGCAATCCAGCTGAACGTGATGTCGCCGCATTACAAAACGCCGCCTGCGTTATACAATTTGGCGTTATTCAGCGCGCTGTTTTGCAAAAAGGCGGATTCTACAATACGGCTTCCACATCGATAAGAGTACACCGATTAGCTTGTTTAACGTGTAAGTTAGGATATACTATACTAAGGTAAGTCAGTCACACATTTTAAAATAAGATTGTATGTGTGTGTGTGTGTGTGCGCCTATATCAAATTACCATCATCATCATCATCATCATATCAGCCACAAATCGTCCACTGCTGGACAAAGGCCTCCCCCAAGGATTTCCACGACGACCGGTCCTGCGCATAAAGGTAGCTAATCCTACTAATGTTATAAATGTGAAGGTTTGTATGTATGTATGGATGCTTGTTACTCTTTCACGCTTCAACCACTGGACGGACGGGATGAAACTTGGCACACATATAGTTTAGGTCCTGGAATAGGACATAGAATTACTATTAAAGAAAATTTAAACGTTAATTTCAGAAAACTTCTAAGAACTTTAGACCTATGGTCTCCTTACAATTTTTGTTTTGTATAGTGATATACAGTCGGAATAAAACAAATTATTTTTCAAAAAAGCCATATCTCCGAACATATTTTATTTTAATTTTTGAAAACGCCATTTTTATTTTCTCTAAAATTGAGATCACGATTCCTAAGAACGTCTTTCTCTTCTCTAATAGTTTACAATTTCCCCATACAGACCCCAAAAAAAAAACTCACCTTGTATACGCATATAGATAGATATACAGTTTGTTACAAAATTGGTGTAGGTCCCTTCTACTTATTACTTAGTTTTGTTTCATTTCAATTATCCATCCTATGCATCTTTATAAAATGTTAATTTTAAGTAATTTTAACAACTTCTAGCAACTTTAGACCTATGGTCACAGATGAGATACTAGTTAGCTACGGTCTCCATACAATTTTTGGTTTGTATAGTGATATACAATCGAAATAACACAACAAAATATTTTTTTCAAAAAATACTATGTCTACGAACCCAGGGTTTTTCATTTTTTAAAACGCCATTTTTATTTTTTCTAATATTGAGATCACGGTTCCTAGGAGCGTTTTTCTCTAGCTCTTACAGTTAAGAATCTCCCTATACTGACGCTTAAAAAACTCACCCTGTATATAGATTCTTAAAGATACTATATTGATTAAAAACACAATTTCAGTTACTTAAAGCGTTCAGTTAACACGCGAATACTAGTCAACAGATTTTTTTTTTTCGAAAGGACAAGCTTGTTGTTTGCCAGCTTGTTGTTGTTACAACTTCACCGGGAGGCGAGTATGGAAGGCACTCAACCTAGTGCAAAGCAAAAAGATGCAACTGCCTAAGGGCGCCCAGGTGGGCACGGACCTCGGCTTAGGTCGTTGATTGGACGGGGGAGGATCGGAGAGAACTGGCATATATATATAGATGAAATAATGCCACGTAAGGTAAGTACCGTAACAGTTTAGTTTTATTAGAAGTGATATTAAACGTGTGATTAGAATCCAAATACCGCAGTGTCCCAAGACCAGTTAACCAGTGTGTGTTGCCAGTGATGGCATACGGAACTGAGAGACGGTCACTTATTTTATTACGATATTATATTACGCTGAAGCGAGCTATGCTCAGAGTTCCCCTTACACGATCGAATCTGAAATGAGGAGATCCGTAGGAGAACCAGGATAAGAGACATATATAGCTCACAGAATCGCTAAACTTAAGTGACAGTGGGCAGGGCACACAGCTCGTAGAACAGGTGGCCGTTAGGACAGTAAAGTTATCACGCTCCGGAATACGTAGCGTAGGCAGGCCTCCCACACGGTGGATCGACGACCTGATGAAGGTTGCCGAAAGCCGGTGAATGCAGGCAGCGCAGGGCCAGTCGTCGTGGAAATCCTAGGGGAAGGTCTTTGTTCAGCAATGGACATCTTTGAGCTCATATTATATTGAGAAGTGATATTGAGCCAATTACTACGTATAAAACATTCTACTACGTGTAAACATTTTTACTCGTCTATGAGAGCCCTTTATTGCTATAAAACCAGCCTACGAGATTGATGAGGTGACATGACATTGATAGAGATTACATTTAGAATTAGGGAAACTTGAACTAGATTCAAACGCATCTTCTATTTGCAATACCTAACTTAGTTTTTACGTAGAACTATTATAAATGAATAGAAGGAAAGCTGAATTCCAGGAGGAGTTTGAAGAGACCCGCTAGCAAGTACACAGCAAATTCCATGGTGCGCGAATATGTTATGTCGTTACAAATTTTGTTATAAATGCTTGGGTAAAAAATAACTAGAATTATATTATTGTATTGTGCTTTATGTTTTTCGAGTCCTTAGTGTAATTAAATCTCTCACAAATTAATAGCAGAGCGTGGTTGGGTCAATAAATCGACTCAAGCAAATAAACTCGAGAAAACTCGATAATGAGTTCGACGTCAATTTTCGGAACATCGAAGCTTTTGATCAAGAACAACTATGGTGTGCCTAAAAGCACAGGCAATACTCATCAAAAATGATTACTGGGCATCGTTTTTGAGCCCGGTGCAGAAGTAGCGACCAAGGCGGCATTTAACAAGGAGCATGTTATGAAGGCAAAGGCTGAAATTCTTCTGTTAATTACTCCGTCTGAGCTAAAACAAGTAAAAGGTTGTGAGACATCTTAAGCTATGTGGGACTAGCTAAAAGCTACTTATCATAGTACCTGATCGGCACAAAAAGCAACGTTGTTGAAACAACTAGTGCTGAAACGAATGACCACAGGTGAGGATATCCGAGACCATATCAATAAATTTATGGACACAGTAGACAAACTTGGCGATATTGACCTAAAAGTTCCACAAAAATGCTTACCAGTGACATTCGAAACTTTCGAATTGCAATAGAGTCCAGAGATAAACTGACTATTCCTAAAAGATCTGAAAGTAAAAACCGGACAAGAGCGAGTCGGAGTCGCCCACCGAGGGTTCCGTACAAATTTGCAGGTACATACTAAAATCATAACAGTGCAAACTGTTAGTTACCACATACACCAAATAAATCTAAAACTCTTTTTAAGCTTTTGTCAATAAAGCCCTTTCCTACGGTATCCCACATGACACAGTTTCTTGCATGACTGATTACGTTCTTTAAGAAAAAACTATATTGTTTATGATTTAATTACAAATGTATAGTTTTCAGATTTTTTCCTATATTTGTATTGTAGTATAAGACGGTATTACTTGCCAAAATTCATAGTTCTAGATCAACGGAAAATACCCTATCAATTTTGATTCCCTTGAGAGTATCGAAATATAAGTTTTTTGCGGCATAAACTGCCGTATCTTTTTTTGACGTTATCTTAGAAGTTTTATTTTTTCAGAGCTTAAAGGGACTATAATCCGAAGTATATGGTTTTAATTTCAACTCGATACCTCCACGCGTTCCTAAGATAAAGGGTCTTGACAGACAGACGGACGGACAACAATCCTGTTCCTTTAAGGGTTCCGTTTTTTTTCCTTTTAAGGTACGGATTAGGATTTTATGTACGAAACCCTAAAAATTCAAAGACTAGAGATGGTGGGGCTTAATCAAGCGAGCAACCAGAGACTTCTCAGGCGTATCATGCTAAGAAAAACAAAAATAAGGTATTCTGTAAGA
Organism: Coleophora flavipennella; assembly: GCA_947284805.1. Taxonomy (NCBI): domain Eukaryota; kingdom Metazoa; phylum Arthropoda; class Insecta; order Lepidoptera; family Coleophoridae; genus Coleophora; species Coleophora flavipennella. The sequence goes on from OX369308.1 coordinate 17,603,141, forward strand.
TCTATCGCAAGAAGAATCATTCTACCAAACAGTGCTGGATTAATAAAAGAAAGGCAGATAAAAAGCAACAAAAATGTTATAGGGTTTGTAAAGTACAGTTGAAGATTCAGACACAAGAAAGTTTTGTTCAGACTCTGGATGTACTTCC